>BPLQ01014506.1:0-275252 GCA_021605075.1 Caerostris darwini
AAAGGTAGATATTATGAACACGAATTGGTTAAATTTAATAAAAAAGACGATGTTTATAAAATGGAAAAAATTATTAAAAAGAAAGGTGATAAATATTTTGTAAAATGGCTCGGATATCCAGATAGTTTTAACAGTTGGGTTGATAAAAAAGATGTCAGCACTAATCAAAGTCCTTTAAGCTTATCAGTGTAGAGGAAGGCTTTACAACCTAAACCGATTAAGCCGGAACTGAATAGTGGTTATAACGCTCAGTTTTCTAAAGCCAAGTAGAAAATTGCAGGTTCTATCCTCGAGTTAGTTTTTTGTGAAAAGAACTCGAATATTGCCATCTAGATGGCTGTGACGTAATAAAACTACGAGCATGCTGTGACGTAATAAAATTAACATTACATAAATGAATGCGAATTTTCTTGATTGTACTCAAGATAGTGAAAGTTCTGTTGAATTGTCTTCTAGTGATTCTTCTGAAGAAAATGTTAAAATTAACCTTTCAGTTTTGAATCATTATTTAAAAATAATAAAAAATAAAGAAATGTGTTTTGATGAAGAAAAAAATGTATATTTTTATGAAAGGTGTGAGATTGATAAATATTTAAAAAATAAATATAAAAGTAGGGTAAGTTATTTTGAACATTTGAAAAGAAAACACAACTTGAATTTTACTAAGGAAGCGGATGAAATGTTTTTAAAATTATTAGACTTTATGTATTTTGAAAAAATAAATTACTATTTTTTCTTTAAAAAAATTTGTGATTTATACAATATTCCACACAGTCTAAAGATGTCTAAAAATGAAAAGATCTGGAATGATTTCATGAAAAGTCTTAATAAAAATGTATTTTAATAAATGGAGGTGACAAAAACTTGCTCTCATTGTCAAATTGTTAAAACAATAAATGATTTTTATAAACATCGTAATTATGGAAAATTAAATCGAGATAATATATGTAAAACTTGTAAATCTGAATATTATAATGCAAAAATTGAATGTTTGTGTGGTAAAACTTATACAAAGTTGCATAAAAAAAGACACGAAAGTTCAAGTTAGCATATGAAACGTGTGAACGCAAAGTACTTAAAAAATTAATTCCTAATAAATGGAAGTGCAACTGAAGTCAAAGACTATCGGGGAACTTAGAAAAGTTGCCAAACAACTGAATATTAAACAACCTAGTGGTTGTAAGAAAGATGAATTGATTAGATTATTAAGGAAATATATTAAAGAAACAGACGAATATAAGCATGTTTTAGTTGATTTATTAAATTTGGATGTAGATGATTATATGAATAAATATAAAAAAAATATTTATCAAAAACCCTGAAAAGCGTAATAAATATAAAAAAATATTTGATTCTTTTGGATTAAAATTTGATAAAAATAGTAATGATTTTAAGGATCAATCAGAGAAAGAAAAACAAAGGATTTACTCCTTAAAAAATTTATATGATTTGGATTATTTAAAAGAAAAATTTATTAATTATCCAAAAAAAAAAAAGAAATAACCTAAAAAATATTTTGAAATGGCATAATTTAAGATTTGATAAAGATTTCATCTTTAAACCTATCCTTAAAAGATGCAATATTTGCGGAAATTATTATAAAAATATAAATTCTCATATAAATAGTAAGAGTCATAATTTTTCGACTTCCATAAGAGGACTTGAAGATGTTGAAAAAGGTGACAACGCCTTCAAAAACAGAATAAAAACATATTTTATTAAAGATAAACGTAATATATCTGTTGTAAATTCTATTCTATCATTTTTAAAACATTATAGATATGCTATTATTTATAAAATAAACGAAAATAGAAAACATGTTAATTTAAAAGTGAATGTACACATAGACTGTATGTTTATAAAAGAAGATAGTGAATTATTAAAAAATTTCAAAACTCCTATGTATATCATAACGAAAACAAACGATTTAAATACTTTTTATGATTTTGTTATTGAAAAAATGATTGAAGAAGCAGATGAAATGGAAACCAGGGGATCGGGTTGGTCATTTCTAGAAGTCACTTATTTAGAACTTAAAATTAATAAGTATGATCCGTTAAATGCTTCTTCTTATATAGATTTACCTAAAAAACTTAAAAGTAAAAAAGCTATTATAAATGTAAAAAATAAAGATAATAAATGTTTTATGTGGTCAATTTTATCTGCAATTCATCCTGTAGTGAAAGATGCTCAAAGAGTATCAAAGTATAAAAAATATAAAAATGAGTTGAATTTTAAAGGAGTTAAATTTTCTATATCTTTTAATGATATCAAAAAATTTGAAAAAATGAATGAAATATCAATAAATGTTTATAATTATGATTGTGATACAGAAAAAATAAATATATTATACTATACTAAGAATAAATTCAAAAAAACATGTAAATTTGCTTTATTTGACCCTTGAAAAAATGAGACAATATTGTTGGATTAAAGATTTAAATAAATTATTAAGATGCCAAAAGAATAATAAGCAAACATTTTTTTGTGATCGATGCTTGCAAGATTTACATACTAGCAAAAAATTAAAGGAATATGAACAAGACTGTAAACGAAATGAAGCATGTAAAATTAAAATGCCTAAAAAAAGGTGAAATTATAAAATTTAAAAACTATAACCATTCTATGAGGTTACCATTTGTTATTTATGCTGATTTTGAATGTTTATTGAATAAAATAAGTAGCTGTCAACCGAATCCTGAAGTTTCTTATATACCTGAGCCATATCAAAAACATAAAGCGATGGAATTCAGCTATTATATTAAATATGAAAATGAGTATTTTAAGGTTCCAGTTTATTATCATGGAGATGATGCTGTGAACAAATTTATATCTATGTTACAAGAAGATACTATAAAAATAGAGGCTTTTATTAAAGAAAAAGGATAAAAGTATAAAGATATTAAAAATATGACAGATTTTGATAAAAAAAAACATTATAATCAGACCAATAAATGTTTTATATGTGAACAAAAGTTTTTACCAGATGATAAGAAAGTAAAAGGTCATTGTCATTTAACTGGAAAATATAGAGGACCAGCTCATGAAGCTTGTAATTTAAGTTACAAAATTCCATATTTTATACCTGTAATTATTCATAATTTATCTGGTTATGATGCTCGTTTGTCTATAAAAGAAATTAGATTTGATGGATCTAGATTAGATGTTATTCCTAATAATGAAGAGAAATATCTTTCAGCAAAAAATTTGGAAATTATTTAAAACTAAGATTTATAGATTCATTTAAATTTATGTCTTTTAGCATAGATAAGTTATCAAAAAATCTGAGAAGTACTAAAAATTTGAAATCTGTATTTAAAGGAACTGCTAAACATTTCCCAGAAGATAAACTAGATTTGATAACAAGAAAAGGTGTTTATCCTTACGATTATATAGATTGTGAAGAAAAATATAAAGAAACTGAATTACCACCTAAGGAAGCCTTTTATAATAGATTGAATGAATGCTATATATCAGATGAAGATTATAAACATGCACAGAATGTTTGGAAATCTTTTAATATTAATAATTTAAGAGAGTATTCAGAATTATACGTAAAAACGGATGTTTTAATATTAGCGGATATTTTCGAAAAATTTAGAGATGTTTGTTTAAAAACTTATAAATTGGATCCTGCTTGGTACTTCACTGCTCCAGGTCTATCTTGAAATGCTATGTTGAAAAAGACTCAAGTTAGACTCAAATTAGATTTAATACATGATACTGACATGGTTTTAATGATAGAAAAAGGTGTTAGAGGTGGAATATCTCAATGCTGTAATAGATATTCAAAAGCAAATAATAAATATATGAAAGAATAGGATAAAAATAAAGAATCTAACTATTTAATGTACTTAGATGCTAATAATTAATATGGATGGGTCAATATTTACCTCAATGAGGATTTAAATGGGTTAATAATATAAAGAATATTCTTAAATGTCCAGATGATTCAAAGAAAGGATATATATTAGAAGTTGATTTAGAATATCCAAAAGAATTACACGATTATCATACCGATTTACCTTTAGCCCCAGAAAAAAAAATACCAGATGGATCTAAACAAGAAAAAATATTAACAACTTTGTATGATAAAACTAGTTATGTTTTACATTATAAAAGTTTGAAACAGTATTTAGAAATGGGATTAAAATTAAAAAAAGTGCATAGAATTTTAGAATTCGATCAATCCGACTGGTTGAAAAAATATATAGATTTAAATACTGAAATGCGAAAAAAGGCAACTAATGAATTCGAGAAAGATTTTTATAAATTAATGAATAATTCTGTATTTGGAAAAACTATCGAAAATGTTAGAAAGAGAGTTAATATTAAATTCTGTACTAGTTATGAACAAGTTAAAAAATTTATCGCAAAACCAAATTTTAAACATCTGACAATATTTAGTGAAAATCTAGTAGCTATTCATATGATTAAAACTGAAATAAAATTAGATAAGCCGATTTATGTAGGAATGAGTATTTTAGATTTATCAAAACATTTAATGTATGATTTTCATTATAATGTTATGAAACCTAAATATAAAGATCTCACATTACTTTATATGGATACAGATAGTTTAACATATGATATAAAAACAGACGATTTTTATGAAGATATGAAAAATATGATTGATTACTTTGATACATCTGATTATCAAGAAAATAATATATATAATATGCAAAGATGTAATAAAAAAATATTAGGTCTAATGAAAGATGAAAATAAGGGTGTGATTATGGAAGAATTTGTAGGTTTAAGAAGTAAAATGTACACAATAAAAATTGAAGATGAAATAATAAAGAAATCAAAAGGAGTTAAGAAAAGTACAGTTAAAAATAAAATTTCATTTGAAGATTATAAAGATTGTTTATTTAGTAAAAAAGAATATTATAGAACTATGAATAATATTAAATGTGAGAAACTTGAACTGTATTCTGTTGAAATAAATAAAATAGCTTTATCTGCAAAAGACGACAAAAGATATATTTTAGAAGATGGAATTCACACTTTAGCATTGGGTCATTATATTCTTAAAAATTATTCTGGGTCATTAAGTTCTAAATAAATGACTGATATAATCGCTCTATCAGAACTTACACGAGAACTTATGAAACTAAATTTAAAATATTTAAGAACTGATTTACATGATTTAATTACGAAATATATGAAAGAAATAAGTAATGATTTTAAAATTTCAATTGAAGAATTAAATTCAATTAAAAAATTTAATTCAATTAAAGAATTAATCAACTCTATTAAAGAATTAATCGATTCATATAATTTATAAAAAATATTTCTTAATAAATGGAAGCTTTCAATAGACTCAAGCCACTTGTAACGTATAGATTAAAAGATTTAAAGATTGGTGAATATGCTCTATTATCTTTGAAAAAAATTCAATCTATAAAATATGGATATATAGTTATTGCAAAATTGCAAGTTGAAGGACAAGAAAAAGAATATTTTCTCCCTAAACATAAATCCCACATATCTGATGAAGCAATTGATACTATCAATGCAGGTTCTTATATTTTTGACTATAGAGGTAAGGTTGATGGTAAATATGATGACTGTGATATCAAGAAAATCGGACAGTAATGGTTATATTATGTAAAGCTTTTTTTCTTTTCTTAAATTTTTATATTAGTGTTACTTTTGAATAATACCGTTTTTATCGACTTGTTAAATTTACATCATTTTCTTTATAAATGATATGATTTTGAGATTTAAATGACTGCAAATGAGATAATTTGATTGTTTTTTAATGACTGCAATTGAGATAACTTTGAGTGTTTTTAAGACTGCGGTAGATAGGACCTTTTATATCTACTATTATTCCTTAACAAAGCCTTTTGCTGCTGAAATATGAGCTTCATTAAAAAAAATTGTTTCTCAAGTCTCGAGATAGGATTTCTTTTAATAAAAGTTTCTTCTTTCTTTTGAATTAAATTTCCATTGGTATCCACTTGAGGCTGATATCTTTCATGATTCAAACATCTCGCCTCATAAAATGGAAGCGAAGCTTTTTTCCCCCACCTTTAGTTTGGCAATTTCTTCGAATGATATGCGTTGCTCATGATGAACGAAGTAGCTCCAGAACTTTTGTCCCACAAAGCGAACACCGTTGGGAAACAAATTAATTAAAACGTTACAAATCCTAGATATCAATTTATTAATTAGAAAAATAGAGTAATTATTTCTAGTTAATGTGCTGTTGAGCGTGGCATTGTTTTTTATTTTTATTATTTTTTTTAATGATGATAGAGATAAGTAATTATTTAATAATTTTAACAGCTTCAAGAATACAATTTACTTAAGACAGTTCCTTTGAAATATGAGTTTGATTAAATGATTATGAGTTGATGGTACTTGCATACCTTCAGGTCACTACCTCGACCACAGCAACATTAATATATCCATCTATCAATATTGCTGGTTAGCATTTTAGCTTTTTAACATTCATCATTTTATGTGTAATATAAAATTGCTAAATGTTTGGGACTTGTGATTCCGTGTTCTTTACTGAATCCTCCCTTGTTGCCGGCAGTTCTATAGAGATGACAGAGCTTCTCCATTGATTAATTTGATTGTCTTTTATGATACGCAATCCAATAAAGTTTTTCATCTAAAATGAAGCTTAAACATTTTAAGGTCTTAGTACTGGTTTACCATTCCAGTGAATCTTTGGACCGGTGTGTTAATTTATCGAAACGAATGCAGTGGAATTTTTCAAGTGAAACAATAATATGGTGTTTTACTGTCCGTATTAGCTTGCCTATTGAGCGCAGTGTTACACGCGTCCGTAGCATATCATCAACTATACATGCCTCCAGCTAAATGAGTAACAGTGTTGCAGCGCTTGTTTATGACATAATGATAGCTGTCTCTGTAGTGCCAGCTGCATTACAAAATAAAAGTTGAAGTTTTATAAATAACGATTAACGAAATATCAGCAGATTTGTAGCAATCTAATAAATTGGTTTTGTCAATTTTTAAAAAAAATATATAGATCTAAATTGGAAAAAATTAAATAAATGTGTAATAATAGAAAATTAGAATTTTCTGATAATAGAATTTTTTTGCTTTATTAAAAAGGATAGAAAGAAAGCAATAAGAAAATTATTCGACCCTTCTAGAATAACAGTATAAAGTATTCACATAAGTAGTTTCCGGAGGAGGCTTTATAAATAAATAAAATCTTTATTAATTCCGGCAGGAAATGTATCCTTTCGAAGAAATTTTAAGACATACATTTTTAATAGCAGGAGTCGATCTGAAATCCGCTTAATGCCCAGTTCCACAGAAAGGCGAAATACTCGTTGCCTCGAAGCATAAACTGTGATGAAGGAAAAAAATGTAAACAGATCAAAACTGTCATTTTAGATCTTACTTTTAAAAAAAGAAATGTCAGAATCATTTTCTTTAGTCTTCTGTGAAACTGTCGTTGGAAAAAACACTGGAAATGTAGACACAAAAAAAAAAAAAAAAAATTGAAGGAGGAATCTCTACAAAGAGGAAAGAAACGACCGTAAATGCTCTGAGCTGGACAGATATGATGAATTCTGTTTCGCCACAGGGACAGCAGTGAAGGATTTGGACAATTGGATTGCTCGCTCGCGTAAGTGCTTTTGATCTTTACTGTTGCACTGTCAGTGATGCGGAATCTCAGACACTTTATCGAACAAGCGAGATATTTTGAGACATGCAAACATTAAAATTATATCACAGGGTATCTCAAAATGGAAATTATTTTCATGAGATTACGATACACCTAGATAAATCAGAAATAGAGGCATTTTGAGACAACAACTTTTTTTTTTTTTTTTTTTAATGTTTCGCTATTTTAGCATTGACTCGATAATTTACTATTTAATAAAAATGTATGTATTTTGTTTTTATGTCTATTTTAAGCGTATTTTGTGTGTTAATAAATGAGAATTGTTTTAATGTGTCCCACTTCTGATAAATAAATAAACAAATAAAAAATCTTAACAAGTTTTGATAAACATTGTGATTTTCAGGTCTTCTTTTTATTTACTCTTTGAAGTCGTAGGATACGAACGTACGCATAGAAAACGTTTAAAATGAAGTTTGAATGTGTAATCACATATCTACGATTCCTATTTACATATATGTTACAATTTTGATGCATTTCCAAGATTAAACTTTTAAAATGTTGTGAAGAATTTTGTAATTAAAATTTACATTTCTAATTACATCATTCATTTAAAATTATCATTACATTTCTCAAAAATTCTTAAATAAAAATGTATTTCGCATACTTTTTTATAATTAGAAGAGAGTTTCATTTCAACTTCATTCAATTTAATATTAGTCTCTGTTGTATAACATTTCATTGCTATTAGTGCACGCAAACAAAATATTCATTGCAATGGCTTGAGTTTTAAAATCATTTTCGGGCCATTCGATCTCACATCATTCTTTACTGGAATGGAAGACATGTAGCACCTTCAGCGTTAAAAAGGATATACCTTGCAAAGCCATTACATACGCCATTAAGCCATCAGATAATGTATTATTAGGACTGGGATCGCACCCTCTTTTCAATGACTCAAAATCAAAGGAAAAACTTTCCTGTCTAAGGATTTACGATATTCTCCTCGAAATAGACATGAGAACTTTTCAGGTACCACTCTTTCACTCATTCTGATACCATTCGTTTGGTTTCGAACCAAAATGAATCAGTTCAAAACATTTTGTTTTCTAATTGCAATTATAATGTATTACTTAGAAATTTTCCTTTTCATTTCAAGCCACAATTCATTTTATTTGCTGATAGCATACATTTTAAAACAAAACATTCTTGCTACTTATACACGTATTTGTTACTAATTTCATGATGCGTTTAAAAGTGAATGAGAATTTATAATTTATAAATTTTTTAAAATAAATGTTACCCAATGACGCTTTTATAATTTTCACAATCTATAATTCTTGATAAAATTTTTTTTGAAGCATAACTTTAAGAAATTCCTTTTCTTATTTATTTATTTTTATTTTGCTAAAACTGCACGATGTACTTAGAAGTGAGTGTAGTTTTACAATTTTAATATGTTACTTTTGTTATCAAATAAACGTTATCAAGGAAAAAGTAAACTTTCACAGAGATAGAAATGCCCGGTGCTAGAAAAATGCTCTAGAAATGCCTGGTGCTAGAAAAATGCTCTAGAAATGCCCGGTGCTAGAAAAATGCTCTAGAAATGCCCGATGAAGGAGGGCATTCTTCACTGCATAGAAAATATAACTCTGAGAAAACTGGATTCACTTTGTTGACTCTCACGCCTTTACAAAGGCGGACCGAATGACCTTTTACGAGTCTCTCGCCCAGCGTCATTAATTATCGTGCCGCCTGGTTTATGGCATGCCACTTCATGTTTGCTGGATGCGGCTCGTAAATCTCGCCCAAAAATACAAGGTGTCGGACAGAATATCCGAATCCTTGAACACAGCGATAACGTTCAGTGCAGAGCAGCTCACGCTTCCGTCAGCAGCGGCCGAAAAGCAATAGTAGCAAATTAGACCTTCCATGACTTTGGGGAGCATTACTTTTGACCTGAATTAGTCTTACTGACCTGAATTAGTTCTAATAACCAGCCGTAAGTGTAGTTTTGAAAATATGCATGTAGGATAGTTAGGGTATTTTCGATAATGAAGATTTTGAAAAAAAGGTTAATTATGCTTATTTCGAATTTCTTTGCTCTGAGGTCCTTCGTCACTAAAACGGCATACGTGTAGCCAATTTAACGTTGCTCAAGGTGCGATGGGTGGGTCCTGTTACATTTTACTTCGCTTTGTGTCATCACTCCCCGTAACACGTCCACCTCTCCTTTTCTTCCATCCAAGTCGACTGGAGGACATACGGATTTATGTACACAGGCAAAGATGAACAAATTTTGGAATCGCCTGTCAGTTACAGTGAGCGTAATTGTTAATTGCAAAATAATAGCTGAAACGAAACTTTCCCTGTCTGCTCTACTCACAACCCAACGGCTGGTGAGCAGGAGTCACTGCTTTCAGAAGCAAGGATAGTCGGGCTGCCCGGTGGCCGTGTTCCGGGTTTTCGCCCAGGTGACATGCCAATGTGGCGCTCTGAAGGTCCACTATCTCCCTTCATTCCCTTTCTGTGGACTTTCGTGTGGAGGTCCACAGATGTTACTCATAAATAACCTCTGCAGTTAGGGTGCTGAGGGACAAAATAAATCCACAAGAAGGAAAGTCCTCTTGTTGGACTTTGGAGGCTTGGCTTGGTTTGGATAGTCGCTCTACGGTCATCTTGTGTACACGAGGTCTAAACAGACCGGCACCTACAGTTTAAAGTGGATTCCGAACCACTCACAAACATCGATGCCACCGCCAGGATTCGAACCTGGTGCCTGGAATACCAAGGGCCAGAGCGCTAGCCAGTTGGCCATCAGGCCGCAGAACTCTAGGAGGTGGGAGTGTGTGTTTCATAATGCGATAGGTCAATACCGGTATAGAGTTGGTACGCCTGGAATGAATGTCATAGATCCGTAAATCAGAATGTCATTCCGTTATGCTGCAGATGGAAGGAAACGTATGCGAACCCTTCAGTTGATATTCGTGAGGGTTGTCGTTGTGGTGGTATACCGTGAGTGCAGTGCAACAGGTTCATGATGTTGTCTCCTCGTTAAAGCTGAATCCACCGTCCTGGTAAGCCCAAAGGGGCCGGAATTTGAAAACAACAACCACTTTTATACAACAAACATCAAGTATTTTCTTTCATTGGGCATTACTAAGGTTGCAGAAAATGGTAATTCATTAAAACTTCGCGCAATTAAGAGAAATATATTTAATATAAAAATAATGAAAAACTAAAACTATGCAAATAACGACTAAGGACAAATTAAAATAATCATTGGATGGCTTTCAATTTTATATTTTATTCCGTCTAGCATAAACAATTCTTTAAAACAAATTGTTTTTCCTGTTGTAAACGTCAAGTTCAATTTTTTATTTTCCTTCGATGAATTTCTGCAGATTGAAAAAAAAAAAAGAAAGAATTTCCAGTTATTTTCAATCTATGAACAGAATCTTTTCAAAAATTGACTTCGAAATCTGTGTGTTTACATGTTGACTTCTTTGATGTTGACTCGACTGAAATTCCTTTCAATGGTACTCCTGAAGAAGCACGAGCAGCCTGCAAAGTTGCGTCTCTTTTTTCCTACAGAAGACGGGGTTATAAAAATTTTGGATTTTTTTTTTTTTTTTTCACCAAAAATGCTTACCTTCCTCGAAATTCTCATTGAATTGAAAAACAGGGAATCCTTTCTTTTTTAAATAAGTAGTTCTTCTGTTAACTTTACTAAGAATTTTCTTTAAATGTCGATTCATTTTTTCGTTTATTCTTCGTTCTTTGCAAGGTGGAATAACATTGTAAACGATTATTTGAAATGGTAAGAATGGCCCTAACGAAGCAAAATTTAGATCTTTGGCTTCGATATAATACTTCTGGAGAGATCGGCACACCGCTGTTCGAATATATTTGAATTTATTTATCAAAACAAAGGTTTGGGATAAGAACATGGATTATGTACAGAAATTAAGAAATATTTTTCCCAATGCTTTTGATCTCTATTGATTACAACTCTAGGAATTCACGAATTTTTTTTTTTTAAAGTGGAGTTGCATTTTTTTATTGTTTCTTGAATAATATTATAATCTATTGTTTATAATTGTAAAAATAACACCATAAAAAAAAGTAAAATTTAGTTCAGAATTTTTTTTCCTTTATAATTCTTCTGAAGAGATTGGCAAACTATTGTTCGAATATATATGCATATAAACAAAGGCTTGTTATATGGTTTTTTTTTTGAAACTTTATTGCGCTATGGGTTAACATTAAAAAGTTTTTGTTTTTTTCCCAATGATTTAGATCTCTAGAAAGTCACTGCACAATGCTTAGGATTCTGCACAGCTCATGAGTCTTTTTTTTAATGCGAATGCAACTTTGACACGTTACTGTGGACAATTTTGTCCGCTTTATTCGTTCCGCAATACTTACGACTGCATCCAAATGTTCTCTAATGCAAAGACTATGTCATCAAGCCTTTTCAAAGATTAAAATTTGAAAACATTTTATAGTGGAATTCCTTACCTGCCGGAGGGTCAATCAACCAGAAGTCACATAGAATTGTATTATTTTGCCCTGTTTCATGTTTTATTAAACGCGCTTCTTTTAGACATTTCTTTGAACGGTGTCATTGAAGTAGATCGGAAATTTATACGCGCTTCGTAAACTTCTAAAGCAATTTAAGCGGCATCTTGTACCTAGAATGTTACTATTTAATATGTATCCATTGAATGCTAAAACATTAGTTACTTCAATGCTTTATTCTAATAAAGTAAATTCTATGTGAAAATTTTCCGAAAATTTAAACGTAAGTTTTAATTTTAAAAAGTTTTAGTTTTAATTTTTAAAATTTTTTTAATTTTTAATTTTTTCTATTTAAACTTATATTTAAATTTAAATTTAACATAAGTTTTAATTTAAACATAAGTTAAACATAAAATTTAAACACATTTTTTGTTAAGTTTAAAAAAAAATATTATTGTAATTTTATTTGTATTACACTCATGTTCATAAATTAAGGATAATTTGAATCACACAGAAATTGAACTCTAAAATAAAAATTTCACCTGTAGAATTATCACACACATCTTGAAGAAGAATATGCAAATTACAGGAAACCACCAGATGGCGCGGATAGTACGTCACAATGACGAGAGTGTAAGAGAGGGGTATATAAGGAATGGTGGCAAAGAAGTAAAATTATTCACAAGCGATTTAAAAGCCTTTCAGTGCAATAACCACATAGTTATGGCACAAAGAAAGCATTTGGATGATTTTTTACGTGGTAGAATTATCGGACGACTGGAATGTGGACGTATCCAGCTGGAAGTATCCGAGGAACTTGGAATCGCCCAGAGTGTCATCTCCGGGCTTTGGCAACGATTCCAAGATGATGGTAATGTGAGTAGATGTTACAGCACAGGTCGCCCCCGAGTTACAACGCCGAATGAGGACCGGTATTTAGCAGTTACTGCCAAAAGAAACAGACGGAGCACAGTATCAGACCTGTCTCGTCAGCTCTCTTCAGCTACCGGTACGACAGTCTCAAGACAGACCGAGTGCAGACGCTTAGGACACATTGGTCTATATGCTCGTAGGCCTTTCAGATGTGTTCCACTTACCGCAACTCACTGTCGCCTGCGATTAACCTGGAGTAGAGAGCATGCATTGTGGACACCGCAACAGTGGTCTGGTGTGATGTTTTCCGACGAGTCCAGGTTTAGTTTGCAGTCTGATTCTCACCGGACTTTCATATGGAGAGCGCCAGGTACCCGTTACCATCAAGAGAACACCATTGAACGACACCGTTACGGTGGTGCAAGATGGCTCGTTTGGGGAGGAATTATTCTTGGTTCCAGAACTGACCTGCATGTTCAGAGTGTAACGATGACAGGCCACATCTATCGGGATGTCATTCTGGAACAACATGTACGTTTGTTTCGGGGTGACATGGGTGCTGAATTTCTGTTTATGGATGACAACGCCCGTCCTCACCGTGTAAACATTGTAGACGAATGCCTTCAATTGGAGCATATCACCCGTATGGATTGACCAGCATTCTTATCGGACTTGAATCCAATAGAGCATGTGTGGGATATGCTTGGCCGACGAATTGCAGCCCGTCAACCCCCTCCCACCTGTCAACCGGAACTTCGGAGGGCATTGCTTGATGAGTGGTGTAATATTCCCCAAGATCAGATTGGCTTTCCGTAGTTGTGCAACCAACACTGAAATCCCGTTAATTCGGGAAGGCCAGTGGCACTCCTGCGGCGTCCAAGATCAGATTGATAATTTGATACTCAGCATGCCTAGGCGCTGTAAGGCTTGTATTGCATCGTCCGGGAGACATACTCTGTATTAACCATCATACTAACCATGTTATACTGTTTTTTGTAAATAGGTTCTTTTTTGAAATTTGCTCCAGGGTGTAAAAATCGCAATTTTTATTAATTATGTCAAACATATAGCATATTTTTTGCTCTTTACCTTTTGTTTAATAAATAGACTTTACAAATAAGTCAAATTTGTTTTGCTTCTGTCTCTTTCTTTGCCTGAACTTCATTATCCTTAATTTATGGACATGAGTGTAAATGGATGTATAAAGACAAATTACATGTATCTGGACTCTATTACAATTGTTTCTGAGTTTCCTACATCAGTAGGGTTGCGCCCAGTGAAGGTGTCATTCATGTTTTTAAGAACATTTCATAATCAATCTAAAAAATTTTTGTGTTTAGTTTTACAAATTCCTTCAAAATTTCCAATATATTTTTTTATATTTATTTATTTATATATTTATATATTTTTATAAAACCATTGCAAAAAAAAAAAAGTTTTTTAATTCTAGCATTAAATGGGATAAAGAAAAAAAAAACAAGGCAATTCGAACCAGTTGCCTTTTTTCTACCTCTCATTGTAAATGCAGTATGTAGGAGACCCCTTAATTTAATTTAAAATATTTTCAAAATACAATGTATTCAAATATGTAAACGAGATGCGTTGTTCCATTACATCTGTTTTTTCCTTTTTCAATTTTGATTCACTCTTGACTGAGGACAGTCATTCGAAAAGGTCTTCGCATCAGAAGACGTGCGTCCACATTGTTTGTCTTAATGGAACACCCTTTCGTCTAAAAGAGATCAAGCAGAGCATCGCAACAGATTAGGAGACAAAACAATCTCTTCCGAAAAGTCATTTTCGATCCTTCTTCCGGAAGGATCAGAGATCAGAAACAGAGTTCGGATTGAAGGAAGGAGAGGAATCTTCTCATTCAATCCGAACTCTGTTTTCCTTCCTCCAATTATGTCTGCGTGAGCGCGCAAGAATTGCACAAGAAGAACGCTATTATTTAAACAAATTTTGTTATTTTTTTTCCTTCCAAGAGTGGAATGAACAGCGATAGAAATAAAATGGCGCGGAAGAAATCGAGTAGAGCAAAAACACGCACACAAAAGAAAAGCGATGGGTTTTCAACAAAGGAGCCGCCGCGAGCGAACAGAAGAAAGAGCCAAATTCGAAAGAAAAAAAAGTTTTTCTTCGCAACAATTGATGAATTAACTCAGCTTATGGATGAGTGAAAAAAGCTCTTTTCTCATCATCATCATCCTCTGCGGGATTCGGAAAGAAAATCAGATTTCGGACTGAAAATAAAATTAACTCTTTTTTTTATTTCCTTAAGCCTTGGACAGAAGTGAACGAAGTGGAAGTTGATTTACTTTAAAAGCAAGCTTTACTTTTCTTTTCTTTCGAATCGAAAATGTTTGTATTTTGAATCTTAAGGATCTATCCTTAATTTTCTTCGTATATCTATTTTTTTTATAATTTTTAACAAAATTAAATGTAAACTGTAACTTTGAATTCTTTTTTACTAATTATTCATTTTTCATATTATTCGTTTAATTATTTTATTTTGATTGATCTTAAGTGAAATTATTTTGGACTCCCAAACTAATTTTCAATGGGTGCAATTGCTCTTTGTGAAATTCTTTTCAGATCTGTAGCAGAATCAGCCTCACCACCAGGATGGCAGATGTGAAGCAGAATCGTTCTCATCACTTGAGTGGCAAATAAGTCACAGAATAAGTATAAGTATGCGTAGCAAATACAGCTTCATTACTAGAGTGGCAAATGTGTGGAAAAAGCTGCTTCATCACTGTGGGTAGCGAAATTCCATTTACTACTAGAATGACAGATATGCAGCACAATAGGTCTCATCAATAGAAGGGCAAATGCATAAGAAATCAGTTTTTTTACTAAAATCCCAAGTGCTTAGAAGAATCAGCCTTACCATTAGAGTGGCTGATATATAGTAGAATAAGTTTCACAACTAGAATGGCAGATGTGTAGAAGAATCACCTTCACTATTAGAATGACAAATATGTAGAAAAATCAGCCTTAGCACTAGAAATTCAGATGTGCAGAAGAATCAGCTTTGTCACTCGAACGGCAGATATGTGGCGGAATCATACTCACCACTAGTATAGGAGATATTTAGCAGAATCAGCATCGTCCAGCCTAAGCCACAAAGGAGCAGCGCCCCTATTATACCAAGCCAATTTCGAAGGAATACCCTCAGGTGTTGGTGGAACCTGGGTATTCGCATCATCCTACTACAAACTTTTAATCCAAAGAAGGAGCTCATAAATCAGTAGACTTGCGTTGTAGCTTTTTTTTCAGAGCAAACATGCGTTGTTCTGTTGGCAACAAAACTGCGTGTTAGTTCAATAACTGTTTTTTTTTTTTAAATCTGGGTTATGTTTTTTCAACTCCCAGTCAATTTGTTAATTATGGATTTGACCTGTCAATTCACTACCTCCCTCTTAAATTTTAATATTTTCTTAAGCATCTCTGCAAGGGAAAACTTGTTTGAAATCGTGTTCATCTTGTTGCTCTGTATTTTGCAATTGTACTTGTTTAGGTAATCCTCTTATGACAGTGATTATTAATCAGGTGGGCGCAATCCCCTGAACGGGATTTCCTGCAGAAAATTAAATCACCTTAAATCAATAAGAAAAGGTACTAAACATAATATGAAGGTCTTTTTTTATATTTGCAATCCTAAACAATCGCAATTTTTGATGGTTCTTGTGAAATATAATGCAATATATGTTATTTATAATATTTGTTTTAAATAATTGAGGTGTAATGCGGATGAAAAATAGTATACCCCCTTTTTTAACGCTGAATTTGCTATATGTTTACCATTCTAATAACAAAATAACTTTTGGAGCTGGAGCTATTAACTAAAGAAGTTTTGATTAAAAGTAGGATGTTGAGGATAGGAATGTTAAATCTGTCCACTCGAAAATCATTTTATTGAGGTTAATGTGAAGTTACGAACTCTCCAGATTCGGCCCTTTTTATTCCGAATAACGGTTTCCCGATTATATACACATACTATGTATATGTATATACCATGTAGCATGTATTCTTTTGTGTCCTTGGATAACGATGGCTCTACTGCACACCTGCTACACTAAAAAAGAACCCACCTCGTGTGCAAATGAACAGCCTATTTAAACAATAACAACTCCAGTGTTAATCGAGAAAGATATGCGATTTCACTCATAAAGTCTTGTCATTACTTTCCTCTAGAAATTATCTTTTTACCCTGAGGAGGTGAAAATTTCCCCATCTGAAAATAAATTCGTTAATCTCATAAAAATTTTAACAGAAAAACTGCTACTGAATTCATGAGGCTGATTCGCCAGAGGTCCTTCATTAACAATGTTTATCTTTAAAACAGCCTCACAAAAAGGAATTATTGATAAAGGTATTGTCAAAACAGTTTTTATTGAAATATTTCTCCGAGGTATTGAAACGATGTTGATATTCTCTTGATGCTGTTTACGCACAGGAAAAAAGGAACTGTTTACGCACAGTCTGATGAATTCGCATCAAAGCTCTTCTCTTTGCAAGTTAAAAATACTGCATTAAAAGTTTTAACTTTTTATCAAAGATAAACATTTTTGTCCATAAGTAATCTGTAGGCTTTGTTGCGATTTTCTTACATTATATTGCTATATTATTGAGTGCTGTTTTAATAATTTTGATTGTAGAGAGGATGTAAAATATAAATTAGTGATTCATTTGAAGATAAAATGCAGTTTTTAGCAAAATTTTCTTTTATTTTATCTTAATGGATAACTTTTGTCAGAACAATCAAGGACATTTTTTCCTTGATAAATGATTTAAAAGGTAATAATTTCATCATCTAGGAAAAGAAGTTGCCGAAGTTTCTGATGTCCTGTAACATTCTCATTATTTATTACATTATTTAAAATCACCTTAATCCCTACTATTGCGTCTATAGACTGAAAGTTGTAGTCATATTTTGTATACCATATCATACTATATACATGTAATGATTATATGATGCATTATCTTGATTTGCATTATCTAAAATCTCCCAATTTAAGGGCATTTTGAATAATGCAAATATTTTCCAAACGCAGTTCTTGCAAATGGGACGTACACAGAAAATATTGCATGGTAATGGTTTTAAAAGGACAAAAAAATAGTCTAACTTTTTAGAACTATTTTGCTTCGATTCAAACGCCGAAAAGATAGCAGAATGTCGTTCCATTGAAGCATATGTTTTCATTATTATTTTTAGAGGATAATGATAAAGGGTTGAATAAAAAAGTAGGTAGGAAATACAATGCAGCTGGTATCTCTTCTGGGGTATAATTCCTTGAAATCATCCTCTAAAATTTTGCAAATTGATTTGCTATTATTTTTATTTTGAAAATTTCATTACAAATCCATTTTTTGCAAGTATGCTTTTGAAAAAAATTATTCTCGAATAAATTTCATTTTTTTCTTTTTTAAAGATATAAAGTGAAATAAAAAGGGATAATTTTTGGTAAGAATTTGTTTTCCCGTCCATTTTCAGATTTGACACGGAATGTGTGCAAAAGTTAAATCTAATACTTTTTAAAAAACTGGATGGAAAGTAGAGAAATTTTGGAAAATCCATCCATTCTTCAATAAAAATCACACCATTCCTTATTGGACTGGTCTATATTGATCAAGGAAGTTCTTGACATTTGTTGTAATTCAAAGAATCTAGGTTACGTATGGCCACTAGGACAACAATCTCTAATGAATTGCAATGCACAGTACTTCAATACTTTAGATCCGCCTTTATTCAATAAATATCACACCATCCCTTATTGGACTGGTTAGATTGGACAAGGAAGTTCTTGACCTCTAATGAAAATCAAAATGTACTTTACTCCAAGCCACTTTACCGCATCTCATACCTGTACCCAGGCCAATGCAGCTTCTTACAAATTAGAAAGTTGAGGGTGGAAAAATAAGAATTAAAAAACTCACAATTGCAGACAATTAAAAGCCAACAAAATAATGTTTTCTAATTTTGTATTCATTTAAAATTCACAAAAGACATTGAATTTTAAGGATTTAAGAAGATTAAACCAAATTTTGTTAATCGATCTTCTGCATAATTGTCTGGAAAATTTTCAATTTGTCACTAAGCACATTTTGTTGCCGCATTATTACTGTTTATATTACTCAAATGGTCAACACCTCCTACGAAAGGTGTCATTCCGATCCAGAATATCGAGAGGGATGAGGTATTTTGGTTTCTTTTCCCGCCTCACTCGAGGTGATTCATTTCTCTCAACACTTTAATGCTAAATAAAATCTGGTGTATAAAAATGAACCAAAAAAAGATAAACCACAAAGTGACTGAAAATTGCAACTTCACCCATATCCAGAAGACATAAACTCATGTTTGTGAAAATTGCAACTTCACCCATATCCAGAAGATATAAACTCATGTTTGTGAAAATTGCAACGCCATGAAGGAATCGTCATAATTGAATGAAATTTAATACACAGTTGAGTGGTAGTGGTACAAATAAATGATTAAAACTTCAAAGCAAACAAACAATAACAAGAGATCGGAATCAGTATTTTGTGTAGCCACCATGAGCCGCAATAAGTGCTGCTACACGATGTGGCATGGAGTCAAACAAATTTTGAATGTCTGCCTGAGGAAGAGCATTCCATATTGTTTGTATGCGCACCCAAAGTTCGTCTGCAGAAGCAACAGGACGAGGATCACTAGCGAGACGCCGACCAACGAAATCCCACGCATGTTCAATCGGCGACATATCCGGGGAATACGCAGGCCAAGGAAGAAGCTGTACCTGCCGCGTTTTAAAGAAGGATTGAACAGTCCTAGCGATATGAGGGCGGGCATTGTCCTGTTGAAATACAGCGCCTGGAAAGCTTTGAAGGAAGGGAACAGCTTGGGGCTGTAGAAATTCACTGATGTACCGGTTGCTGTTCAGATTGCCCACAATTCTTAGCAATTGAGATCGTCCATGATATGCTATGGCACCCCAGACCATAACTCCGGGTGTTCGTCCACTGTGGCGTTCGATAATGCACTCCGGAAGGTGGCGTTCACCGGTATAGCGCCTGACACGAATGCGGCCATCATGGTACCACAAATTAAAGCGGCATTCGTCAGAAAACACGACATGCTGTCAATCAGCACGCCAGTCTCTATGCTGAGCGGCCCATTGTAGCCGCAGGCGGCGATGGTTTAGCGTGAGAGGGATCCTGTATAAAGGAGTCCTTGCGCGCAGTCCACGCTGCAGCAGACGTCTACGAATTGATGAAGCACACAATTAAACACCTGAAGCTATTGACCACTGTGCTGCCAACTGTCTAGAGGTAGCTATACGGTCCGTCAGCGCCATGCGGACCAGGTGTCTATCATCGCGAGCTGACGTCACATTTCGGGGTCCACTCCCGGATTTCCGAGTTGTCCGATACTCGTCCGTCCACTGCTTCCAAAGACGCATCACTGTGCTTCTGTTACGCTGCACACGAGCGGCTACTGCACGATAAGACAATCCAGCTTCACGAAGGCCGATGATTCTCCCCCGTTCAAACTCTGTAAGTTGTTCAAATCTCGCTCTCTTTCGTCGAAGAGGCATAAGTAACGATTGAGCTAACGTTTACCACTAGCAGATAACCACCGATAACCATACACGCCTCGCTACAGCCGTCTATTTATTCAGATCCATCCGCCGTTCAGAGGGCGCTGCTTAGCATACGCATGCGGTACGGATTTGAAATTCTAATCATTTGCATATCATGCACTAATTTTCACTTCCTGAAAATTTCAGCTCACTCGCGTAAGTCCTTCTTGGCGTTGCAATTTTCACAAACATGAGTTTATAAATAGTAAAATAAAAGTGCACACACACAAGCGCTTGACACTTAATGTCATTGCCAGGTCACACATATCAGCGTGGAATAATAAGGCAGTTTCTGAATAATCTCGCCTTGGAATAAAGGTAACTTTCCTTCGGATGCCAAATTCTCATGTGGCTAGTTGAAAATCATTCCTCCTATTTGTTTGGGTTTCTAATCGGCCGTCGTGCCATTTTAATAATCGGTTGAAATCGACTTTCATATTCTCGAACGTTGGTGCGTTGATGGAGGGAGAGCCATTGCTTTTAAATTTTTTAATTATTAAATAGCATCGTTTGAATATTAAACAACGTTCAACACTGGAAGAGGATCAGAGATAAAAGTGTCACCTTGTAAAAAAAAGGAGGTGTTCATCTAACCTTTCAGTTACTTTTTTTATAAGCATTTGATATCTTTTCCTGCTTCTGAACGCGAACTGACTTTACATTTGTTTTTTCTTAAACCCCAGACAAAGATTCGAAACTTTTTATTCAGTTTCACGAATACTTCATGCACTAAACGTTAAGCAAACGTGCATCTTCTGAATTTGGAAAGACACTACCAGGCATTGCAAACCTTTTTTAGATCACTGCAACATCAAATTTTAAACTCATGTATAAGATCTCATTTCTTTTGCCTTCGACATGTGCATACTCACATTTCTTTTTAGTCATGAATGACTACAAGTTATTCGAAAATAAAATTTGGGAACTCTCATATTCAAAGAACTCTGACCATAATCGACCTTATACGAAAAAATTATTTTCTCGTGATTTAAAGAAAAATGATATCGTTTCGGTCTTTAATTTTACAATCAATGCTTGAAAAAGCAATTATACAAAATAAAGCAACTTTTGAAAAACATCTTGTACCTTATCTCTTATTAATTTAATGCTTAATTAATGGTATATAATTTAATATAACTGAACGCACACTTATTACTCCATTTATCATTAATGTGCATTCAATCGTGTCACTGGAAAACTCTTTCAATTATGCGTTCAAAAATGACACAGCAGTTCGTGACCCTATTGAATGAAATAGAAACGAATGGATGCTGATATGCTACAGCATCGTAACGAATCCACACTATGGACATTAAAATATTTCACTTTCCCCTGCAAACCTTCCAGTGATGCTTCCAAGTTCGTTGAATGGCGAGGGCGAACGTGTCAATAATTGCTGCGAATATTAACTGAGGCAAAGCAATTGTACGCGGAGTGAGATGTTTTCAGGGTGATAATTGAATTCAGACTGAACATGCACAGACATGATTGGTACATTGCCTAATGTATCGAATGGCCTGTAAATGCTGTTAGTAACAGCGGAGGAATCAGCTATGGCTACATTGTAATGCATTTTTCAGAATGTAAACGTCGAATCTATTTGCGCTCGGTTTAAGACAAGTTATACTAATTATCTGAAATATTTAGGGATATAATCTTGTTCGAGTAATATACATTATTAGTTCTACCCACACTGTTTTACTACTTACGTAATCTGACAACTCATATGTGAATCGGGACAGCCAGTTCGGCAATCTTTTCTTCGCTGCAGAAGTGGGCGGCACTATTTCAGCCATTTTGAGCTATTCTATGTATGCATGTCCTGTTGTCACAGATAGGAGGGAATAGGTTAGTTTCAACAATGAATTAAATTCTCTGTAGTTATCGATTGTTTGTATTGCTCTAATTCGCTTCACAATGAATTTAAAACTGTGGAGTTATTGTTGAAATTGTACAATTCACCTCCACGTGAGCCGTGGGACAACAATAGGTTGCGTATAACTAAGAGTTTTCATTTCATACTTTTATTTTGCACGGATCTATAATTTTTTTCTCACAACGTAGATAATGATATCTTATTTCGCGTTCTAATATAAAATACTTGCATAAATTATATTCAGCTTTTTAATGAGGCTTGTGGAGGAATAAATACTTGAAATTCCCCATCATAGACAAACAGCATAAGATTTTATTTACTTTATACAATTTTTACTCATACATTGAAAAAAAATTCTTTTTCAAAGTTCAAGCACTTTATTACTAATGATCAGTTGTTTCTTACAAATAACTCACCAATAGAAGGACTGCAGATTCAACGTTACCAAAGGTACAAGGCAGGGAACCTATTATATTACATCCTTATTTTGTCTTTGTCATTTCAAATAACATTCAAACACAGCGGTAATTGATGAAGTTCCTTTGATCTTGCAGCCCAACGGAAAATAAAATTCCGCTCATTCAAAGCCTTGTTCGTCATATCCCTCAAGACTCCAATTTCGATTAAAGTATTTTTAGTTTACTGGGTTGGCATACAGTAACAAACAAATTGGAAACAAATACATGAGAAAAAAATGCTTTAACTATTTGAAAAATAATCCTGCGTGTGTTAAAACATTTCTATTGTGATTTCTCTCTGAACAATGTCTAGTACAGAGTATAGTACTTAATTTCATGTCCAGAAGGTTTCCAGCGTGTTACAGGAGGTCTGCTTTTTTTTTGACAAGGGATGTTTTATTGTATATATTTAATTTAATACAACTGAATAGAACTGTAACAATAGTTAAGTTTGAAATGATTTTTTCACTGTATATTAAGAAGAGTGTCGATATTTTATAGACATCTAGTGTTTTGCGAGATTTATATAAAATAATAAAATTTTAATGCTTTTAGCTTAATAAATCTTCCAAAAAACTTTGGATATCATTGAATTAATGTTAAAGCCCATGGGCCGTTAGTTTAATTGTGTGAACTCTCTGTATTTAGACCAAAAACATTTAGATTTGAAGATTCGTGGTTTAGCACAGCTCACGAACAGTAGTCCTCGGGTTCAAATCCAGTAAAGATGTCCATTTCCCATACGAGAAGGCACAATGATAATTTAGATAGCGCATTTTGTATCGAAATTCAGGCTTCCAGTGTCAGTTTTCCTGTTTTATTTCCATACAAATTTATACATCTACCCCTAAAAGTAATTCCAGAAGGCAATGTCCTCCTTTCATCTTCATTGACGGCGCTGTTTGTGATATGCATAAGTGAAACACGCAGTCCGCCGATGTTCAACTACAACAGAAACATTTGTAGAAAAGAGAGCTCCATCTATGAATAAAAAAAAATCCTTGATGACAATGCACGCGCGTCAGTAATGTTGCTATGAAAGGGTTTCCAAGAAGTATACTTCATTTTTCAATTCCTTCTATTAGCTCACACTCTCCCTATATATATATCTTGTTCAAAGTTTCAATCGTTCATAGAATACATTTTTTTAGAACTTGCAGTGGATGACACTTGATGTTAATACAATTTTTTCAAATATTAATTCATTCATTAAATTTTATTAATTAATTTTAGTTTTTTTTAGGTTTAAATTACATGTATCTACCAATAGATGGCGCCAGATAAACTTAAAAAAATGAATGAAAATTATTTATAAAGGACTTTCTGCAATAGAGTGAAAAAAAAGTAGGAAATGACATCAAAAAAAAAATTTTTTTTTTATTCCTTATTTATAAGGCAATTGCTAGAGTTTTTTTTATTTTAAGGTGTTCTTTGATTCTAAAAAAAATAAGTTTTACTGAATAATAAATTTTATCACTGCGTTATTTGTACGCAATATTATTTGTATGTGCTTATTAATTGCTTATAGTTTGCTTACTATTTTTACCTTATTGCTTAATACTTTTCACTTATTAAGTTTTGTTTTAAAATATGATTTTAAATGCTCTGCTTTTAGCATGTTAATTGGCAAAAAGTTGAATAAATCTCTACAATATTATTTTCAATCACGAAAAAGATATTTAAATCTATTCACTCTTTTAAATGCCTCATCAAGAATATTTGATGTAAAGGATTTGTCTGTTATGCATTTCGAAATAATTCATAAAAGGTGGCAATATTTTCTTAAAGATAAAATACAAATGTAATTTCACTCCAGTAACGTATTTATTCGGAATTCCATAAATAAATCTTTAGCGTGGAATGAATAATGAATCCAAATAATATTTCACTCAATGAACGGACGCCTCTTCAAACACAAATCAGATTTCGAAACAAAGAGATTTTAACGAATTCTTTCCCGACTTGAAATCGAAGACAAAATCAATTTAATTACTTCTAAAGATTGTCTCCAATTACAGAAACGGACCATTCACTGGAGTAGAATTTCCAGAGTATTGCTATAAAGTTGTTATCCACAAAATAAGGTGAAGAATAGATTGATTAGGTGTATTTTGAGGAATAGTTTTTCTCAGTTCTTTCATGGTTTGAACTTTTATGTTCTACAATTTTGAAGAAGTATTATTTCATCAACGAATAATTTTTTTTTTAATTTTGCAAACAGTAGTTTGTACCTGGAGGCTAATTCTTCATAAACGAAACTTGGGCGGTATAAAATTAAAATTAAGATATTACCCTTTTTGAAATTCCTATCATCAAACGTATATATTTGGCTTAGCAGAGATTTATGTTTGATTTTACCGGATTTACATCAGAATCGTGTAAACATTCGTGTTCATGAATTTCAAACACTGAGGTTAAGACTAACGATTATTAGAAGAGAAGGGATTATTTTTTAATAATAAATTAAATAACGGAACTTCATAATTATTGTATGCTTTTGAAACTGGCTATTAATACAATAAATGTGCTGAAACTTATATATATACGCTGAAACTTCAGTCTGAATTGGAGCTGCTAGAGAAAATCCAATCTTGTTTTCTGACGAAAATCATGACAATATTTAGGAAGGATATTTACGACTCTAGTTATTCTGAAATTCATGACTATAGAGATATTCTATTGAAAACGGCAGTCAAGATTCATTTCATAAAAGCCAGGATCTCTACTCATGACCTCTGCTCTACTGCTGGCTGTTCACAATATCCAAATACAGATGCCATCAGCGCTAAAAATAGGAGTAAGATATTAAGGAGTTTAATCCATTTATCAAGCCCAGCCAACGCACATTGAAAAAAAAAACCGGTCATACTTTAAGCAAATTACAAACTAAATGACGAATCTATAAAGGTTCAAGTTAAACCCCTAACTATCGTCTTAATACTACCTGGGAATATTAAGATGTTCTGTTCCTGTCAATTATCAACTCAGAATTCAAAATCAAAGTCAGCATGAAGTTTCCTGAAAAGCTTCCCAATTAAAAAATGATCAGCACCGAAACGTAACCAGATGTTTCAAAAAACCACGACTTCCTACGACCCCTTCCACGATCCTTCTGCCAAGCAACACTACACATTATGCAATCTACGACCACTTCTATATCTGAACCTTCGGGAAAAAAATTCAAAATTAAAATTGGCGTCAGGGAATGCTTTAATCGCAGCTACTATTGCCACTGTAACTGGAGCTTCATGTCTGGGTGCCTCAAATGTTTTGAACGACCTTTCAAAGTCAAAACTGAAAATCCAACCTGCATCAATTGGTCATCTTGCAGTGTGGAGAGATTAGACATTGACCTTCCCAATCGAGCTGTGAAAATAATGGTGAACTCATGGATCTATTACGCTGAGAGGGGCATCTCTACTGTAGCAACTCCAAGATGCACTTTCGGCCCAAAAACCATGTATGGACTCCAAAAAGTTATCAGCATTTGAAATAGATTTGGAGGCATTGAAAATCTACATAATCAATTGCAAACAATGTCTTTTTCAATTTCGTGGTAAAATGAAAAAAAGCAGAATTATTGTTATCAATCAATTATTTGTTTCAAGGTTACATTTAGTATTAAATTTTTTAAATGTAATAACGTATTTTCATAAAAAGGATATAAAACAAAATGCTTTTAGAGTTTGTGTTTTAAAAGGCAAACCACCTCCAATTGTTAACTGAATATCCTATTTTTCAATTTTGAACACATGTGTACATGTTCTAAAAGATTATTTTGTAAAGCACTATAAAAATTGTCATAAAGCTAAGTAGCTTCGCATCCAACTTTCAGTCGTAACGCTTGCAAAATAATTCGGTTTTAAAAAAAAACATTCTCAGTTCTTTAATTCAATTTTTGACACATTTATAAGTATTTTTACTTAATGAGGCATAAAATAATAAGCACTTATAATACTTGCTAAGCCATGAATCGCAGCGCAGTGCCTGATAGTGCATTTTAAAAATTCTCGCCTTAATGGGTTTGCGCTTATGATTACAGAACATTTAATCTGACGACAGATAAATTAGTTCCGTTCTGTCCCTGTCAATTATCAACTCAGAAATCAAAATCAAAGTCAGCATGAAGTTTCCTGAAAAGCTTCCCTTCAAAAAATGACCAGCATCAAAGCGTAACGTGATGTTAAATAAAAAAAAACCACGACTTCCTACGACCCCTTCCACGATCTTTCTACCAGGCAACACTATACATTATATAACTTACGACCACATCGAACTTCTATATTTGACCCTTCGAGAAAGAAATTCGCCAAATTTCGCCAAAAGAAAAAGAAAAAAAGAAAAAGAAAGAAAGAAATTCGCAAAATACGCCAAATTTCCTTCGAGAAGGAAAATTGGCGTTAGCGAATGCTTTAACCGCAGCTACTATTACCACTGTAACTGGAGCTCCATGTCTGGGTGCCTAAAATGTTTTGAACGACCTTTCAAAGGCAAAACTGAACATTCAAGCTGCATAAATTATGAAATGCAAAGTCATCTTGCAGTGTGGAGAGATTGGATATTGACCTTCTCGATCCAGCTGGGAAAGTAATGGTGAACTCATGGATATATTTCTTAAATCTATTACGTTGAGATGGGTATCTCTACTGTAGCAAGCCCAGGATACCCCTCTCCAAGATGCACTTTCGGTCCAAAAACTATGTATGGACTCCAAAAAGTTACCAGCAATTGAAATAGCTTTGGAGGCATTGAAAATCTACATAATCAATTGTCTTTTTCATTTTCGTGGTAAAAAAGAAAAAAAAAAGCAGAATTATTGTTATCAATCAAATATGTGTTCCAAGGTTACATTTAGTATTAAATTTTTTTAAATGTAATAACGTATTTTCATACAAAAGATTAAAAAAATATATATATTTTTAGAGTTGTTGTTTTAAAAAGCAAGTCGAATTGTTAACTGAATATCCTATTTTTCAATTTTGAACAAATGCATAGAAGTTCTAAAAGATTATTTCGCAAAGCATTATGAAAATAGTCATAAAGCATGTAGCTTCACGTCCAACTTTCAGTCGTAGAGCTTCCAAACTAATTCGGTTAAAAAAAAAAACAGGCGCGATATTCTTTAATTCAATTTTTGAGACATTTATATTTTTACTTAATGAGACATAAGATAATATGCATTTATAATACTTGCTAAGCCATGCATCGCCGCGCAGTGCCTGATAGTGTAGTTTAAAAATTCTCGCCTTAATGGGTTTGCGCTTATGATTACAGGACATTTAATCTGACGACAGATAAATTAGTTCCGTACCGTGACATAATTAATTCAAAGCTCAGGCCGCCCCCCTCCGTTGGCGCGAAATCTCCCCCCTCCCCCGCCTCCGACCCTTCAAACGAGCGGAAGATCCACAAACACTTCACGGCCCCTGCTGCCACCGGCAAAAGATAAATTGTCCGCTTCGAAAACATTTCGAGAAATTAATTCAAATTGCACAAGGCAGATTGATTTTTCGGCTTAGTGTGGAAGGGGTCCCTAAAATCTCATATCCAGCCAAGTTGAGTTGACACCTCTCCTGATGTCGACTCCATATTAAAGAGCTTCACTTCTGCAAACTCGGACTGGCTTCCTGTTTTTGAGAACTGCGTCGGCTGACAGTCAGTTTGCCCCGGCGACTGTGGATCAAACTTTTTCAATTAGAAGCGAAAGGTAAATAAACGTATATATTTTTTTTTTGTTCGTTAACGGGGTTCATGGAATGCTGTAATTTCTTGAGAACCAACTTCCATTTCAATGTACATTTTTAATTTGCATGTAGAAAATAAACGAAAGTTTTTCGTCTTAAAACCAGTGTGTTCTATTGGACGTTTCCGGCACCTTCGCATTAAGCAGCAGAATTGAGCATTTTTTTGGCGGAACCCTCGCTCTACAAGCATTTGGAAATGGCGGCCAACAACTGAATGCACACCAACCTTTTAATTAGTTTTTTTTCATATTTTTATATACTTTTTTTGTCGCAAAAATAGCTAAAAATGCTTTGCGTTCAGCTGAAATCTCTGCTTTGAGTCACAGTAAATACTTTTTTAATAAAAGGCACATTTTGAAAATTTGAAACAATGAATGAAACGTTGATTTTTTTTACTGTTTGTATTTCATTTTTTGAGAAAAAATGCTCTCTATTTGTTTATGATTTCTGGACATTGGGATTTGAACCTTTTAATGATACTCTCAAAATGGCGCGCTAAGAAACGTTTGTTTTTAACAAGAAGTGACAACGTTATTGTTAAAAATAAACATGTTTACATTATGCTCTTATCTTATTATACTTCCATCTGAAAAAACATTTATTTTAACAGAAACACTGATTTTCACTGAATTTTATTCATGTGTGTTTTAAAACTGACAGGGAAATATGTGCTGGTAAATAAAACGATGGAACCATATCGAGTTCATTTCAAATTGTCTGGCTGTCAAAATATAGATAGATTATTGTTTCGATATAAATAGTGTCTAAAGATTAGTTTATGTTTATAAAAATTAATTTAACCATCATTTGACACACTTCTCTGTCTGAATCGGGCAGTGCTTCTTGTAGTATTTGAACAACTGCTTCTTCATAAAGTTCTTGAGTTATTAAATTCAACTTTAAGATTCTGATTTTGGCAAATCTCTTTTGAGCACCAAATGGAAACGCCAAAACCTCAGTATTTTGTAACTGCAGTGGCCATTTTATTTATTTAGAAAGGGATTTTGCGAAAACTGGAAAGGGAAAAAAATCGGCAACTAACAAGTTGAAACCTAAAATGCAAAATTCTCGTTCTTGTTATATTCTGAACCATTGCTTGATAAATTTCCTGGGCTATTGAACATTATCATTAGATATCAGACTTTATTATATAAAGATTTTATTTAGTTTTGTAGTGTTATTTGTTTAAAAAAAACCATGATACTTTTTGATACGTCCAACATAATGGATATGGAATTTCAGCTTTGTTAGCAGGTATGAGTGATTTATAAATCACAACTTAATTGAATGTGAACGGAAATAATGCATGTCTCTGTTTAATCATACATGCTTTTATTGTAATTGAGGCCTCGTATTACATTTATGTGCGCCAAGAACAGCGCATCGAGTAGCGATAAAGGGTGAACATTTCCTTTCGCGAGGACTTTCAGGGGAAAATTATTCCTGCTTCAAATATCGTATATGAATCAGCTCGTCATCAACTTTCTTTAATAAAATATATTATTTAACTTACTGTTGGTACGTCTTTTTAAAACATAATCTCTGCTTTCAGTCAAAGTAAATGCTTTTTAATAAAAAACACATTTTAAAAATTTTATTCAAATAACAACTTTGTAGGAAGTCCAAATATAACGTGCAAAGAAAACAATTGGTTGAAATAATGCGTCAAAAAAGAATAATAGCTGTAAGTTAAGTCTCAAGAGTGTATTTTGATTTTAATATATTTACATAATTTACATTTTTTTCAAATGAATTAAAATCACTCTAATTACGAATAGGTATTGTAATTTTAATATTCATACGTATTTGTTGGCATCATAAAAATATTAATTATTTAATTATGATTTCTTACTGAAAGGGTTTTTATGCTAAATTCTATTGTTTAGTCCAGAGATTTCGGGTTCGCGACCCGGCGTTGCCATGGATGCTTGTAATAGTCCGGAATCCACTTTAAACAGCTGGTCCCGGTCTAACGGGCGTTGCGGGGGTATTATTAGAGAGTTTTTGCATACCGTATTTTGGACGTCCGTTATTTTTTTCTCCCTAGCGCGCATGCTCATAGGAAATTGCGCATGCGTATCTGTAATAATGTTTCCTATGATCATGCGAGCTAGGGAGTATAAAAAAACGGAACGTCTAAAATACTGTATGCAAAAACTCTCTAATATTCCGCGTTCGTAGCTTATCTTCAAGCGATACGCACCTCCTGGGTAGTGCTAAGTGAGAAACGGCGGTACAGCGCTTGCCTTAAGGCATCCAAGACAATTGTCTAAGTGTTTGACAGCTGCATTAGAGCAAAAATATATATATATTGTTTCGTATAATATATTTGACACCTTTCTGTGCAAATTATTATAAATAAGAGTGTTATTCATATTTATTTTATCAAGATTCAATTTAATTCAAACAACAGGCATTGCAAGTTTTGCATTTGACATCATAACAATAGGGGCGATCGAAAAGTTTCCGTTTGAGGGCATGGCTGCAGCGTGCATGCAAATTAGCGCGTAGCCAATGCGGATATACTATATAAGCACAGATATCGAGGCATTCGTTTATTTCAGTAGTGTGTGTTGGAAATGCTGAAACATTAACAACGATGACGTAATCCAAACAGGGTCAATGTGCTTATTGATTTCAAGGATACAGGTGTCACTAGGGAACGATAATGCTTTATGATAACGCATATACCCATATCGCAAATGTCGTAACTCAGAAGTTACTCGGGCAACCCCTGATTACGGTTCTCCCCATGCGATTTTATGCCTTCGGTCCCTTAAAAAGGTCGAAAGGTCCAAGAAGTGCAGCGGGCACTATCAGACTTCTTCAAACAGAGGTGTATTCAGCCTAAGCAGTGAGAGCAGCACGTAGTTCATATAATCTTCTGTAGCTTGGGGATATCTTCTTCATAAAGGAATTCTGCCGTATAATCTGGGAAATACCAGGAGTAACACACCAGCGATATCCAACACAAGATGTTGGTCAGACAATCTTCAAGGAGTTTGTACACCAGGGATATTAAGAAATTTTTCACTCCTGGTTGCTCGTTTGCAGTAGGAACACGATTTGTTCATGAGCATTTAAAAATTCTGTAATCTGTGTTGTTGCCTTACATAAGCTAGGGATTGTTGTTGTTTGCGTTTGACTTTGTAGGGTCAATTTGTCTGTAGGGTAACTATAGACCTCGTATCAGTACAATGGACAACCTACCTGACGAGTGAAAAACGGATGACACTATCTTCAGAGAAGAAGGAATTTCATTGGTAACTGACTATACTTTCGTGCCATATAGGAGAAAACTCCTGAAAAATACCGATCAGGTAGATGGGTGTTTACCGTGCTTCCATCTTTCTTTAGGCGGAAAATTTTATTAAACTCTGAAAACTCTTATCAGATAAAAGTCCTGTTTTTTCAATTTCAAGACTTTGTGATGCCAAATTAGATTTTAATGTTGATTCGACATGTATTTTGACATGATAATTTTTGTACCACTATGATTTTTTTTTTTTAAATTAAAAAGGCAGAACTATCAGCAAAGCAGTTTATTTGAGCAACAACATTTTTGATATCAAACAATATATTTTATCTATGCAACAATTGAGAGGAAGTTTTTGTTGAAAATAACAGATTATTTTTCGTCGCAAATGATTGGAAGAGCAAACAAGAAATAATATTGTTCACTGTTCAAAGTAAAATTCAACGTTAAAAGAATTTGTGAATTCATCGAAGCTTAAATATTTCACGTGATTTATTTCTTGTCAAAAAATTTCTTTTGTTCTAAATAATACTGGTTTAGATTTTTTTAAGTTAAGAGAAAAGTTTTGAAAGGCATGCAAAAATGACGCATTTTTGAAACAGTTTTATAAAAAGCAAACAAACCGAATTCTGTTACCTGTGAAAATATTAACTTTAACAATAAATCTTTTTTAATACATTTTCTCACTTGTCAACTGTTGACTATAAAAAGGCAGCAATTAATTTTAGCGTTCTTAAAATAAATATTTGCTTATCTTTCAGAATTCCATGTATGCTTTAGGATATTTTTATTTCATTACAACTTTGAAAAAAAATTCTTTCAATGGTTTTTTTTTCCATCTGTAAACGTGTTTGGCGTCCAAAATTATTCAACTCAAATATAAATTAAATTGATATTGTAAATAAATCTGTTTTATGTATATGTATGAATATTAAACTTAATGAAACAAAGTTTGCTATACAAACGGAGAGTTTTATTGGTACTCTTTAAAAGACAAACAAAGGCATCAAAAGAAGCCCATATATCCGGATCAGGGCTGCTCATTCTCGGGCTTTTTGGAAAGTTTGAAAATTAGAGAAAATCTTGCGTCGTATTCAAGAAATAGATGCACATAATAATTATTATGAAGTAAATGATTATTAAAGGAATGTGAATAATTATAGTTATTATTACAACAAAATGATTTGATTCCACAATTTCCAAAGTATATGCTCTCAACGTGTTCTGCACTGTTGTCAATTTGATTTTTGTTTTAAATAAAAATATTAATCTGGCTATTTTGATGCTTTTGCTTCATCTTTCATTCGTTCCTTACTGTTTTGTGTGATCAGACATTTGCAAAGGGGAGCTGTTACTTGATGGCATTTAAAGAGAATGAATGATCAGAAATCAAATGTGACGATGGAAATTGGTGAAGGCTTCATTTCAAATAAAAGCTTTAGTTTCTCTAACCTAGAAAGAGATTTTTTGGCACGTACTTCTATTAATTGGGTAAATGAACCTTCCTATATAAACAAAAAAATTTCATTCTAATTTTATTTCCGTTATTTTTTTGTTCTAAAAGGAAAAAGTTTATTCTACACATACTTACATTTAAAAGGAATTTTATCAGTTATTTCCGTTAGCCAGCATTGAAAATAATCTAATACATCCATACTTAAATGCATAATTTTTCATGTAAAGAACTTTGAATTTTCCTTATTTTTACAGTTTAAATAACAAGCAGATTTCTTCTCCTTTCTGAAAACATTCTATGAAATTAAACCTTCGATCTACTGAAACAATGCCTGAGGAATTTAAATAATTTATGTCCCTAAATGCAGAGTGAGAAATTCTTCTTTATTCTTAAATAAAACCAGAGCAGCTTTCAGATTCAGTGATAACAAGACTGTCTGCTAAATTTACAGAACAAACTTCAACGAGCGATGATTATGAGTGAACGGTTTACTTTTCTCGGCATTTTTTTTTCTTTGTTCATCTATCGTTTTTATCTGGATAGCCACAAAATGAAAGATAATATTTCGAAACAATCAGCTTCAAACAGAAGAAGAATCTTATAAAAAAATGTGATACTGATTTGTAAATTATTTTTATAGGAATCTTCAAGCAATCATGATTTATTTTAAAGACTTTTTTTATTCTGTCATTTCTCGAATTTTTTTTGTCATTTCTGAATATGCAATGGATTTCAACTGATTTACACTCACGTCCATAAATTAAGTATAATTCAGAATCACACAGAAATTAAACTCTAAAAAAAAAAAATTTTCACCTGTAGAATTATCACACACATCTTGAAGAAGAATATGCAAATTGCAGGAAGCCACCAGATGGCGCGGATAGTACGTCACAATGACGAGAGTGTAAGAGAGGGGTATATAAGGAATGGTGACAAAGAAGCAAAATTGCTTACAAGCGCTTTAAAAGCCTTTCAGTGCAATAACCGCATAGTTATGGCACAAAGGAAGCATTTGGATGATTTTTTACGTGGTAGAATTATCGGACGACTGGAATGTGGACGTATCCAGCTGGAAGTATCCGAGGAACTTGGAATCGCCCAGCGTGTCATCTCCAGGCTTTGGCAACGATTTCAAGATGATGGTAATGTGAGTAGATGTTACAGCACAGGTCGCCCCCGAGTTACAACGCCGAATGAGGACCAGTATTTAGCAGTTACTGCCAAAAGAAACAGACGGAGCACAGCATCAAATCTGTCTCGTCAGGTCTCTTCAGCTACCGGTACGACAGTTTCAAGGCAGACCGTGTACAGACGTTTAGGGCACATTGGTCCATATGCTCGTAGGCCTGTCAGATGTGTTCCGCTTACTGCAACTCACTGTCGCCTGCGATTAACCTGGAGTAGAGAGCATGCATTGTGGACACCGCAACAGTGGTCTTGTGTGATGTTTTTCGACGAGTCCAGGTTTAGTTTGCAATCTGATTCTCTCCGGACTTTCATATGGAGAGCGCCAGGTACCCGTTACCATCAAGAGAACACCATTGAACGACACCGTTACGGTGGTGCAGGATGGCTCCTTTGGGGAGGAATTATTCTTGTTACCAGAACTGACCTGCATGTTCAGAGTGTAACGATGACAGGCCACATCTATCGGGATGTCATTCTGGAACAACATGTACGTTTGTTTCGGGGCGCCATGGCTGCTGAATTTTTGTTTATGGATGACAACGCGCGTCCTCGCCGTGCAAACATTGTAGACGAATGCCTTCAATTGGAGGATATCACCCGTATGGATTGGCCAGCATACTCACCGGACTTGAATCCAATAGAGCATGTGGGGGATATGCTTGGCCGACGAATTGCAGCCCGTCAACCCCCTCCCACCTGTCAACCGGAACTTCGGAGGGCATTGCATGATGAGTGGTGTAATATTCCCCAAGATCAGATTGATAATTTGATACTCAGCATGCCTAGGCGTTGTAAGGCCTGTATTGCATCGTCCGGGAGACATACTCCATATTAACCATCATACTAACCATGTTATACTGTTTTTTGAAAATAGGTTCTTTTTTGAAATTTGCTCCAGGGAGTAAAAATCGCAATTTTTATTAATTATGTCTAACATATAGCATCTTCTTTTGCTGTTTTTGTTTGTTTTTGATGCTTAAATGAATAAATTTTTTTTTTAATCATTATAAAATAGTTTTGGGAATAATTAAAAAATAATAAATAAAAAATAATTTTAAAATAGTTCGTTTTAAAAGCCTTGGTTATTGATGTATGATAAATAAAAAATTAATACATACATTTTAACTTTTAGTAAGTTAAAATTAGTATTCTTTGAAGACAGTTTATTTAAAATATGTCAATAATTTTAACTATATCTATCTTAAAACTTAATCATGTACGTATGCATAGCATGAATTTAAACTGAAGTGTTCTTCAACAGTTGTGATTTTATTGAATGTTTGACAAATTCTTTTTTGAAAATCCTCTGTTACGTGGCACTGGATTTATACCAAGTCTGTGTAATAATTATATTATATGAATATTTTTAATTCTAAAAACGAAATGAATAATTTAATGCATTTTCCAAATGAATGAAAATTATTTCTTTTAAATAAATTAATTGCTAGCGTGCGTGGGTTGCATCTTTATGGTTTAAAAACATTTCTCAAAGAAAATCAAATAAACAATTAATTTTAATCACAAATTATAAAAAATATTATTCAATTAAATGAACACAATTATTTGCATATTTAGAAGACAATTTCTTTTGCATAGGATGACCTGGAGCAATTCGTGTAGGCACAAGTTAACTTTAACTGTTTTATCCCTATATAATGTTATTACTATTATTATTACTACTATTCAATTTTAACAAATATCATAAAAATAAAAGTAATATGTTACTATTCTATTATTTGCATGAATTCAGAAGAAAAATCTTAAATTTTTGTAAGAGGAGTTTCGGATATTTCCTTCTGAATTCTAATTGCCATAATTACTAAAGAACAATTCTGGAAATTGAAATTCAGAAAAAAATATTCCAAACCCAAAAATATCGGCCCGATTATGGCGATGACTTCCAGCTTCAGTTGTTATGAAATCGCACTATGTTTGGAACAATCGCGATATGCACTAGTTTTAGCCATTTAAAAAGTTGTTTTTGAATGTTTTTTTACCTTATTGGTAAATAAAAAGGTTTGGTAATAAAATAAGATTGATTCATTTCAACTAAAAAGTTCTGGTCCTGTCTACCTACAATGTGGAGTTTTTGGATTTAGGATTCACATTTTCGAAATTTAGGATTTCGCAACATTTGTCAAAATTTTTTTGTCAATTCCTACTATTTAGTTCACACTCTCCCTCTATTAAATTTACTTAATTAATTTTAGTTGGGTTTTTTAGATTTAAGTTGCATGTAACTAATAATAGATGAGCCAGATGTAAGAGGAAAACTTCAACTTTATTTGCCAAATTCTTCTTTTCAATTCTTGCCATTCTTCTTGCCAATTCTTCTTCTATTCAAATTATTCTTCCAAATTAATTCTTGCCAAATGACAACTCATAGCATAATACTAAAATGGGGGAAATATAACACTCTTAAAATATTATATTTTATTGCAATAAGTAATTTTAATTTTATAGTATTATAGAACATCCTATATCCGCCTACACAACTAAAAAATTAAGAAAAAGGAAAACTGAGTAGCTTAAAGATCAAGTCAGTCAAGGTTTATAAAACCCAAGGGCGACGGATGGAAGTAGTTGTTCGTATAACATGCTGCTTATGCTGGCTTTTCGAAAGTGTTGTGTTAAAAACAAAACATATTACTAAATTGAAAATGCATAGAAACGGACTGAATAAACCTTAGAAATTAAAGAAGCTTGCCTTAACTGTTTTCCTTCCCCCCCCGGCTTTTTAACTATTGTTATTAAAATATTTAAAGAACAAAAACCATCTATCTAAAATAGAAAGACTTTTGATTATATTCAATTTTATACTAAATCTTTTAATAAGTAACCACGAAAGAAAGGAATAATGTTACCACTCTGGGGTCTGTTACTCATTAGTGCAGAATATTACATAGATGACGCCCACATACTGCAACGGGACACCAGAAGCATGTAAGACTTCTTGACTGCCTTTATGTCCGCCAATTAAATACCTTCATATAATGTGTCCAATCTGCATCACAATCCAGCCTTGAAATTCACCTCCCACACCGACACCCTGCGGGGTAGATAGCATGCGAGAAGACGATGGTTTAACTTACGTGGATGGAGTACACTGCTTTGAAAGCAAGGAAATTCGTTGCAATTTCTTACATCACGTGTCACATTTGCTGATAGAATTTAGTCTTAAGTGTTAAAAGCCAAAATGCAGCAATCTTGTGTTTGAGTATAATTAAGTTATATATAATAAAAAATTAAAAGTCAAATCCTACATTTTTTTCACTCTATTGCAGAAAGTCTTTTATAAATCATTTTCATTCCTTTTTTTAAGTTTATCTGGTGCCATCTTGTGGTACATATATGCAACTTAAATCTAAAAAAAACTAAAATTAATTAATTAAATTTAATTACTGAATTAATATTTGAAAAAACTGTATTAACATCCAGTGTCATCCACTAAAAGTTAAAAAAAAATGTATTTGAACTCGAGTGGATGAATAAAAAGTATTTTATAAACGATTGAAAATTTGAACAAGGTATATATATATAGGGAGAGTGTGAGCTAATAGAAGGAATTGAATAAAAAGTATAAAAAGTAATACAGATGTCTTTTTTTTTTTAGTATTATTCTCAGAGATTTGATCCTTTAGTGTGCAATAAAATGGAAGGCTTTGAATAAACTATTTGAATAAACATTTAAGTGTTTATTTTTTATTTTGCTAACGTCCGAATAATCCGTTTTTTATTGGCTTTTAGAAAAGAATTATGAGTTTTTAAATGGAATAGGATGAAAGGGATATCTAGAAAACTAATAGCTATCCGTGATCTGAGCAATGCTGGCATATTACGTAAGAATATCCTTCACCCATCCATTAAGAACCCTGGGAAGGGCTGAACTTGTTACGTCTCTGCGATTCTAAGTGATGGTGGATCTGAGATGAATGTGTCCACCGGCAGCATGCGAATTTTCATTGGTTCTGTGACTTTTTTACTTGGCTCTTTTTTGTTTCTAATTAATCTGGTATTTATGTTTTAATCTGATAACCATTTTATCGTTGAATATAAAGAAACATTCAAAATTCTTTCCTTCTAAACAGCGTACTTTTTGCGGTTCAAACCGCAGTTGAACTGGGAAGTCAAGATATTAATCCATTAAATTTTAAATAAATATGGAAATTTGGGGACAAAAAAAGTTGCAGAACAGATAAAAATTCAAATGTTGTTGTTTTCGAGTGTCGGGAAAACTTTTATCTGAGGCTATCCACCACTTTATTCAGCGTTACCCAGGGTGCATAATGGAGTGAGGGATGGACTTCCGAATTTTCCGTACACATACCCGGTGTAGATATTGCAACTGTGAGTATATATTGCTTGTTGAGTTCCAAACCTAGTTTTGAAACGCAACCCATTACATTTAACCAATTTACCAATACATTTAATAATGCAGAATTTAGAAAAAAAAATATAAAGTGAAGTATAAAATAATCAATTGAAAATTAGATAAGTTGAAAAAAAGAGAAAAATTTTAAAAGTGAAAAATAAAATAAAATAAAAAGAGATGAATAAAATAACAAGTAAAAAAAATAATAACAAAAAGTAAAGAAAAGAATAAAATAATAAAAGAAAATATAGTAAAATAAAAGAGGAAATAAAAATATAAAGCAATAAAAATAAAATTAAAAAATAATAATAATAAAGATAAAAATGTTTAAAGAAATAAATAAGAACAATTACGAAAATTAAAACTTAATTTATTCAAAATGAAGTTGTGCCATTAAATTGCTTATTTATAAAAAGTACCGCTGTTAGTTAATATTAGTCATTATGAGTCAAAATAAAAATATGAACTTATCGTTATGACAACATTCTATTATTTACCAGCATGGTAATATAAAGCAGTGTGTGCCGCCAAAGTATGTTGGAAGAAGATATTTTTCGCTGCAACGACATTTAAAATTATCGAGGAAAAAAAGAATCCCATCAAAATTATTCATATCAGAGCGAATATTTTCGATAACGGTTTCTAATGCTTTCGCAAACTTCTTATCTCAGCAGAGATAAAATGCAAAAAGAAACAGGATATGTTTTTGACAGAAAACTCATATTTCTACATAAATCCGATTACATGTGCGCCAAATCATCTTTTTGCTCGCGTTTATTTGGCATACTGTTACCGTCCGTGAGTTCGCTTCTTTTTTATTTAACGGCCCAAAAATGTACTTAGTTCGCCTAAAAAGGACACTGAAGAGTCCAGTTTTGAGATTGCTTTGGACAAAATTAAAAATTATGTGCAAAATAGAATATTTTATTACTTTGTAAAGTACTGAGTTTTCTAGTTTAGTAATAGATTTTTTCCTAAATCATTATTAACATCTGTTACTCGCATTTTTTTTTTTAAATGAAAGATGCTTTGTAAGAGTTTCTCATAACATTGTAACTTTAATGAACCTAATCTGATAAAAAATTTTTTTTGGAAGTGTAACAAAGATTATTAGTTTTCTATAGGTTTTAAGTAAAAATTAATGTTTTCACACATTAGCTTGGATTTGAATGAAGCAAAGTAAATTAAAATTCATATACTTCTGAAATGAATGATTTGCTTAATGCCTATGATTTCAAATATACCTGTGATAGAATGCATTTATTTTAAAATTAAAAATTTGTTTTAGTATGCAAAAACACCAATTTAACACCTTTATATGAAAACTAAACTGTTAATTTAAAAGTTTTGTTTATGAATGAATATATATATATACATATATATTAGTTATTTTCATATATAATATATATATATGTATATATATGTATATACATATGTATATTCATTATATCTTAACCCTTCCGTTTAAAGTCGGTTAAATATAGAGCTGAGATGGGAAAAAAGGATTTGGCAGTGTAGCTGCTTGCTTTATAAAGCAGAAACTGGGTCACGTGACGAGGCCTTTTTTATGATGTGATCGAGGGGTTGACTTACTACGTGCAATAAATTGCATGCATGTTCAATAACTGAGTTGCAGGGTTCATGCTAGTTAAGAACGCGGGAAAGTGGAATGGTGGTGTAGAAATTGACAGAGGGATTTAATATTTCTTCTTAGAAAAAATGAGAAAAAAAACATCCATGCTTAGGATATTCTGTGAAAGTTGTAAATTATGGACATTTTTCTGACAATAATGAGTTTGTTTTATAATGAGATTGTAGTTTAATAATGTACTGGTGAAGAAATGTTTCTGGTGCACCAGTTTAAAAAAAAAATATATTCTTAAGTTATGTGTCTCTATTTAAAATAGTGTTGAATTAATTCAACAGTTTTATAGATTGAATTAATTAAACATCTCTGGCAATAGACCCATACCCGAACTCTAATATCAATATCAATATGTGCCGCATTATTATCATAAATCAATTGGGTTTATGATAATAATGCTGTGCATATTGATACTGATATTGGAGTTCAGGTATGGGTCTATTGCTAGAGTTGTGGAATTATTTACTTTTGTCAAAAATATTAATTCGTGAACAGTTTTGTAAATTTTGATGCCAGGAAAATTAGCTGGTAGGTCATTAGTATTTATTAGTCGTTTAATAAAATAACCAATATTTTAGTTGAATGCAACGACAGAATTTTTTAAAATTTGCATGGTTGAAAACAATTAGGTCAACCACATGCATAAAAGCATGCCAGACATTTTTCCCCGCTGAAATGCAGGTAAAAGTCATTTAGTATTAATGAATATTTAGATCTCTGTGGAATACCTCCAGTTCGGATATGATAATACTCATTATTGTAGATGTAATTATTGAAAATATAGAGATTACAGAGTTTTATCCAGTAATCCAAATTTACTTTTAGAATATTTTGATAGCCGTGTTCAAGTGAGTTAAAAATATTGTGGACGTTTTTAAGAGAAATTCCAGATCCTTAAAATCAAAAGTATTTATAGAAGAATCATTTAAAAATGTTACAACAAGTGTGTTCACATTAACAATGCATGTATAGGAATCTGTCATGATGCCATTACAAATGATATTAAAAAATATCTTGCAGGATTTTTCCATATATGTAGAGAGTTATAAAATGAGGAACTATTGCTGTTTTATGTAATTATGGATGTATTGTTACATAAGGAAATGGATGAGTGATTGATGATTTAAAACAATTTGTTTAACGCAATGATTTTTAATGGACTATTAAGAGTTAATTTTATAAATTGGTTTAATAAAAAAAACATTTGGTGGGTTTTTTTCTTTATTGATGAAGTGTGATTACAGAAAGTGATGGATCCGAAGAGTAGAATCCATTTCGAATGAAATAGTTTATTTGCCGATGAAGACATTAATGTGAATGGATGAGAATGCGTCTATGTTTCCTAATACTTTTAGTAAAAGATTTTTAGTATTAGGGACATAATATAAAGGGGCTGCATCCCCTTTCCCTTGAACCAACTGAAAGAAGATTCTGCCTTCGGATTTATCGAGAGTATATCAATGGGCCCATCCTCAGTATATGAATGGGCTCAATTCATGACCTAGCTTTCAGAAACGAGATTATTGTGAAAATGTTTGTAAATCATTTCGTATCGGAAGGGAGAGGTCCTGGTGTGGAGTTGTGCATGTTTTCTCCAGTAGGTCACATGTATGAGGGGACGCCACTGCGAAAATTCCTCCCAGAAAACACTGTAATCTCCTCTAAGGCCGTCGGTGGGCAATTCGTGATATATATGAGGAACACAGACCTTTCCTCGATAAACTGTAGAGGTCAAACAAGTACGGAAGTTAGTAGGGAGTTGAGCTGAAAAAAAGCGCGGAATGTTGCTTCTGTGTTCGCATATGAGGTTACAAATACACTTCCTGTTATTCGTAAATTTCATGTGTTATCTATCAGGCAGCTACGCGTGAAAAAAAGATAGTTGATAATAAAAAAAAAACACATTTTAGAAATGTTTTTTTTCGTTCTAATGCAGCTGACAAACACTTAGACAATTGTCTTTTATTCCTTAAGACAAGCGCCGCACTGACGTTACTCACTTAGCACTAGCCAGGAGGTGCGTATAGCTTGAAGATAAGCTACGGACGCAGAGCAACACTACCTCCACAACTCTCTACAATCCTGCTAGACCAGGACCTACGGTTTAAAGTGGATTCTGAACCACTACAAACATCCATGGCACCGCCGGGACTCGAACCCGAAACCTGTGGTACCGAGCGCCAGAGATCTAGCCACTCGGCCATTCAGGCCCTTTAAAAGAGAGAGAGAGAGTTGAACCTTTAAAACAACAACATATATTCCAAGTAAAAGATATTTAAATTATTTTCTCTGCGATCCTTTTCCGCATTGAACACACTTTCTGAACGGAGACTTTTGCACGCGCGGGACAAAATTCCAGCGCGTGCGTTTCATTCATGAAAATGAAAAGCAAAATGATTCGAGTAACTGACAGAATCCGTATTAAAAAAATGAAATTTTTTTTTTATCTTTCTTTGATCCCCAAGGCGGGAAAAATAAATTTAATGTAGAGTTTTTTTAGAAAAAAAAATTAGTTTTTTCATCATTTCTTTTCTTTTATGCTATCCAAAAAATGTATAGAAAATATGCGATACATAATTTATTTCAGACGTTACGTAAATAAATATTTATTTTTCGGAGCTTTAAAATATTTTTGGAAAACTAGTATTAACTTTTAAAATTTAAGCTGATGTATAAAAAGTTAAATGATAGTAAAAATGAGGATTTTAAACGAAAAATTTTATTCATTGTCTGAAAATTATTAAAACAAGCCCAGACAGAAAAGTGTCCCTTTTCTTGTAAAGGGGTTTTTTTTTATTATATTTTTATATAAGATCCTATAAAGTTAAAAAAAGTAAGCAAGAAAAATGGTAATTTTATAAATTAATATTATTTTATAACTGGAATCAATTGCGTTATTAATTAACAACATATTTTTGATAGGATATTTTTCTTTCATTAACAAATTTATTGTGAAAAACATTGCAATTTTTTAATGGCAGTAAAAAAAAAGGAAACTTAATTTTAATATATTTATTCTGAAGTATAATATCTCCAAAATAATTTTAATTTATCAATATATTGCAAAGAAATTTGTTCAAAAAATGTAAATTGATTATTAAACAATTATTTGTAAAACCTATTATATTTTTTAAATTGTTTCATTCAAGTTATTAAAGACAAATTGATGCAGGCGGGCTGATTATGAAAAGAAGGCAATTTTAATTAAAAAAATTATGGGATTATTACACTTTATTATATCAGAGTATGTGCAAAAAAAGATTTAAAAAATATATATTAACAAAGTAAATAATCGCCTGGGCCGCTTTACAATTTACCCATAAAATTTAGAATTGAATGTAAGAACAAAACGCATCACTGCAATCTTAAAAAAACTATAGAATTCCAAACGGTTTTCTTTTCTTTTCAACTAAATAATAAAGAATGTTTGAATAACGTTTTTTTATCGTCCGATATTTTTTTCTCCCTAGCGCGCATGTTCATAGGAAACATTGTACTACTACGCATGCATATCTGGTAATAATGTTTCCTATAAGCATGCGCGCTAGGGAGAAAAAAATATTGGACGATTAAAAAATATTATGCAAAAACTCTCTATTCTCGTTTTCACTTTAAAATAAAATCGCCTTTGCTTCCACCAGACGTTCTTTTAGAACAATTTTACACTATCTAATTATATGGTTATTAACACGTGAAAAAAATTTAGATGAACCAAAAGGAAATATTGGAAATGGTCGAAGAAACGATAAACTAATCAAGGACAAGAAACTAGTGATAAAAAAAACTAAAATCCCCATTCCCGCCCAGCAAAATACCCGTAATTTTATGGTTAACACGCTTCAGTTGCGTCCATTTGGAATTTAGATGTGCTTGAACTCTGTAAGCCTTGTTAACACTATAGATTCACCAGCTGCGAAGCTTCAGTTTTAAAGTTTTGTTGCTTATTTAGTTCTTTAATTCTTGTAAGACAAGGAATTATTCATTACTGTTGCTGAGTCATCAAAGAAGAGAAGCATCATAATTATAATCTTGACAGAACTGTGTCTATACCAATATTTGTGTCCTAATATTCCTAATATTTTAATTTATATTTGTTCCTTATTTTCTGATTTGATACCGGTTTTGTTTGTGTTAGTTGTTAAGGTTGCCACGTACAAACGTGAGACATTAGCCTCCACCCTCCTACCATGTAGATCCTACCAAACTTTATAGCACACACTGACTCCTCCACCAAGCCCCAAAGAACCAAAATCAAATTAGCTCATCCTATCAACACATTTCAGTTTTGAATTTTCGTTTCGTGCGGAGCGGGGGTGATCTCCCCTCCTTTCATATTTTCGGTTGGTATCTACAAGTAAGTGTCAAGAACATGTCATTACTGTGGAGATCCATCTTCTGTTATGAGGGCATAATTTCTCAAAAAGGTCAATTGTGCCTGGGGAGTCGAAGTATGCAGCTCCATCTTATCACGATATATAATAGAGATGGTTCGTGTCCTGCTGCACAATAGCTTGTCTAGAAGATTCAAGTACTTTCGAGAGCTTTCCAATGACGCGTGGTATAAATACAGAAGACAACACAGGGATAAACAATTCCAAATTTTGAGATCGAAGCAATGGGTACGTGATTCAGAACAGCATTTACAGAGATTTCACGACAACTCTAAAAGGAGAGGCTCCATGGCCATTCATCATCAATACGACTGCTAAGAGAATTCAGGTTCGCCTTCGGGGAGAGTTTCATATCCAGTACAACTATTTAGTAGGAATTTCAAACTCAATTAGAGAGTTTCGAAACGATTTAGAGAGAGAGTGTATGACGATCATAGGTAGAGATTTCTATCTATATTCAAGAAAACCATATAGAAAGATTTTCAAAACTCTTTAGAATATAGATAGAAGATCTGAGAGACCCTTTATAGAATTACGATCATTTTGTCAGAGTTTCACAATCATTTACAGAGAATACACAACTGCCATTTACTTAGAGTTCAGGAGAGAGTTGAGGAAACCAAATACGAAATACAGACTTTGAATTATCGAAGTATAAAATTTTAAAGAACTGATAGATTAAAACAAAATTAAATAATTTGAGAGGCACCATTTATCAGTAATAAGGGCAACTTTTTTCATCTTAATACTAATGATGTGTTACGCTTTAAAGTAGTTTCGCAAATCTAGGAAAATACTGAAACATTAACAATATTTTAAAACAAAACTTGAATGAATTTCTCAAACACTGTTATCTGAAAGAGATCTGTGAAAGAAAACAAATCCGTCTGCCTCCGAGGCACATGTGTACACAATGAAGTACTTTAAGAGCATTATTCCTCAAACACTAATGTTATTCACTCACTCCTGAAATTCCTTTAACGAATTATTCTCGGCATTTCTTTCCGTGTAGTAAAAGCTTTATTCAATTACCCAAATCGCTATGAACGTCACGCGACTGGAATAAGCCGGGCAGAAGCAATTGCGACTTCTGCTCTGAAAGAATTAATTATGGGTTTCTTTTGTCCGGAAATATCATTCGCGAGACATTCGCAGAGGAATTGGCGGCTATGAAGAAATTATTAATTGAAATTACTGAGACTGTTTATTGAATTCGTTTGAAAGAAGCTTTGCAAACAATCGAGAGAACTGTTCATCCTTTCACATCGCAATGGCGGGTGCTTCTTCAAAAGAAATAATTTATAGAGTTTAAAATTCTATGACAGAGAATTAGAATTTCCTTTTGAGGAATCAGAAAATATCGCTTTGATCTTTGATTTCTTTACAGAAGAACTGATTGCAATGTGTTTATTTTAACTCGTTGGGAATGTTTGTAGATATTAGACAAATTTAGATAATTATAGTATAGTATTTTTTAATAATAGTAAAAATTAATAATAATAGTATTTTTAATTAATAGTTTAATAATAGTATTTTTTAAATTAATAGTGTTAATAATTTAATAATTGTATTTTTTTAATTAATAAAAATAGGAATAATTAATAAGTTAATTATTTTTAATAAATTAATAATATATATATCTATATATATATATATATATATATTACTCTTTTTCTATCTAATCAATGGGCTTACTTAAAGCTTAAGAAACTTCTCTCATTTACAAAGCAGGAGATAGAGGTTGCTAAGCAACCAAGGTTCTCTGTCAATCTGGCAAATCATCGTAATAGTATAGTATTTTTTTTTTTTTTTTTTTTTTTGATAATAAACTACTATTTTTATTTATTTTAATGCACTGTGAATGCTTGCAAACATTAGACAAATTTAGAAAACAAAAATTGTATAATCTATTTTTTTAAAAATAAAACAGCTCAATTTATCACAAAACAATATAAAAACTAAAATACATTTGGTTAGTTTTATTAATTCAGTTTATTTCATGAAATATTCTGAATTTTATTTTTTTTAAAATATGCTTTTTAGCAATTTAAACTTTAAACAGTTCATTATACTTTTAAGAATTTATTTTTTAAACAAAATGTCAATGGATCTACATATGTGATATTTTAACAAATTTTGTTTTCTTTTAATTCCTTTAACTAAAAAAAAGTAGGATAAAATGGTAATATAAACATATGTTTATAATTTACATAAGCAGAAGAGATTTGTTTTTAATATTTAAAAAGAAAAAAAAAATTTTTTTTAATAATATTTCTGATAATTCTGTTGTTGAATTAATGGGTGTGTCCTTTATTTGAGTGATTTTCAAAATTTTTATCTAATGAATGTCTAAAGAAGCATATTTTACGACTAGTTTTCAAAGCATTAAAATCGTAAGAGCATTTATTTTTATCTTATCACATACATGTCGTCTATCGCTAAAAAAAAGTTAAAATCACTCTATTATAACGAAAACGAACAGGCAAAAAAAAAAGAACATTTTCTTTTAAAGTTGATTTTTAATCCAGCTTGTAGGTTGGTTTGGTTGTTGCTCTACTGTCATCTTGTACACATTTTTAAACTAAACAGACCGGGACCTACAGTTTAAAGGGGATTCCGAACCACTACAAACATCTATGGTACCGCCGGGACTCGAACCCGAAACCTGTGGTACCGAACGCCAGAGCGCTAGCCACTCGGCCATTCAGGACCAGCTTGTAGGATAAACCATTTCAAATTGAATCGAATCGCTTTTGCCAAGTTACGCCTAGGGAAAATCGTTTGAAGCATGTCTTAAAAGAGGTTTTAACTCCTAAGAAGATCTGGTTTATAGTACTTTGGCCTTCTCGTTTAGGGAAGTCAAACTGAAAGCTCATTTGTCAATATAGGAAATGGGCACGATGCTCAGAGCGAGCATCGTGCCCTAGGGGGGCCCTCTTTAGGGCTTATTCAAAATTGTGGTGGATAAATGCGGATGCAGTGTAGCATTCCTCTGCGAAATCCCCTGTTTAACGCTGGTTCTGCTTCATTTCTATCGTCCTAGTGACAAATGACCTCATAATTCCAAGGCCCTCCAAGCCAACAAGGGAGTGCATGAACCTTTTAATTATCTCACATTGGATACTTGAAAATTGAGACTCTTTTAAACACTCACACTCAGAATTAAAATAATAATTATAATACATCGCTTTTAATGTGTATACATTGCTTTAAATATCTTTATAACACACTGTACTATGAATCACATCGGAAAATCACCTCTCATTTGTTCATTTTTAGAATTACTTTCATTCATTGATTAAATGAAAAAGCTGCGAATCTTATTTTATGAGTTTATTTACTATTACTAATTTTTTATTACTTTTTTTATTTATATTATACTTATTATTACATATTTATTATTTTTCTTAATTATTATTTATTATCTCAGGAGTTAATAGGTAACGAACAGCCCGGTAATTTTAATAGACATTTAATTCAGCACATTCTAGATGACTAATTTCATGCAGGCAGAGCGTTGATGGCGATAGTTTTTCAATCATTTTCGGAAGCGGTAAACAAGGAGACCTGAAAGTGTCACCAATAAGCTTAAAATAATTCACCCGTAACAAAATGGCCTCTGAATTCTAGATCCCATTTAACTTGCTTTTCAGCTGCTGGATGCCAAGCCAAGAGAGCATTTGGGTGGGCGAAGCCACAGAGGAACGGATTGTTCTCATTATTTATCATCTTACATAATATAACCATCATATAATATAATAATCATTATATTATCATCTCGTATAATGCGGATCGAAAAACTGATTCAAAATATTAAGCTATGAAATATTTTCGTTTTCTTTCCTCCACTCCTCATCCCCGTACCTAGAACCTCCGACCAGTTAGAAAAAGGAAGGTGGAACGTCGGTGTTGCCTCATGTAAACCACGAACAGCCCACCGATAGTTGTTGAGGGAAAAAGTAGCGCCTTTTGGGAAGACTTTGACAAGTAATCAGCTCATAATTGCGATGTGGAGAACTCCCACAAGGCAGCTTGACTATGGATGAGAGACGAATTGCATGTGTTGTCATAGCTACCATCTAGTCTCCTGGAGGCTGAAAGCAGGAACTATAATAATGCCACCAGTGGATTCGAACCTAATATCTGCGTGCGATGTCTGTCACTGGAACTCGAATCTGGTTGTCTATGGCATATTAACTGAATTCTCGAACGTGATTTTGTTGTGGTTGTACAACGATGGACCTGGTGTTACGGTTAAGCATGTTTGGAATAACCCACTGATGTACGAAGAGAGATTGATTTGGTTTGTCGCTCTACGGTCATCTTATGCACACATTAGGCTAATCAGACCGGGACCTACAGTTTAAAGTGGATTCCGAATCACTACAAACATCCAAGGCACCGCCGGGACTCGAATCCGAAACCTGTGGTACCGAGCGCCAGAGTGCTAGCCACTCGGCCGACAGGATGCTGTACGAAGAGAGAAGGCATTCTTCTGCAGGAGAACTTTTATGTAAACGTGTTATATGGGAGGAAACCCAGAGAAGTCCCATCAGATAGGCTGAATATGGATGCGAGAGTACATATGTACTTTTCATATATGCTGTCACAATAACAACCAAGGATCTTAATTTCTGACAGCAGTGACTGCCTCAGAAACGTCTTTTCGCTTTTTTTAGCACCTACCGAGACCCAAATTCCTTGATGGGTCAAAGGTCTCAATTTGGTTGCCGAATATTTTTTGTACATAACTTTTTAGAACTTTTATTTTCAAGAAGAAAAAAAAGTGGGAGGTTCAAAACAGCAATTTTGCAAACGACTCCTCATGAAAGAACAGGGCACTTTTCACGAGCTGCATTTTCTTGCCCTCTACAGAATCAAATATTCAACGAGGAATTCAAAAATTTATACTTTCGAAAAATCCTCGAAATATCCCGTGAAAATCATTCCGAAAATCCGAATTTGCGATACCGAAATCGCTTCGACCTTCGCAAATCTATTTATTGTTTCCATATTTTTACGACCGGCCTTTCCGTTTCGGGACATCCGCTGGAATTCGAAATGGATTTCTTTTTTACGTTTTTACGATGCCGGCTCCCTCCGCCATTTTCTTCGCAATGCGCTCTTATTCGGAGTGTTTGCTTATTTTTCGTGTTTCCACGGCGGCAGTTGTAAATGTCTCGAACTTGGAAACTTTTTTACATGAGTGCATTTTTTATTCATGCTGTAAACTTCGGTTCGGCGTTTCAACGAAGAAATTTAAATATTTATTTACATCTTTATCGTCCCTTGTGATTGCGGTTTTATTTAAAATGAAAGTGTGTTAAATATTTTAGATTTTTATTTGACCTACATTGTGGGTCACCCACCATTGAGAAATGTACCTTTGTTGGTTGAAAATGTTTTTAAGAAATTGTAATTTTACATATCCTGGTATTCATTTTTTGCGTATTTTAAATTAAAACTAATGGAAATTATCACACAAACATGGTTTTTATTTGTTGTTGTTAATACTGCCTGTTTGAATAACCAGTTTGAATATGCAAATATTTTTGAGCAAACATGCTTAGGCATGAATAGAAAAAAAAGATCGATTATTAGAAAAAAATTATACATACATTTGCACACAGTTTCTACAAAAATTTAACACAATTCTTATACAATTCTATTAAGGCAATATTACATATAAAATTCTATTAATAACGACATATATGAAAAATGTATGAATTTTAAAATTTCTGAATCTGTTTTTGTGTGTTCCATGGCCAAGTTAGTGTGCCTGTGTTATCCTTGCACATTAAGCTTCCACAAATATTAATGCAATTGTTAATTTAATTGTGATGTCAACTCCAGTAGACGAAACGAAGAATTAATGATTATTTTTAGCAGTGGTGTGCTTGCTCGACGCTAGATGGCCTTAGGAGTAGCGCGAATGTCAATACTTATTCCTCTTCGAATAGCAAAAGTTTGTTATTAACATTTTAGATTTGTTATTGAACGACGCTTGTTTGGCGGCGCTCATTAGCAGTTGATTTTAGCGCATGCTAAAAAATTTACATCTTTCGACATTAAACACGAACAGGTTTCACCCATAGTTGCGTTTTATTTAATTCCAATTCACGCGCTCACTGCTGCAGTCATTTTTAAACCGCGGCTGTTAAAGTATAGCGTGTCATGTAAAGTAAAACAAAGGCGGATAATCTCCATTTGTAATGTATTAAGAAATATGAGTACAAAAATTTGTCCTAAAAGAGTGTCATTTTTCACCTAGAATATATTTTATCGACTGTTCACAGCAGATTATCGATGGATCATCAAATCTAATTTTTATGCATATATATTTAGACTTGCCACCATTTCAGAAAAACCTATTGACATTCAAGTACGAAAAAATTCTTATATTTCAAACCCTATTTGCTCCTTTCATCTCTTTTAAAGAATTTTTATAATCTTTTCGTAATAAATATTTTTTTTGCTTAATTAATCGGCATGTTTATTGTGATTAATAATTTCAACACGTAACATTCATCTTGGTAAGTCTCGAGATAAATATATTCTATGCTACAATTCAAATTAACGCGTTTGTTTCCACGCAATTCTTATTCATAACTTTTCCATACTCTACAAAATTAAGGATTGTTAAGTTGTACAGCTAAAATTAACGTTTAACGCCGTTAACTAACATTAACAGTTTTTCTCATCTCTACTGTACTTAGTGTGATTAATATCCTTATACAATTAACATTCTATGATTCTAATGTGTTTAATTAGCAACTGAAAAGATTTTCTCTTTGCACTATTTTTTTAAAATTTCTTTGCAATAAAAAAATACAACGTACTTAAGCGAGCGAAATAATTAAACTAGATGTTTCAGCTTTAAAAAGCGCGCAAAGCTTTAAATGCTGCAATGAGTTGGATAATAAAATGAAAGTCATTATTGACTTTTACTTGATAAAGGAAAAAAAAGAAAGAAATCGAGAGTGCCCAAGTTGATTAGAAGGCCACGACAAATGAGAACGAGTTTCGAGATGTAGGTATCTTTTCAAACGAGTAGAATAAAAATTTCTGTGTCCAGGTTAATCTCAGAAACAGTTGGAAAAAACACTCATTTTCTGATCAATTGTTCCGTTTTTTCCTACTGTTTCTTTACACTGACTTTAATAATTCATTATTAATCATAGTAAATATTATAACCACTGTATTAAATGTTAGTGTTTAATTTTATTATTTAATCAATAATAGTGGGCCTGAATGGCCGCGTGTCTAGCGCTCTAGCGCTCGGTGCCACAGATTTCGAGTCCCGGTGGTGCCATGGATGTTTGTAGTGGTCCACTTTAAGCCGTAGGTCCCGGTCACCTATGACTGTAAGAGCGTCACGGAGCAGAAGTCAGACTTCTACCTACGGGTGCTCCATCAGAATAGAAGCTGCACCCCTCCTTTCATGAGGGATACGACAACAACAACAATTAATAATAATAATAAATATTAGTAATATTAGTATAAATCAAAAACAATAGCGGGTAAATTATTCATAAAAGTGCCCCCGAAAATCTCTGTCTGCTCCAACTATCCCCTAACCAATTGATGCTAGAAAGTCCTCCCGAAAAGTGCTGTCCGTTGCACGCATGCTCAGTCCTCGCCTTGCTAACAAGTAGAAGTATTTTCTGTGAGAGTTCTCACCCATGCAGATGCGAGACAATAACCCTTAAAGGTCCTCTAGGTTCGTGGTACACAGGAGGGCCACCGATGTTCTACTCTCCCTTTTCTAACTAGTAGGGGGTGCTACAGAGCCCTAAGTATGAGGGGTGATGTGTGGTGGAAAAAGAAAACTATATAATCTAATCTATTTTAGCAACCTGATTGGGAATTGGATAATAATGGGGAAAATGACTAGCGTCAAGTTTAAATCGTGAAAAATTCATCCGGATGTCATGTTAGAATGCAGTCAGGACAGGAGGACACCGGGAATGCCCCAGGTATTTGATCGGGGACGTTTGCAACCAGCTCGTCCGGGATCTGTGCGGTAGGATGCAACATGGAAATGTCAAAACAGATCAATAGTGTCGGCAGACTTTGACGGAAGCCACACACCCGCAGGACAGGTGCCCCGGTTGCAATTGAACCTGCCGACTGAATTGGATAATAATTCGTTAGCTTGAAGAGCACAGGACACAATGCAATCTTTCACTTTTCCCTCTTGCCACAAAAGTAACACAGTTAAAAATATTGCAGTTTGCATTTAATTTCAAAAGTTTTTTTAGATTTTTGTTTATTAAGAGGGACAGTGCCATTTAACTAGTAGGTTAAGCGATTTTTATTGAGGATGTGAGATATTTTGCTCGTGTTTTGATTCAATTTGATTCGTACTTTTCTTTCCTTTCTCCCGTGAAATTTAGTTTTTTAGTTAGAAATTTAGCCACCTATTGATGGAAAATGGAGTAAAAATAATAACTTCTAATTTCACTGTTAACAGGGGAATTTCCCCGTAGAATGTAAAACAAAAGAATGTTGTCGTTTCTGTCGAGAACATAGCTGGCTCTAGAAAGGAATAACGATGTTGTAAATGTGAAAATTGATTATCGTTTTTTTTGTTGTTGCTTTTTTTGCCGTCTGAATTTTTATAACACTAAGTGGCCTTACAAGCGGCCACAAGTTCTTCAATCATATCACCTGAATTGGCAATGAAGGATATTATATTGATTTGACTTCAGTATACTAAATGATCAAATTATTATTAACGAAAATTTCCGGGTAAATAATATTTTATGATTAATTATTATTAGAATTAATTATGGTTATAATAATAATTACAGATAATCATTATTATTATTTATTTTCTGGAATAATGTCATTCCAGTCAATATTGAACTATACGAATAATTGACTTAAACATCTTCCGAATGGCCAAATTAGAAACTACTAGGAATGTACTATTTATTACCAGGAGCGGCATCTTTCAAGTAGTTTCTGAATTAAATAAATAATTGACTTAGGAATATTCTGAATGATCAAATTTTTGTGACTCGAAATTACAAGATAGGTAAACTCGTGTTTGTGAAAATTGCAACACCATGAAGGACTTACGCGAGTGAGCTCCAATTTTCAGGAAATGCAAATTAGCCCATGATATGCAAATAATTAGAATTTCAAATCCGTAGCGCATGCGTATGCTGAGCAGCTACCTCTGAATGGCGGATGGATCCGAATAAATAGACGGCTGTAGCGACGCGTGAATGGTTATCGGTGGTTATCGGTGGTTATCTGCTAGTGGTAAACGTTAGCTCAATCGTTACTTATGCCTCTTCGATGAAAGAGAGCGAGATTTGAACAACTTACAGAGTTTGAACGGGGGAGAATCATCGGCCTTCATGAAGCTGGATTGTCTTATCGTGCAGTACCCGCTCGTGTGCCGCGTAACAGCAGTACAGTGATGCGTCTTTGGAAGCAGTGGACGGACGAGTGTCGGACAACCCGGAAATCCGGGAGTGGACCCCGAAATGTGATGTCAGCTCGCGATGATAGACACCTGGTCCGCATGGCGCTGACGGACCGTACAGCTTCTTCTAGACAATTGGCAGCACAGTGGTCAATAGCTACAGGTGTTTCATTGTGTGCTTCATCAATTCGTAGACGTCTGCTGCAGCGTGGACTGCGCGCAAGGACTCCTTTATACAGGATCCCTCTCACGCTAAACCATCGCCGTCTGCGACTACAATGGGCCGCTCAGCATAGAGACTGACGTGCTGATTGGCAGCATGTCGTGTTTTCTGACGAATCCCGCTAGAATTTGTGGTACCATGATGGCCGCATTCGTGTCAGACGCTATGCCGGTGAACGCCACCTTCCGGAGTGCATTATGGAATGCCACAGTGGACGAACACCCGGAGTTATGGTCTGGGATGCCATAGCATATCATGGACGATCTCAATTGCTAAGAATTGTGGGCAATCTGAACAGCAACTAGTACATCAGTGAAGCTCTACAGCCCCAAGCTGTTCCCTTCCTTCAAAGCTTGCCAGGCGCTGTATTTCCACAAGACAATGACCGCCCTCATATCGCTAGGGCTGTTCAATCCTTCTTTGCAACGCGGCAAGTACAGCTTCTTCCTTGGGCTGCGTATTCCCCGGATATGTCGCCGATTGAACATGTGGGGGATTTAGTTGGTCGGTTTCTCGCTCTTGATCCTCGTCCTGTTGCTTCTGCAGACGAACTTTGGGTGCGCATACAAACAATATGGAATGCTCTTCCTCAGGCAGACATTCAAAATTTGTTTGACTCCATGCCACGTCGTGTAGCAGCACTTATTGCTGCGCGTGGTGGCTACACAAAATACTGATTCCGATCTCTTGTTATTGTTTGTTTGCTTTGAACATTTAATCATTTATTTGTACCACTACCATTCAACTGTGTATTAAATTTCATTCAATTATGACGATTCCTTCATGATGTTGCAATTTTCACAAGCGTGAGTTTATTAATAATATTTATTACTAAGAACAAAATCATTCAAATAGTAGAGGAATTAAGTAAACAATGCGACTTAAGAATAATCTGAATGACTCAGATTATTAAGATTATTATGCATTGGAAATAACATTAAGGATGTGTAATTTTCGTTATGTTTCATACAAAGTTGATCCTTCCTTCAGTAAAATTTAATTCTGCTACAGTGCATCGTTCATTGACAATGAAAAATAGTAGATCTTACATTAGTACAATAGTAGTACATTAGTACATTAGTTTTTAATGCAAATAATTTAACTTACGAAATAGTAACTTATGATAATAAATAATGTACGGCTTTTCAATGCATCTCTTGTGCTGGAAGACAAAGGGAAAAGTGATATATGACGAGGATCTTCATAAAGTTTAGACGCATTTTTCGAGAAATAGTGCGTGAAATACTTGAATGGAAGATTTAATGAGAAGTTAGCGTGCTATCTGATTGATGTTCAGGATCATTCTGACTGTAATTTCTACATAAATCAGGCCTGTACAGACCGTGGTCCACCGGAGTTTTTCTAGCTGCCCACTTCATCATATGAGTGCGTCCATTTTAAAAATACAACTAAGATTTTTTTTAAAAAATGGTTTCAGATTTGGATGGAAGATGAAAACATGGTCTAGTTTTAGTTTTATGTAAAGTATGTCTTTTGATGGCTGTAAAAAAATGATGCAATAGTTATTTATTTTATTGCAAACTTATTATTTTTATTAATAGCATGCTAGCCTGGATGCAAGTTTACTTTCTAATTTTTTATTTTTACGATATTTATTGCTAAAAACATACTCCATTTTGAAATTGATTTCGAGAAACTGTGGTTATTTCTAAACAATACATTAAAATGCACAGACTTCTTCAGATGAACGTATGTTTGTGATATATAATAAATAAACGTCTAAATAAAATATCATAAAATCTAAAGATAAATGCATAATCTTGGTAAGCTTTTTATTCGATTTCAATTTTGAATAGCTTGATGAAGAATTAAAAATTAATTTTAGCTGTAGTCAATGAATTACAATTAAAAACCTAATCTATTTACCAAAGAATCTGATGCAATTGTTTCAATACTTTTAAAATCTAAACATCATCTTTCGATAGTTTAGGAAAAGAAAATGTGCATATAAATTCTTGGCTGCTGGGAATTTTTTTCTGAGAAGAAATATTTTTTTCTGAGTCAGCACATTTAAAAATATGCTCTAAAGTTATTTTATTTTATACATTCAGTATTGTTACGATGCATTTAACTCACTTTTGTGCCTTCAGGCGACGAGCGCCCTATAGGAATATTTCGAAATGGAGTTTGAAATCAAAACTGTTCTAGGTTTTTTTTCTGTTTACAGGATGCACTTTCTTTGTAAAATTTGAAAATAAAAATTCTTATGACGCCAGTTTAATAGAACGGCTCTCTCAGTTTTCCCTCTATGCTGAGATAAAAAGAATGCAGTGTTGCATTTTTCTGAACAATAATCCAAATTATAATCGTTTTAATAGTTATGTAGATGCTGTGTTTAAAATAAAAACAATTCGTAGATTTCGTCACATTTAAAAAACAATAACCTGTTAAATAGAGAAAGAAAAACATAAAAAACGAAACACTGGAATTCAATTCTTACTAAAACAATGAGATATCAGTAGAAAGGAATTTGTTTCTCTGTTTTAAAACTGTAATCTATATTACAGTATTAATATATGCAATGCAAATAGTGAAAGAAAAATAATATTCCCAGAATACATAATAATAAATATGTATATTTTATAATTATGTTAGTAGTAATATATTTTATGATTATGTTATTTTTATTTTAAAAAACGAAGCAATATAAAGGAGTAATTAAAAATAATAATTCAAAAAATATTTTCCAAATGCTTATAAACAAAAAAGTAGCATACTGAAAATATAACAAAATTTTTTTAAAAAAATGGTGTTGAGTCGTATGAATAAAATAAATGATTTGCAAGATTTACTAAATGCAAGAAAATCAGATGATTTTTGAAATAAAAGTCAAATTTTCTAAATTTGTAATGTGAATTTTTTTCTTCATTTTCTTTACATGGGTGGGCCACGTTATGTATACAAATGAGATATCAAGATAAACCCACAGTTCAAAGATGGAGAGGAGAATTTTAAGAGATACTTTCTCAAATGATTGTCGTGTCAGAGAGAAAAAACCTGTAAACTTCTACCAGGTAATATGTTGTCACATTCGCCATCGAGTCCCTTCGTTGCTGGAAGTAGCATTCGGACGGCAGTGGTTACGAATTCGAGTCCGGTGCGTTAACACTGGGGCGGTAAGCTATAGTGTGGTTTGTTGTGAAAAAATTCTTCTGCTTCTTAATAAGTCGACTAATCATTTTTTTCTAATGCAACTGGCAATATAGAGACAGTTATCTTTATGTCATAAGCAAGGGCTGTATCGCTGTTATTTATTTAGCACTACACAGGAGTACTACGTGTAGCTTGAAGATATTCTACCGATACGAGTAACACTACCCCAGCAACTCTCTACGATCCTATTAGACCGGGAGCTGCGGTTTAAAGTGGATTCCGAACCACTACAAACATCTGGCACCGCCGACACTCGAATCCAAAACCTGTGGTACCGAGTGCCGGGACTCTAGCCACTCGGCTATCAGGCCCCAGTCAACTGACCATTGCAGTTCGGCGTGAATTCACGGGACTGTACATAAGTTTGGTAATGGAAATGGAGCTTTTATACATGACCAGCATTGAATATCAAGTCTTCAAAGGGAAAAAATACGAGTAACAAAGAAAGGGAAATGAATGACTGTAATATTTACATAATTTGTTTGTGTATACTTTGCCTAAAATATTGAAATTCTGTTCATTGAAAATAACTGAATAAATGTGGGAGTTTCTTTGATTTTAAATTGTCAAAATTTTTTTGTAATACTCTTAATATAAAAAAAATAATTAAAAAATCAAATTCTGTATCCTATTTTTTATTAAAAAAATTGCCCTTCTTTATCGAGAAACAGATTTTTTTCACATTAGCAAATTTCTGCTCCCTTTAATTCTACAATATACATTTATACATTTATACTGAAATTTTATTCATTTTGATTTATTAAACTCTTAAACCAAGCACTTTGAACTCAATGTTATTAGTTCATTTCCATTTTTTTAAATGTAAGAATCAATGAAGTCTATAAATGTCATTTTCCAGGGCATAATAATTAATAAAAATGTAAATATTCTCATAGCGTGTAGTAAATAATAAAATTTATCTCAGTATCGATTGTTGTAGTTATCGAGCACAAAATTATGCATCTTACTCTCAAGGTTAACTATGTCTGATTCTCGATATTGCAATTGGATGTCGACAACAAATTGACGGCATTGAATTTCGAAATTCAGATCAAGGGCAGAATTGAATTAGCATTGAAAACCCACAAGGTTTTCCAAGGACAGCTCATCTCGGTTCTGGAAACCGCCGTTTATTGTTCGGTGAGGAAGACCTCTCCTGGCTGAACTGTGTTCCATCGATCGAAATAATACAGCATGCAAATTCAAGAATTAACTTCGCCCCAGAAATGAACGTTTGGACATTTGTCAAGCGAAGCCGAATGGAAAGTTCCTGCTTTTATGCTAGGAAGGGGCATGAAATATTCAGAAGAAGGATAATCTTTCAATTGCGCTAAAAATCAATAGGGTACAAGCAATCAGAAATCATCCTTGTAGCATTAGTTCCAAAATGCCATGGAAAATTTTGAATTCAATGTTTAGTTTTAAGTTTATCATCCAATTCCTCCCTTGTAGTGCAAGCTGGGCAACACTGAATCTGCTAAATTTTTACCGTTCTCAATTGATATTTAATCATTTTTTTATGGCGTTTGAGTCTGTAGGTAAGAAATTTAATCCCTTGGACCACATGAGGAGGGGAGGTGACTGTGAAATGCACATAGAAGTGCCCAGTGTAAGTTACAATGATCCCAAAGCGAATGTAATACAGCAGTCTGATCATGGTGCCCTCTGGTTAATGCTGAATCTGCTACATGATTGCTGTTCAAGTATCGAATGACCTCATGGCAAATGAATATAATTTCTTTAATTTTGAAGATTCGGTGTAGAGTTTGTCGCTTGTATCATTGTCTATAACGCCAGTTAAAATCTCTTATATTAATGAATATTTTATTTGAAACAAATATTAATTCATTAAATTCAAATCCCCCTGAACAATTCAATGAAATGTTTTCATTCAGTTACATTTTTGACTAATTTGCTTACTTTTAATAATAACGCCAGTAATAAGATTAGTAATAAGATAAGTAATAAGATTTTTTTTTATTTCCTTGAAATTGTCTTTTCAAGGAAATAAGGCAATTTTACTTTAACCATCAAAATAAATTTAAGGCGTGAAGAGATGTGTGCATTTCACCCAAAAAATAAAATAAGGAAAAGCAACGAGCACTACTCGTAAGTGCAAAGTCCAAAGCTGCGTTCACGACTTGAGTGCAAAAGTTTTGAGTTCCGCTCGCAAAACCGATTTTCTGCAGTTTGGACAGAAATGCTGTTATATATGCCAGCTTTCATGAAGAGAGGACAGAATTTCTGCTCGTCCAGGTGTCGACTTTACGAATCAAAGGAATTACAACCTATCAAAATAGGGACAGCGGGGCTTATTTCCACCTTACAATGCCCCGAGACCTGACGAATGCTGTTTTAGGCGCAAAAATGTCCCGTTTTTAACAAAATATAAAATATTTAAAAAATATCACGTTAATATATATATTAACGTGATTTGCTTTTTTGTTAAAAACGGGACATTTTTGCACCAAAAACAGCATTCTTGTACGCGATGACGATTTTTAAGCCCCCGTATAGATTTGAAGCAACTAACAGAAATATTCATTACGTCTATACACTGAAGTGACAAAAGTCATGGGATACCTCTTAATATCGTGTCGGCCCTCCTTTCGCCCGGCGAAGTGCAGCAACTCGACGTGGCATGGACTCAACAAGTCGTTGGAAGTCTTCTGCAGGAATATTGAACCATGCTGTCTCGATAGACGTCCATAATTGTGAAAGCGTTGATGGTGCAGGATTTTGGGCACGAACAGACCTCTCGATGATGTCCCATAATTGCTCGACGGGATTCATGTCGGGCAATCTAGGTGGCCAGATCATTCGTTGGAATTGTCCAGAATGTTCTTCAAACCAATCGCGAACAGTTGTGGCCCGGTGACATGGCGCATTGTCATCCATAAAAATCCCATCGTTGTTTGGGTACATGAAATCCATGAATGGCTGCAAGTGATCTCCAAGTAGCTGAACATAAGCATTTCCAGTCAATGTTCGGTCCAGTCGCACCAGAGGACCAAGTCCATGCCATGAAAAACAGCCCACACCATTACGGAGCCACCACCAGCTTGAACAGTGCCTTGCTGACAGTTTGGGTCCATGGCTTCGTGGGGTCTGCGCCACACTCGAACCCTACCATCAGCTCTTACCAACTGAAATCGTGACTCATCGGACCAGGCCACGGTTTTCCATTCATCTAGGGACCAACCGATATGCTCACATGCCCACGAGAGTCGCTGCATGCGATGTCGTTCTGTCAGTAAAGGCACTCGAGTCGGTCTTCTGCTGGAATAGCCCAAGAAAGCCAAATTTCTCCGCACAGTTCTAACAGACAAGTCCCTTGTACGTCCCACATTGATTTCTGCGGTTATTTGACGCAGTGTTGCTTGTCTGTTAGAATTTACGACTCTTTGCAGACGTCACCGGTCTCGGTCGTTAAGTGCAGGCGGTCGACCACTGCGCTGTCCATGGTGGGATGTTATGCCTGAAATTTCATACTCTCGGCACACTCTTGACACAGTGGATCTGGGAATGTTGAATTCCCTAACGATTTCAGAAATGGCATGACCCATGCGTCTAGCTCCAACTAACATTCCGCGTTCAAAGTCTGTTAATTCCCGTCGTGCGGTCATCATCACGTCAAAACCTCTTCACATGAATAACTTGAACAGAAATGAAAGCTCTGCGAAAGCACTGCGCATTTATACCTGTTCTATGCGATGCTACTGCCTTCTGAAAATTTGCATATTGCTATCCCATGACTTTTGTCACTTCAGTGTATATATATATATATATATATATATATATATATATATATATATATATATATATATATATATTAACGTTATTTAATATATACAAATAAAAGTGCTAAAAATAAAAGAGATGCTGCTATGACGGCAAGCGGTAAAGGGAAGGGCTTGATCACTCAAAATTGCTAAAAAATATGACTGGAGAAATGTTAAACAATATATACAGCTATTGAGATCTACAAAATCATTCAAAAACATTTGGAGTAAGGGGCATTTCTGTTTTGAATTAGTAATATTCTAATGGGTGGACTGAACCAAAATATCTAAGTGGGAAGTATTTCAAAGTGTACAAATAAGTATATATCGATTAAAATGGAATTTATTAATTGTAATTAAGATGGAGAATCATTTCATGGGTGTTCACTTATTTCTAATTGCATTACCTTCTAAAAAGTGACTGAATGGAACACTCGTAATGTATCAACCGAATTTTTTGAAGTACTTTCATTCCATTAATTTGAATCATGAGAAGTTTTGAAGAATATATTTTATATTTATTGAAAATTATTATGAAATTGTTGAATATGTTTAGATACCCTGAAAAAATAAGTAAATAAATAAAAATAAAAAACCGCAGGTGCAAGTCTTGGTTCTTAAAGTAATGCTAGTTACTAAGGTAAATTTCCAAAATTCCTCTTAATAAAGGAATGCTTATTGGAAATCAACACCTAAGATATGACAATCTTTTTTCTTTAGAAATATTTAAAAAAACAGATAAAAATGATTCATTTTCACGTTTTTATTTCTGTTCATTTTGTCAATAAATAAAAAATATGAAGAAATATGCGGGCATTTTTTTTAATACAAATACTTTTACCTAAGTAGATGTTCCATTTTGAAAGGAAAATAAACGTTCTCGTTCCCCATCGCCAACTCTTTCTTTCTGACGCTGTGATGGATTCAATACGATCAAATCTTATTAGAGAAGAGAGAGATGGCGAGGCATTCAATTCTAGCGCGATGATTCAAGAATAGAAAATGAATGCATACAGAATTCTGTATGGGTGCAAAGCCTACACTCGTAGCCATGTGGTAGTGTAGCTAAACTGTGAAGCGAATGGATGATAAATTCATTTACTCCTTGGAGGCGTACGTTACGGTTAATGCTTTCGAAAAAGAGTACAATCCGTGATTTTATGAGAAGGATTTGATGGGGTGCCACTTGAAGCTTTCTGAGAAAGTACTGCATCTCTTGATGTTTTGTAGATTCACCTCCTCTGGTAATGCTAAACAATTGCCAAATGACTTGAGCACAATAAATCGATTTGAAAAAAAAAGGTACAGATTTTCACTAATTTAATTTAAAGCCTCGTACAAATAGTGGCCTCAATGACTGCATTGTAAATTTAAGTACTTATTAAAGAACTACTGTTGGTGAAAGAGGATTAGTTATTGCATATTCATCAAATAACTAAATTAATCTGCATAGTGAGTCAGAGCGGCCTGGCCATTGTGTTCCAACTAGGACAGCTGTATTTGAAATCTAACAGATGAAGTTGAAATTAAATCATCGTGTATTTCTCCTAGACGAACTCGATGAGCTCGAAAGTTTACTTGTTGGGTTCGAGGAGAAGGATGTGAATTTCCCAGAGGTCCTTTCGCTGAAAATTGTGATGGGTGCTGCGTAATAAGATGATGAGTTCTCAACTCTAGTGGCAAATGAATCAAGTGAAATTGCCCGATGCGTATCTTCCCGTATGCAACTAATCAGTTTGCAAATTTTATTGTTGTTTGTAAAACTTTGGGAGTTCTAGTGAAAATATTAAATTTCTTTTCAACGAAAGTTATACGACAGTTGCGTCTTGCAATAGTATACAACTCAATGAACAGTATACATTGTTCATTAAGCCTTCTTCAATAAAATACTCCGAAAGTATGTTCACTGTGCATTTTAACATCGTTCTTTCTGGATCGCGATTAGAAACAAATTTTTAATTTTTCTTGAAATTTATTTTATTTGCAATGTATGCAATGTGGTTTGTTCTGTTTCTGCTGGCAGGATTCACTTCAGGTGATTATGTCTCTGGCATTTATTCTAAAGTTCTTCCAAGGGATGATGATTATTATTGTTATTTGTTATAAAATGTGGCGAAAAGTACTGCTAATTGGGGTTTGTTTAATGCATCTTAAAATGAAGCATAATTTTGGAGATTTCGTATCCCTAAAATTAGTTTACTTTTTAATTTATTCATTGATCCTAAATAATGTTTCTCAAGTAGGCAACAATAAATCTTTTAACAAGGAGGGTGGAAAAACATTTCAGACTCCCGACTCTTTTCTGTAGTTTTATGTAATCTGATAATTAATATTTGATTTAAAAGAATTTGGGAAATAAATTCAATGATTTTATTGAACTCTCATGCCTATAAAAACAAAATTTGCTTTTAAACATATTATTTCCTACGACATTAAAGGTATTGTATTAGCTCTTGCTTATTAGATATTCTGTTACAAAACGTGCGTATACCCTATAAAATTAATAGTACCAAATTAATTTGGTTCCATAGTATTGTAGAATAGTTTTAAGGAAAAACAAAAGAAAATTGTGCATTTTAATTGCAAAGATGCAGTATTTGTAATGTGTTCAATCTTATTTGCGCTTGATTATAAAATAACTTCTATAATACCTTCTTTCATTTTATAAGCCTGTGCTGAGAAAAGTCTCTCAACAGTGTCTTGATTTGCCGGTAATGCAACAACTGTCCTCGCTTGTAGTTCTATTATTGTAGAATGCTATTGAACGGCCCAAGAAATTGGGATAAATGAATTTATAATCTAATTTCGCTCTAAAAAGAAATTCAATATTTAGTTCGGATTAAGGATTAAATTCACGCACATGTTATTCCTCTAACAAATGACACAACATTCCAATTTTGCATTTATTCTGTAGATGTGATTTCGGAGGAATCTCACTGTCCGGCGAACAGTCCACTCCAGTTTTGCAAATTGGAAGTAAACGAAGGACTCATTCCATGGAATCGAGAGGAATTGAATCGGTTCTGCACGTTAGTATACTCTATAACTGTTAAATTATAAAATATACTAATTATTATTTGAAAGTGTTTAACTATTTATCCAAAATATTGTTTTGCAAGTTTGTTAACATAAAATTTAAAATTGTTTAATGTGAAAATATCTTTAAAACCTGTTTGGGTAGCTCTTTCAATATTAGAATTCCGTTTCCCTGTCCAGTTTGAAATGCTTTAAAACGAGTCGGAATTCGGAAAACCTAAACACACGTTCGTGCAGAAGAAGGTCGAAATAATTTTGAGGAAGAGGGAAACTATGTGGAGCCAAGTGGTAAAGAGGGGTTGGCCTAGAACTTGCTTAGTTCTTCCTGTTCCATCTCATCCACGTTAAACCGTAGGTCCCGATCTAATTAGCCAAAAGTGTGCCGCAGAAAATGACCGTGGATCGACAAATCAAACCAAAATTGTTCCATCTCGGGATTCAGATATGTTTCATCGTTTGCAATCTTACTGGCTCCAAAGCAAAACTCTTTCTGGGTTAATTAGAAATGTCCGTCCTTTAAGAGGTTTTAACTTCTTTTAATAATTCTTTTGTAGAAACGTAAGGTTCTTTGTCAAACAGCATTCTTGCCAAACTGACAACAGCGAAATTGTTTAATTCAAATTTCGGACTGAGTTTTTGATACTTCAAGAGGAGCCTTTAAGCAAATTATTTTTCAAAATTGTCTTGATATTCACATTAAATCATACTTGAAACGCCTTCGACTTATTGGCGATATATTTTGCTGCAAATCATGTGCAAAATCTCAATCTAGGAATGAAATCTCAATCTATAAATGTAGAGTATATTGCAATTAAAAATGTAATTCTCAACACAAATGAGCATACGTAATTTTTATTACCTTGTATCAAAAATTTAGACATAAACTCCTTTACGTTTAGTGCAAAAAATATTGATCTTATCAATAGTATTCAATTTCTCTTGTGTGTTTTAAAATTGAAAGAATGTCAGAAAGTTCAAGTAGATAATACTTTTAAATTTGATTTGTTCAATAGAAACAAAATATTGGAAAGTCTAATAGCTAACGAATGTGTATTCTCTTTTAACACTCGGGCCATGACAAACCAACCCTCGGACTTTTCAAAAATTTATTACAATAACAAATAAAAAAAAAATTAATAAGTTGGTACTAAACTAGATGTGGTTATTTAAATTTTTTTTTTGTTCAATTTAATACATCTTTATGGGCAACATGAGTTGCTCATCAAAATGATGCTTCCCATATTTGCTGTAGCATACTCTCATCATAAGTGGTAATGCTATCCTCTGCTTTAGAAGAGTCGTGTACTGTACTTTTGTTTAACATATGGAAATAACGATTTCTGAGGTATCCAGGTTTGTGTTAAAGATGCCAAACAGAGGTACGTGATACGACTTGTTTAAAGCGCATGCACGCTGGATGAGGACATGTTGCAGCGAACATGGCGAGAAATCGAGTTTCTTGCATCTGAACTAGTTCCCATATCGCTTATTTATAGAACACTAGTTTTAAACTTATACGTTCGTACTAATTTATTCTAATTTGATAAATTTAAACGATTTAAAGCAAATTTAATCGAGTTATAAAGGGAAATTATTAATCTAGAAACAAGTGATGAATTCAACAAACCGGAAGTTCTTCATTTATCGTTATATTAAAAAAAAAAAAAACCTCAATTATTTAACATGTCATGGCATTAGTTGCTGTACAAAATTTTACTTTTTACGTTAATTCGCTTTCCAAAATGGAGTGTCGGCTTGAAATTGTTTAATGAGCTAAGCTTACAAATGGTATTTAATTTTTGAATTCCTTCTATTAGCTCACTCTCCCTATATATATCTTGTTCAAATTTTCAATCATTCATAAAACACTTTTGATTCATCAAATACATTTTTTTGAACTTGTAGTGGATGACACTGGATGTTAATACAGCTTTTTCAAATATTAATTCATTAATTTTATTTTTTAGATTTAAGTTGCATGTATCTAAATGGCTCCAGATAACTTAAAAAAATGAAATTATTTATAAAGAATTTTCTGTAATATGGTGAAAAAAAGTAGGAATTGACTTTAAAAAAAATGATACTTGTTATTATTTGAATTATTCACACGCCACTCTTTAGCTCACTTAATGCGCAACATTGTTCAGCAATCGGGATACTAAAATTGATTTTAAAAAAATGTCTTGATTGTTTTTATTTTGAATTCTTAAGCCATGTTTTCTCTTGCAATTTATGAGCTCCTAAAGAACTTTTTGAAATTTGTTCTGCAGGAGGATGAATCAGTATTTCAACTGTTTTAATGAATTCAAGTTTTTGACCAGAGATCTTTGTGGATGGGCTGTTCAGTTGCATCACATGCACAGGACGATTTCTGACATGTGTAAAAATAGAACATCATTGGCTCACAGTAAGAAATACTTTCTATTTATTTATTAATGTTTAAAGTTCTTAATTTTTGAGAAATGCAAGTTACATATTCTTACCGAGTTGGACAATTTATTTTTTTTGTTAATGAGGGAGCTTCGTATTCCAATTTGATATACCAAAAACAATCTATGTTGATAGTCAATGAAGCGTGGAATTTTAGTGGTAATTGTCATAAGAATTGTACATCAGCCAAGGAAGTACTGATTTGAAGTGTCTGCTTGTTTAATCGACATTATACTTTCTTTTTTAGTTCTTGAAAAATCCAATTAAGTTCAAAATAAATTCAATGGGACAGAATGCAATGGTAAAAAAAAACAATTGGAAAACAAGTATAAATATAAAAAACTAAATATTTAATGGGAGATTTACAAAACGTTTCCGATGACTATAAAGTGTCGCTTATTCCAATTCAAGAATATTTCAGAAATAACAGAAAGCCAGACATAATTTAAAATTTCTTTTGCTGTTTACAGATATAAATTGCCTTACATTTGAATTCAAGTCCTTCTCGTTTCTCTTGTAGGGCATTTGAATTTTTGATTAGGCTTGCAACTTTTCTAACGAATGCAATCCGAAGATCTTCATGGAAGATTATACAATGAACTTATCGGGATGAATTTCTCAAGTTACATTGGTGGAATGCTAAACTAATATAAGAGATTCATTATAAAAAAAAAAAGAAAAGAAACTAAGGACGATCACAAGACATTGCGTTTTAGAAACTTCCACCTTAATCTAGGAGATTATGTTTCGTTAATAAGAAAATTTTCAAAATGCACATAAATGTGGTACTTTGGTATGCCATCACTCTGGAATACGTCCAACTTGATAGGCGTTTTGTTAATATGATTCGTACAAGTCGAAATCTTGGACACAGTGGTGGAAGTCGAAAGCTGTGCATAAAAGTACCCTCCCAACAATGTAGTAATTCCAATGTGTAGAATAACGAAACAATGCGACTTAAATAAAAGATTGAACAGATTTTAACATCGGAACTGTAGTTTTTCAACTGAGTCGAAGTAGGAAAGAAACGAAATGGAAATTATATTTGGTGAATTTTCATTCATGAATGTTTATCACTAAAATGCTTTTTATATTTTGGTATTAAGCTGCATTTAATTTTTATACAACCCCATGAAAGTATAAAATGTAATTAACTTATTGCAAGAACTTAAATAAAGGAAAATTCTTAATCTGGAATTAAATTCTTAATTCTTAAAAGAAATTCTTCCTTTATGGGAGAAATTCGTTTCTGTTCTCTCTGGTGTAAATCCACGGATCTGGAACTACTATACTGTAAACTGTGAAGGAGTTTATTTACTTTGAAGATATATTAGCCAATAATAGAGCAATAAAAAAATCCTACATCACAAAATTAAAGTTACAAGCTTATGGGAAAACTTTATCTTATTAAATGGCTGACTTGTATTGTATTTATGACAAAACTGAATATTGTTTCATTTTTAAGATCGAATCACTTTTACATATGAAATATAATCAAATGTAGCTTGCGAATTTTTCTTTTTAAAAATTATACTTCCCATACATAGTCAATTAAAAGTTATTTTGTACAATCTTGAAGGCATTCTACTGCATAAATAATTATGTTTATAACTTGAATATTAATCCCCGAATTTAAATAATTTGATATTTGCATATTGGGAGATTAATACGAGACTCTCTAAACTAGTATGCCGATCACCTTTTGTATTAGATTATGTGTTCATATTTGTCTCATTTTTTTGTTTTTACAGAATATCTAATGGCAGTACCTTGCTATAAGAAAATAAAAGATCTCCATTTAGAAAGCTGCAATAATGTATCTGAAGAAATGGTTGTTTCCCTTGGAAAATTTTCTACAAATGCTGAGGTTTTCGATAAAAATCCAAAAATCGTTGAATGCATGTAAGTACATCAATGTATTTAGAGTTGGAACAGTCACCGATTCTATGGAAAGCCAACATTCGTTTTAAAATCAGAAACGGATTAATCTATTATTTGTTAGGGGTGTTCGTCAGATATAAGCGGCGCAAAGCAATCTTGAAAGAAAATAAATTCTGCAATAAATATAACTTTAATTTCATTTTTTCGATATTATGCAATTTAAAATTTTAATGATTAAAATGTAAAATTATTCTTACTGTAGTACAATTCCTCCGAAATTAAGTTTCTCTCCTATTACACTGCTCTATTTAAATCCGAACGCTTCTGAATTTTCCCATACAACTTACGGTCTAACAAAATTTTCTTTTCTTTATTGTAAAAAAAAATTTTAACTGGGGAAAATAACACTTCAATGAAAGTGAGTGTTATTTCCCTGGGGTATTGGTCACAGATCCTTTTGATTAACTAATTGTGCACAATTTTCTTATAGCCATCTGTTCGGTATATCGGTTTAAAAATGTGTATCGTTAAGCAATAAATGAACATTTTATATGCAAACTCATTTAAATGCAGAAAGATAGCTGTAAATGTAGTTGTTGAGGAAACTAGTTCCATTTTAACCTCAAGGTGTGCAGGATTTGAATAGGAACACAACACAATTTATTCTCTGGCAATTAACTGGAAGCATTTCATGGATGTTAATTGCAAAACGTTAATAAAGATTGTCGTTTCTCTCTTAATTAGCCATTTTTAGGATCGATATGGATTTTACGCTTCATGCATTTTACTTTATAGCAACTTAGAAAATATCGGATAAAATGCAGCTTAGTGTAGCTTAAGGAATTGTTCATTTTAGAATTAAATTTATGCATTGTATAGAATACAATATATAGAATTGTAGCTTTTAATTTGTAGTTCATTTTAATTTGGAAATTCTAGATCGACTCTCAGTTTGAAGTTCTTCATTCATTGAAACAAACTGATTGGCTGAACACTATACATAAAATTCGTGTAACTAAAGGAATAGGAATCTATGTCGAGTTTACACAAACCACATTCGCAATGCTTTCAATTTATGCTACACAAATGGCCCTCCTGTTTGCAGACGACATGTTTTCGTCCATGTGTCTATTAAAGTGTCGGGGATGGGCTTGGATAAATTTTGTCTCATTTTTGGAGTCTCCATTTTGTACATTGAGTCTTGAAGTTAATTTTATAAAAACAATATCAGCAAAGAAGACGTCAGAAAATTGTCACTGTCCTAATCTCGTTATAACACGATTTCCGTGGCCAGACCGACCAGCACCCAGTCATGGAGTGCAGAGCGGCTTTTAGTCGACATTGCGAGATCGGCGGATGGGCGCTGTTTGAGTTTCGCCATTTTAGGCTCAAACATAAAGTCCACTCAAGTGGCTGGCGGTGAACTTCAGAGTCAGTGATGAGCAAACTGTTTCGGTTGCGGGCCAAAAATCGGAAGAAAAAAAAAAGTTTGGCTGGCCAAGATAAATTTTTCTAAAATTTAAAAAAACAATATACAAGTATTACAATTTAAATATGTTAATGAGATGAGTGAAATTGCGATTTCATTTTTAAAAGTTCCTTATACTGAGGTTCGAAGTGAGATGTACTGATTAAAAGACTACTTTTAAAATAATTCTTTCCAAGGTTCGTAGATTCATAGTAAGATTCATATACATTTCTTTTAATATGCCTCGGACAGGCAAATTAAAATTCTATCCGCGGGCCGGATAGAACCTTCCGTCGGGCCGGAGTTGGCCCATCCCTGTTCTAAGTGATCATTTATTTTAAAAATTCCTTCGGAAAACTGGATGATTCTTATGAAGTGATCCTGTGGACAATTTTTCTTTTATTGATCAAATTGAGTTAGTTTTAAACGTTTGTTTTCATCTGTATTTCAAACTAAAGTCCTCATGCAGTCTCGTTAAAAAGTATTGACACTCCTTGCCATTCATTGCCTATGTTTTAAGTGGTCTAATATTTGAATCTATTTTTCCCCCTTAAGGAAACTAATCGCATTAAAGTTTTCCTGTGATAAAAAAGAAATTATGTTAAAGATCAGACATTTTAGCTTTCGAAAATAGTTTGTTTCGAAAGTCGGTAGAAGTCGAGTTGCAGCCGCTTCATGGCGAGCTGTGGATACTGAATGACTCCAAGGCTGACAATTGTATTCCTGAATTAATTGCATTGCTTCAGAAACCGCCGCGTGCAATTGCTGTTAAAATTTCTTTAAATTCTGATGAATGAATGGGTGATGTAGGAATTGAGTCGAACTTGTTCGTGTAGAGGGGAGTTATTGACAGTTTTTGTTAAACATCAGTTTTTTTTTTTTTTTTTTTTTTTTACTCTAAATGCCTGGATTGGTTGCAACTCGGTTATACTTTCGTTCAAGGTATGCATCAAGGACATATCAATATGTATACGACATATCAATATGTTTTACGGATCCTTGTTATTTAAATAAAATAAAATCAAAATACTTCGGGAATTTTTAACCAATTGTCAATACAAAATATTTGTCTACATTTCAATTTTCATGTTTGTTGGTATCTTGTAACCTTAATTTCACAACAGCATCCACAAAAAAAATTTCCTTAAGATATATAAAAGTTATGATTCCTGAGTATGATGTTTTTTTATGTAAAATTAATTCCTATGAGGAAGGTGAAATATCTGAACTATTTTTTTTCTGTTTAGAATTGATAATTAAGCATCTTAACTTATAATTGCAGAAGAGGTACCACCCTAAAAGAATGTTTAGGCCTTAAAATATTCCACGAATGTGGCAGGGAGCCATATTATTTGTTCAGAGAACTCGATAGAAAGTCCCACTACCATCTGCTGTTCTGCAAGAACGTCCAGCATTACAAGCGAGCTTATGAAGTGGTTGTTACGATGGAGGCGAACCGAGAGGATGGAGCCGATGTGCACGATCTTTCCGATTTACTTTTGAAGTGATCTAGCGGTTATAATTTAATGTTCATTTAATAAATGTTTTGCTAGGAGTCTATCTCTCATGCAATGGCTGGCTTCCGATTTCTTTTAGAATAGTTTAACAAGCAGTCAATTTCTTATGCCGTTACTGTATGAGTGACGTTTTAGATTTCTGATTTGGGGCCTGATGGCCGAGTGGCTAGCGCTCTGGCGCTCGGTACCACAGATATCGGGTTCAATGGATGTGTGTAGTGGTTCGGAATCCACTTTAAACCGTAGGTCCCAGTCCTAATAGGACCGTAGAATACCAGTCCTAATAGGACCCAGTCCTAATAGGTAGTGTTGCTCCGCGTCCGTGGCTTATCTTCAAGCTACACGCGCCCCCTGGGTAGTGCAAAATGAGTAACGTCAGAACGGCCCTTATGGCATAAAAATATCACGGTCTATTTGCCAGCTGTATTAGAAAAAAAAAAACTTTCTGATTAATAAAAACGAAAAGGTTCGGGCGGTTTTTGTTTTTTTAAAATCTGTTTAAACAAATTTTATAGGAAATGAGATTATATATATATAAAATTGCAAGTAAGAAATGAGCCAGATTATTTATTAGTGAAAGAAAAAAATAGTTTATACCAAGACTAATTGATTCATTGAATATAGTAATTTTATCAAATCTCGCCAAAGTAATCGGATAAGTAATAATTGGAATCATTTTAGCTCGACTGGCGTACTTTTTGCATCATCCCCACATAATCGCCATGATGAAATTATAATTCGAAGCTATGAGCAAGTGTAAATAAACTGCCATGAAAACGTCTGTTTCATACTCTGCATGCGTATGGTCCGAACACATTTCCATCTATTTACAATCTGAGGGGAAAATTTCTTCGCAGGAATCAAACTATTAAAAGGATATTTAAATGTCTACTGCTATGGCAAAAAAGTACGTCGCTTTTGCCATAAACTAGAATGTGGGAAAAAAACGAGATTACTTTCTTACCAGTCGAATATTTCAATTTCTAAATTTTAAAAAATAAAAAAACAAAAGATTTAAATGTTTCATTAGACGGAAGCTGCGAATATTAATTTACCTGTATGGCATTGGATGGATGCCCATCGACTTTGATGGGGGGTAGCTTCTCGCAACCTTTGTTGGTGCAGTAGAGCCCGCCTTCGACCACGTGTCATCTCTTGTTGTTGTTGTTGTTTCTTATCCCACTTGGCCGGCCGAGCCCATACGTACTCATGATTGAAGGGGAAGGAAGCAGCTTCTGTTGTGATGGAGCACCCGTGTAGGCAGTAGTCTGACTTTGGCTCCGTGACGCTCTTACAGTCATAGGAGACCGGGACCTGCGGTTTAAAGTGGATTCCGAACCACTACAAACATCCATGGGCACCGCCGGGATACCTGTGGTACCGAGAGCCAGAGCGCTAGCCACTCGGCCATCAGGCCCCATGTCTCTTGTATTGTGTTTAAATTGAAGCGAAGATTCTTTAGATTGTTGAGTTGGAGCATGAAAAAAAAATGCTCTTGATATGGACAACAAAAATTACAGTATTGGTCCATTGTGATTGTAAGACCACAGTACTTTACAATCTTCAACACTTTTTTCTGTTTATAACGACTCAACAAATCGCTCCTTTAAATATTGATCATTTCTGTACTCGATTTAACTTGTTTCGTTCTATCTACAATGACTCATTAAAAAAACTCTCGTATTTAAATTTTTCATACAGTTGCATAATAAAATTTACAGTTGATTTATAAAATGCTTTAAGGAATATGAACAGAATTGGTTTGTAATATTCGGTTCTTGATTAATAAAACGGGTACACTGCTTAACCACAAAACTGTTGAATGAGGATTGTACTTGGGTAAACTAGCACATATTTGATATCCTGTTTATTCCTCATTTTGTTGATTTAAAGTTGACAAATGTTTCGTATTTTTTAAGTTGTACTGTTCAAAACGAGTGTTTAGGTTTTTATCGATATGTAACAATAAAAAAAAACACAAATATAGAACACAAATATACATTTTTTATTCAGGAGGTGTGAACTAATTTTGTGATTTTTAAATAATTGTCAAGATTTGATATTAACTTTCCGAATAAGTGCTGCTCAAAATGAAGCTTGAAATGGCGGCTCATTTTAGGAAGATTGTAAAATCTCACTTTGGATGCAGCCAAAGAGTTCTGCAACTACGTTATACGGATGATGAATAACATTAAATGTGTATTGTTTGCGAGGAAAGTTTTTAATATTTCCAATTTTATCCATTTCATTTTATATTAATATATATGTATAAGTAATATAAAGTTTATTTTATTAATATTTATTTTATTAATATAATTTTTTAATAAATAAATACATATTTTATTAATATTAAACTTATGTAGATAAAGATTATATTAATTAAAAATGAAAAAAAATATCAAGGCCATAATACCTTAACGAAATATACACATGACCCAACATTTTTGATTTATCGTGTTAAATGTGAACAAAATCAAATCAATCAAATTTCTTTTTAATATGTTAATTGAAATAAATATTTTTTTATATATTAACTGTCCTAAGTCTTTCTTCCAGCTTATTTTCCAAGTTTTAAAAGGTTTTAAGAATTCCAACACAATTCAAATGTCTGTGCATAAGTACAAAAAAAAAAAAAAAAAAAAAAAAAAAAAAAAAACTTGTAGCATTTATAAAACCAGATTAAGATTTACAATACCCTCAGAAAGGTTGACATCTGAATTAAGTTGTGCTTATGTAATTAGTAACTGAAATAACTATTCGACAAAAAAAAAGGCATGCATTTTAATTAAAGCGTGATTAATAGTAATGATATTTTTACTATATAATCCTTACTAAATAATATATTACATTAAATATTTGCAGACATACATCTTCATAATAAGAACTAGCATGTAACTTAATGAATACAAATCTCGAAAAATACTTGTAATATGTTCATGTAGATTTATGATTATACATAAATTTTTTTAGTAATTCGTCATGTTTATTCATTTTCGTACCCCGAATAGGATGAGGGAATAAGATGCGTTTCTGTGCACACTTAGAAAATGCAAAACTCGAGCGAATGTGTAGGGTGATTAAATTTGAATACGTTTTCTTCGCTGTTTTCCCTTCTTCTCTTGATCCATCAATTACGCGCAATGAACAAGGGGCAATATTCATTAAACTGCGTTAACTCAATCGGTGTGTGTGTCTATTAAGCCTTTAATTAAAATCTATGCTTACTTCTGAAGCGGCTCTAATAGCGCCTTGTTTCTTAATTAACTCCAATAAAGAAAGTCTTGTCAGCGCAGTTGTTGAATGCGTTTCATTGATCAAAATCATGTTGATGAAATATCTGGAGAACATGAAAAGTTGTTAATTATGAAAGTAAACATGTTACATTTAAACTAAGACGTTTAATAAAGTTTAAAATATAGCAAAATGAAAGGTTTTCGTAATGCAATATGTGATCGGAATAGGAGTTATTTGTTACAACAGGATGCTTGTTAATCAGTGTAAAAAAAAACCATTTCACACGCATCTTTTTTTGCATATTACACTGCAGTTAAAATTCAATAGTATACGAATGCTGAATAGGTCGATATGCATTTCGTTTACGGAAATAAAACGGCTTTACCGTCGAAATGGAGTGAAATTATTACAGCTCCCAATTTCCGAATTTCTCCTGCTTCGATTTATATCTGTGGGGACCTCTGAGAAAAATCATTTACGTGAAAAGATTTCTGCTGAAGTACATAATATTACTGGTATCTTCCAAAATAATGTGCTACCGTGATATAAATCCCCTTTGGAATAAGTTCGAATCAATAATATTGTTCGAAAATGAACAATTTCGTTCAGAATAGGCCTCGAAATCTTTGCCATATAGATGAATATTAAGAACTTTGCAGAAAATCACTCTCCCAACACGCAAAAAGTAATAGCATTATCTGAATTGAGCAGAATTCCTAATTCATTTATCATACAGAGATGGCAGAAGTAAGATTTTAAGTAAACGTCATTAAAACATCGAGCGTCATTTCATCTAACTGTTCTAATATTTAAACTATTTTATATAAACTCAGTATTTGTTTTGCGGAAGTCCGAAACATTAGTGACGAATTTCGGTAGACAGCATAAGGACAGGACTTGATGTATCAGAATGATTGTAAACAAATAATATTCGTACCTGTACTAAAAGATGGCGCTGCAGGCATGTTTGGAAAAAGTTAGGATACTTTAATTTTTGTCTTTGAATATGAAAGCAAACAAAGTGCATTATAAGCATTTAACGCTGGTTTTTTTTTTTTTTTCCCGCTGCGCGAAAGTGCTGTAGTTGATAGAATTGTGCTAAACTGGTTTGCTAGGTATAAAGATTAATAATTAGATAATAATAAGTAGATTTCACCTTGGAAGATAAAGAATGCCCTGGTAGGCTCTCCACCACAAATTAAGATTAGATTAAAGCACTGATTGAGATCAATCGACGCGTGAGTTAGCAGAAATGATAAAATCGAGCATTTTGTAAAGCTTGCCACCACAAACTGCACGATTTAACGGAGAAAAATTGGATGGAATTTCTATTTTTCACTCTACAAATACAACGAGGAGATATCATTTTTAAAGTAAATAGGGAAGAGGGAAGAAAAACGAATCATTTAATGGGAAAGCCAAACAGACCCGCTTTTGTCACCCGAAAAGCGTTATTCAGTAGAAGGCCATTCTGCGTCCGGTGGGATCTGTGTGGAATCCTGCATTATGAGCTTTTATGAAATAGACAAAATCAAAAGAGTATCGTTCCAAATGACAAGAATTAAAGAAGATAGTTGAACAAAAAATCTGAAGGGTGAACGTCTCGCATCAGGACAATACGCGACCTCGCGTGTCTCTGACAACTCGGTGGAACTCAGTTGGGGCCCCATCCCCCAGATTCACCAGGCAGATTTCAATCCTTACCAAATTCCCATTTTCCAAGAAGAAAATTCCGACTCCTGGTCGAGATAAATAAAGGAAAAGTTTTTCGTCGAAACACCCGAGATGCTTTGCAAGACCGGAATTTTCAGATGGTCTGAAAGATTGCAGAACTGGAGGGTACCTATGTAATTTAATAAAATTTAAATGGGCTCCAGTTTTCCATAAAATAGGCACGGACTTTCCGGAAAACCCAATACAATCCTTTATTCGACATACGGCTAGCGAGATTTAAAATATTTGCCAAATGGATGGATATCAAAACCTTTGTAATTGATTGTCACCCCAACAAATTTGCAAACGAGCTGTAACAGCATTGTCTGGAATAACCAGACAATGTCACATTTCAGAAATATCCCAAGAAGGCAACGCAGAATTCTTTGGACAATTTTTTAGTAAATGTCATATCTGGTCCAAGTAACGAAAAGAGGAAACCGAATTGGATCCATTCACATTCATGCATGCATTTCATCTAACTGCTGCTAATATTAGGAATTTTAGTTATTAAGCAGTGTTTAAATTATTTTATGCCGCCCCACCAATGTATAATATGCAAATAATAATCTGATTTTTATTTCATGTTTGTGGTGAAACATTTCATTGAGTATGCATGCTATATCGACGCAAGGATCTGGCACTGATTAGTGTTGCGGCCATTTCAGTTAACGGTGTTTCATTTAAACGATTCTTGCCAATACTAAAAACCATCTAATGTAAAAACAAGTAATATAAAAAAAATCTTTTTATAGACAATACCTACTTTTTTTCACTCTATTGCAGGAAGTCATTTATAAATAGTTTTAATTCATTTTTTTAAGTTTATCTGGCACCATCTATTGGTAGATACATGCAACTTAAATGTAAAAAAAAACTAAAATTAATTACTTAAATTTAATTACTGAATTAATATTTGAAAAAACTGTATTCACATCCAGTGTCATCCACTACAAGTTAAAAAAATATGTAGTTGAAATTGAGTGGATGAATAAAAATTATTTCGTGAACGATTGAAAATTTGAACAAGATATACACTCAAGAGCCAAAACATTATGACCACCTATCAATAACGAGTTGGCCCACCTTTGGCGCCTTCAACCCGCCTTGGCATGGATGCCACAAGTCCTTGGTAGATGGCCGGAGACAGATTGTACCAGATGTTTAAGCAACGGTCACGCAAATCCGAGATATTGCGAATTGGTGGTCTTTGGACTCTGAGCTGTCGTCCCAGGACATCCCAAATGTGTTCTATCAGATTGAGAACACATTTGGGTGCAACTGGTCCGCAATGATGTTCAGATACCCTGTAGCATTCATGGTCTGCTCTACCACAACCACGGGTCCCAGAGACGCCCAAGAGAACGTCCCCCAAAGCATAACACTGCCACCACCGGCCTGTGTATGACTTACTGTACATTGAGGGAGCAACTGTTCGAATGGAAGACGGCGTATCCTGACACAGCCATTGGCGTGATGAATGACAAACCGTGATTCATCTGACCAGGCAACTCTCTCCCACTGATCCATGGACCAGTCACGATGTTCCCGGGCCCAGCGCAGGCGCAGTTGGCGATGACGCTTGGTCAGCAAAGGCACACGAGTGGGACGTTTGCCGCGTAGCCCAATATCCAACAGTGCCCACTGAACAGTGTGCTCCGATACTATTCTACTTGGCCCTGCATTGTATTGGGATGTCAGCTGAGCGACTGTCTGACTCCGGTTTTGCTTCACCATGCGACACAGTCTCCGACGAACTTTTTCTTTGATAGCGTGTGGACGTCCAACACCATGTCGTCTACTGCTGGTTTCACCGTCATTCATCCACTTTGCATAAATACTAGCAACTGCAGATCGCGAACAACCCACGAGTCGTGCAGTTTCGGAAATACTTGTTCCGAGCCTTCGAGCCATTACAATCTGCCCTCTATCAAAGTCGCTTAGATCCGCAGCCTTTCACATCACACACAGAAGTAAGTGAAAGAATGATTCTTCAGACTCTCCAGCAGCAGTTAAATACCACTTCCACCTGATCACGTGCCTTCCACGTCATCCAGGCGAGTTCATTGCAAAATGTAGGAGTGGTCATAATGTTTTGGTTTGAGTGTATATAGGGAGAGTGTGAGCTAATAGAAGGAAATGAAATAACTTGTTGTTTTGCAAAAGTGTTTTCTTCTGCTTAGAGATAGGTTGCTTTTGTCAAGCTCTGCATTTTTTTTTATAGTTAACGTCCACCTTTCCTATAGATTGAGTAGTTTTGTTGGCTTTGTAGATAGCAAAAGGATTTACAGAATTATTTTTTCACTTGAGAGTTTTTCCCAGTTCAGTGATATATAGTACGAAACCAAAAAGGCGATCGTTGAAGAAAATGAAATCCATAATATACAATCCAATATAAACAGAGTGTACTTAACTAAGCGCAGTCATTATTATAAACCTCAATAATTTTCTAAACTAAGACAATTCATTTTATGTAGGTTCATTGTCCATTGTTAAATAATGCGATCTCCATTAAGCCAATTCTTAATCACCCAACACTGCACAGAATTTTATGTGAAGTTGCAAAAGCATTATTTGTTTGAACGAATTTTAACGAATCAATCGTTTACATTCCTTTAAACTCGACTGCCTCCTTCACAACACGCTCATTAGTGGAACTTCTTATCAGTGCGGAACGCAAAGAAGCGAATGTTTGGAACCCGCGGATGAATACTCGGCCGGAATCGGTGGGCAAACTAAAGCGGTTGTTGATCACTGACGACGAGCAGTCCAGCGTTTCTAGTGCTCTGAGGCCCATTTTTTTTTTTTTTTTTTTTTTTATAGAAATAAAATAATGAGAGTTAAGAAGGTTATTCTCTCGGAACGAAAAGTTCATTTTCTCTTTTCTTCATGGTAGCACAATGATATTGAAAAATGAAAGTAAAAAAAGAAGTAATTAAAAAAGAAGTAAAAATGACAATAAAAATGAATTTCAAAATTTGATTTGGTTTTGGCGATTCGATTTTATTTTTATCTTAATGCATCGTTTAAAGCATAAATATAAAGTTTTATTTATTTCATAGGAGGGCCTGAATGGCCGAGTGGCTAACGCTCTGACGCTCGGTACCACAGGCTTCGGGTTCGAATCCCGGCGGTGCCATGGATGTTATAGTGGTTCGGAATCCACTTTAAACCGTAGGTTCCGGTCTAACATGGTTGTAGAGAGTTTGGGGGGCAATGTTACTCCGCGTCCGTGGCTTATCTTCAAGTTACACGCGCCCCCTGGGTAATGCAAAGTGAGTAACGTCTGTGCAGCGCTTGCCTCAAGGCATCCAAGACAAGTGTCTAAGTGCTTGGCAGCTGCATTAGAACAAAAAAAAAATTTATTTCATTGGGGCTAGAATGCTGTGGTTTTCCGAGATAGAGCAGTTATTATTCAAAACCTGAGAAGCTGAATATTTCACATGCCGGGGTAAAGAAGTAAAATCGGTATACAAGAAAGTCCTTCTATCACGGTAAAAAAAAATGTCGAGGTTGCGAATGACTTACCTTTAATTAAGAAATTCTGTTGGGTATGTCAATTCTCGATTCGTGGGCCAATGGCAACTTGCGCAGCTATTGTGCAGGAGGGCCAATGTTCCGATCCGATAGCGGCACTTTCAGAAACGAGGAGGCTCGACGGCGATTGTGACAATGTGTGTAAAACCGCTTCTCATCGACAGTCAGCCTGTTTTGTCGCAGTCTTTCTCCCATAACGATACAAAAATAGGGCCTAAAGTTAGCCCTAAAAGACCTCCCGGAAGACGCATGTCATAGCACATCGGTGGGAGGAGGCTCCTGGTATCCACCAACAGTTCTGGATTATTCTTAATCTACCACCTATTTCATTTCAAGTTATTCTCAACTAGAATGGTAAAATCGGTATCAATGGTAAACGACAAAAATATAATAAATTTCGAAGTGCAATTAAGGTATGATTTTCTCACTGGGTGAGGGAAATGTGTGTTAACCTGGAAAAGATTTGCATTAAATATGCTTAACGTTCTGTGTACAGTTACGTTACACACACATGCTATATATAACTATATTTTTACAAAATCCATAGGAAAACTAAAAAGGGTTGAATTTTGCACTCCAAAATTACAACCACTATTCTCTACACCATCATAACATTCGGAATGCGAAATTCCTGAAGCCTTATGCAGGATTTACCACGGATATCTTGATGAGCGTTTTCTTATCCAATTTTGAACGAATATATCTAAAACGAAATCTGAATCCAAGCCATAGTGATTAAATTTTGATCGCTTACAGGCGTATTACATTTTGAAATGATCAAATACATTGTTGTTTAGTGGGTCAGTTTTCAAGGGAGCATATCTTTCGCTCCATCCAGTATCTGGTTTTGGTTTGCATAAAAGTATTTAAAACCATTCAAAGACTCTATGAGGCTGTGAAGAGAGAGTTGTTTTCCAAGGTCGAATTATGATACCTGGAGACAGACGAAGGTTAAAGATCAGGTTAAAAGTTAAGAATGATATCTTAACGCCAACTCCCATTCTTCAACTTCTTCTATCTTTTGAAACTCCCTTTCTTCAACTTCTTCTTGTCTTCTGCAACTCCCCTTCTATTAAAAAAAACGAAATTCTGGATATGGTTTGGTTCGTCGCTCTACAGTCATCTTGTGCACACTTTAGACTAAACAGACCGGGACCTACAGTTTAAAGTGGATTCCGAACCACTACAAACAACCAAGGCACCGCCGGGACTCGAACCCGAAACCTGTGGTACCGAGCGCCAGAGCGCTAGCCACTCGGCCATTCAGGCCCACGATTTTCTGAAGATGGATCGTGCCAATCCTTGGCGAAAACATGTAAGTTTTTAATTAGGCTTCTTTTTTTTTTTTTTTAATTAATTAAAAAATATTTTTTTTTATTAATATTATTATTATTTGGAAACAGAATTTGGTGTCGACAAAGCCATTCCGGCTTTTAAAGAAGCCGGATAAATCTCTTCCTTTTGAAATATCTTCCGAAAAACATTTCACACTTTTAATTATATTGCTCTTAATTCTTTCTTGCGAAATTCATTCTGTTTCATTCATTCTTTCTGCGAAATTCAACGTTACCTTTAAAATAATAAAAAAAAAGTTCATTCTTTAAATCGAAAAATAGAGAATGATAGAAGCTCTATTATGATATTAATTAAATCAAAACCGGAAGAAAAAAATTGGCAACATGAAAATGACATCTTTTTCAGGGTGAAATAAAGTGCCAATTGAAGTTTTATTCGTATTTATTAAGATATAGATATAAAAGCATTATTTTTGTAGATTATTAATATCGAAAGTTTTTAATTTTGTTAGGGATAATATCCTTTAGATTTATGAACTGTACTTATTATGAAAGTTGTTATTTTAAATTTTTTTAGTTGATATTTAGGAAATCACTGCTTTGCTACTGTCTTAAAACTTTAAAAAGCATATTTCTGCAAATGATATGTAAGTTTAAATATTCAGGAAATCGATTACCAACTGAAACGTATAAGAAAAATTTGAATGACATTCAGAAATCTTTAATACGGTATGAAACTTGTTACATTTGTACTGAATATTGCGCGTTTGTTTCAATCTTACAAGTGTGTGTTATCATTCCATATTTTCCCGTGCAATACAGGTAAGCTTCTGTCTCTTTTAATAACATTAATTGCACACTTTTGAAATGTGTTAAGTCGCAAGTTTTTATTTTGTGGCGGGAAAATAGATAATTTGAGGACGTATAAAGATTTCCCTTATTTCTCTCTTTATTAAAAGCGATTTCTTTTCGCCATATTAAAGTATTTCAGATATCATTCAACGAAAACAAATTGATTGCGTATTAAAATTCAACTATGACTTATGGGTACTTATATTTTAAACAAAAATATTTAATATAATGCCTTAAATTTATCGCCGCTTGTTTTGGAAACATTCTTTATAAGCATTAAGATATTATGAACAACTTCTCTTCAGCAATAGTTATTAGATAAGTTTCGTGATTTCGTATTAGTTAAAAGCTAGGGGAAAAAAACACACTGTGAATTTTTTTAGATCCGGAAGCTCATTAATTAACGGTAACAGTTAATCATCATGAAATTCATGGCAGAAAAAGTTTGTTGGTACACTTTTTTCAATTCCTACTATTAGTTCACACTGCAGATTGTTATACTGCACAGATAATATTAAAAATTTATAAGAAAATGTTTCAGAATGTTTTCGAAAATAAAGCAGAAAACAAATTTCTTTCTTACATATTAAAACATTATTCAAAATATTGGTATTTCTTACTCTCCAACTATCCTAATTTTATTATTATAATCTATAAAGAATTTTAGAAGTGCAAAAAACAGTTTTTCGTGATCAATACCAAAAAAAGTAGACATATTGAAGGAAGTTTTTCGAAGCATCTTGGACAAAAAGGGAATTCTATATCTAATTTTATCTGCGTTAGTTCTTTAAGATTGCAGATAATGATCAAAATAAAAAATATATAAATAAAAATCTGATATTAAAACATTCGAATAAAAATTTCAAATTAATGTTTATGTAAAGTTTAATAATGGGGATTTGTATTACACAGAAGCTGTTATGAGTGAAACTTCTCAAATGTTGAAAAACATCTCGAAAGAGGTATCTGCTGTTGTTGAGCCTCACATAATCCCATCCATCATCCCAACCTCAACATTTTTCTGTTTTAATATTTAGCTTTGAATTGAAACACTTTTGTTTTACCACTAACAAAAAAATAAAGTAACCAGAACCTCATAATTTAAATAGTCGTCGGTAATGTCCCGCCTAAAATCCGCGAATTACACTGGTTAACTGTAATTTTCTTCAAATGGATAACTGTAGCTATTTCTTTTGTATTTTGCTAGTCTAAAGCCAAATATAATCTCAAAAGTTGCCCACCGGGTGCATTTTTTTTTTTTTTTTGTAATTTTACATATATTTAACAACAAAGTATATTTGATACAACTCTATCTGCTTGCGGTTTTATTAAACGAAGTAGGTCACCAACAATGTATCATAATATATATTCCAATAAAGATATAAATATACCCCAGACATGTCAAAACAAGTCTAGCGAATCTCGGCCCGTCGTTTACGTAAGTTATTTCCCTTTAATTTAGATCTGCATGTCGTGTTAGAAAGATATCATCTATATTGATTTATGACGAACTTCTGGTCTTTACTTTGTTTATTTTTGTAGGAACCGATTCCTTAAAATTCCTCGAAAGACTGGAAAACTGAACCCTGATTCCTTCTGAAAAACATCAAACAATTTCTGTTTTGTGTGTAGTAACTTTGAAATCCGTGACTTTTAAAAGAATGTGTGAAGTACAATTTTATTTTATACTTATGTCAGGGAAATTCTTTATTGAAGAGATATTATTTTTTTATCGTTCAAAATTTGGGGAACGACCGTTGTAGGCTGCTGCGTGGAAATTTTTTTCTCCAGAGTTTCATAAAAATCCAATTCCTTAAAATCGCCGCATAACAAAGATAAAAATTGACAATGTTCATTTCCTTTCACACAAATTGATATTTTATGAATAAATAAACATGCTAAAATAGAATGAAGCTAGGCATTTATAAAGTCATAAATATCGCACCTATCCTACATCGGTGTGTGCTAATGAATAAAAAAGGCTGGAATCATATTATGGATAAGAATTCAAAACGCTTTACAAAATCATTGACTGCGCCACTGATCAGTATTTTAATCTCCAGGAAATAGGATGATTACACATCGCCGGAAAAATGTCTGCTCTCGTTTCCACTCTTCTTATTAAGTCGTTATCTTCTATCCCCCATCTTATATTTATAACAATATCAATTGAAAAATGTTTTGTTAGTTTTATGGCATGCGTATAAAAATGGTGTACGGAGAATATTCGCACATCCGCCTTACATTTAGCCAGAGATACTTTTTATATTTCGGTATGAAGAACTGCGAATTATAGACAGAAAGTTTTGTAGGTTTTTTTTTATAAAATATTTCCAGAATAGTAAATATTTCGTAAATTTATGGAATTAATAAATTGTGTGAAAAATATATTTTCATATAGTGTACAGGATATTCATAGAGTTGTAACATAATACAAAACGTATCGGGGTTGCCAGTTATGGGGTAAACATAATCCTAGCGTGATCATACACCTCACGCGTCTTTTACTTAGCACTTTTAACGTATGCGATGATAGTTTGGCTGGCTATTTTTGGCGACAATCTTTACTGTTGGCTATTATTACTCACGCCCTTAGGGAGAACAGAAAAAAGGTCTAACATCTTGCAAAGATTTTCAAAAGAAATGGTTCATTTTTTGACTTATAAATAAATGTAAATTTTTTTAAAAATATTTGACATTTATATTCTGTTACTAAACGGTCTTTTGTAACATTTTCCCTCCAAATGGACTGAAAAATAAAATATTCATTTATTTGAAGTTTTTTTTTTTTTTTTTTTTTCATTATATTTCATATAAAATGATGGGAGCTATAGAAAAAATAGCATTTCTTGTATCTGTTTATCTTGAGTGAGCTCATAGTTAAATGAATGTGAAGAAGAATTTCAGACATTTCTCAGAATCGCTGCCTAACACTTCTTCAATAAATGCGCGCGGGAAAAAGAAGCCAAGCCGGGGATGCAATTCAGACACTAATGTGAAAAGCGTGGTAGATGTCCGCCCCAATTTCCTCTTCCTTTGGCATAGGGGCTCTATTTTATTACTACCTTAGACAATAAAATAACTTCCCCTGTGGGCAGGCCTCTGCAGTTAATATTAATGCACAGGACGGAACTGAATTGTATGTACAAACTGTGGAATGGATAAGGCAGAGGGCACTCTTGTTTACGAAATGCACCAGTGACTGATAAGAGAACATTTTATGCCGGCAGTATATCGAAAGAGAGTCCCTAATTACAATTAACTCCTGGAAAAAGGGTTGTTCAATATTTCATTGTGTTCGAATGATAAAAAAATTAGACACCCAGAAATGGACGACGCATGGTACGAATTCAGATATGTGACCATAGACCAAGGATGAGATTTCCCAGCTACCATTTCATTAAAATATATACTACACATTTTGACATACTATCAAAATATGTTATGTCTAGGTTTTGACTGTACTCAATATTATCAACTCTATTATCCCTCATGCATATTTAAAAGCATTAGGGCACTTTTTTTCCCCTGTAGATTTGACAAAATGTGCGTTTCTTTTTGAAATCCGAAAGTAGAACAGATACCGCCTTGAACAAAATAAGACACGCAATGACACGACGTGTTGTTCCATAAATTCCATTTTTAGAATTCACTTGTCGGAGGTTTGATTTGTCGCTCTACGGTCAGACCGGGACCTACAGTTTAACGCGGATTCCGAACCACTCACACACATCCATGCCACCACCTGGATTCGAACCTGAAGCCTATGGTACCAAAGGCCAGAGCACTTGTCGGAGGAGCACTGAAGAGAGGTGAATCTCCTTGGGTGCATTTCTACGGTCAGGATTCAAGCTGCCGCTCTTAAGATAATCTATCCTGTTCAAATGTGGATGGAATGAAAAAAATGCCTAATAAGGCAATAAAAATGCTTTTTCATTGCCTTATTTTAAAGATAAGTTTTAGAAAAAAGTTTTGAGTTTGTTTCTATAATCATTAAAAATCGAGGTGCAGCTATTTGGAGACAGAAATCCTGTATTCAAAACTTTCAATTGAATTTCTGGAAAACTACTTTGTTCGCCACGCCGCCACACGACAACACTCTTAACTGTTAAAACAATCCGACAGAATCTAACAGAATATTTCTGCTCTATGTTTGTAATGACATTATCTATGCATTGGACTAAAAGGTTTCCTATTGAGCTGTTTGCATTTTTGTGTAAAATGTTCCTTTTGCCCGCCGTATTTTTGCTTTAAATGAATTCGATTGGTTGTCACTGACGTATACTCTAGAACAGTATCTTTCATTTAGTGCAATGTATGTACGATGGACGTATGTCTGCATTTAATGTAAATCAATGCGAATATTTTTTTACATATTTTTTCAATTAGGAATGCTTACACACATACACATTTCTGCCAGTTATTAACAAAATATATTCATGTAAATATTTTACTGTTCGTGTTTTTCAATAATTTATTTCGTAATTCAATAATATCATCCAAAAAAAATCTAAATATTGTTTAATTTTTTTTTTCACCCTGACCGTGGTCTGTACCTTCCATCCATGCACCTTAGATTAATACGGAGATCCTTGACCGCGTGGCGGCCATTAGCTCCTTCATTGTAAAATGTTGAAACACAGCGATGGTCTCATATCCTTTGAGTTAATAAGAAAAATAAATAATTAAATACCCCTTTTTTTAAAAAAAGAAATATTTATTTAATAAAATTATAAAATGTAAAATGAAAAATAACAAACATTTCAAAAGAGTAAATGTTGATGAAATCAGTTGCATGTAATCGAAAAAAAAATGAGCAAAGGTCAAATTAGGAGTAAATATAGCTTAGGAGAAAAGCGAACTTTTTTCATCTAGACTGTTGTGGGAAATAAGTCAGCCAGAGCAGGAGAAAATCGTCATGAAAAAGAATTAATTTAAAATATTTAGAACAGTGCGAGGTCTTTTGGTATGTTTGAGGGAAGAAATATCATAATCGTAATTTTGTAGGATATTTAAAACAGGGTTCTTAATGTTTTGCATATCATTATAGAATTGAGTAGAAATTTTGTGAACAAATTGTCTTAAACTTGGAATCGAGAGAGCTCGTCTAATATCGTTATTACGAAAGTTCCAGGGTGAATTCGTCAACATTCTGAGAGTTTTGTTCTCAAGCCTTTGAATAATTTCAAAATTTGTACGTGCAACAGAACTCCAAACTGGGCTTGCATAAGCTAATACTGGACGAATCCATACACCTTTTGTATGAGCCCTGACTTTGAGATTCATCGATTTCATTTAAGGGAAAAAACAAGTAATATAAAAAAGAAAAAAATGTAAGTCAATTCCTACTTTTATTTCACTCTATTGCAGAAAGTCCTTTGTAAATAACTTTCATTCATTTTTTTAAGTTTATCTGGCGCCATCTATTGGTAGATATATGCAACTTAAATTTAAAAAACTAAAATGAATTAATTAAATTTAATAAATGATTCAATATTTGATAAAACTGCATTAACATCCAGTGTGATCCACTACGAGTTAAAAAAAAGTGTATTTGAACTGGAGTGGATGAATAAAAAGTGTTTCATGAACCATTGAAAATGTGAACAAGATATATAGAGGGAGAGTGTGAGCTAATAGAAGGAATTGAATGATGAAACATTACTTCGTAAAAAAATGAATCACAACCTCCGCAACAACAGAGTAATATACATAGTAACCCTTTTATCTCGAAATCGTCTCCCTTTAACATTTATCGCCCGTTATGTTTCCTTCTGGATATTAGTTCTAATTAAAAAGGGGGAAGTAGATAAAGCAGACTTCCGCTATCCGATGCATGCAGTACTGTCAAAAGTTCACTGGGACCGTAAAGGTGATTTGGCTTTTCTCGGCAGATCATTCCTCAGATAGCGCCGAAAGTATGTGGTTCGCCCCCCTCCTGATTTTCGCGGCACTCCAAGGTCGGTATCAAATGGTTTTATTTATTTATTTATTTATATTTTTGGATGCTTCAATTGAAAGAGAACATAAAAATATCAATACCACACGTGTAACAAATAATGAAATATAAAAGGAAGTAATTTTAATTTTTCAAAATTATGAATAAGACTTGTACATGTACTTGACATTTACATTTTGAGTACATGTGTTGCACTTATGGACTATAATATTCTGTGTATAATATGTTTTAATTTATAACTATATATATAAATATGTAATCCCCCGTGGGGTGACCGGGTGAGAAAGAATTGTCCCAACATACTCCTTACGTGTCGCAAGAGACGACTAAAGTGGACCTGGCCCTCCTGGTTGTGGGTTGGGCTCAGGGTTAACAACCCTGCCCTGTAAAAAAAACGCTGTTTCGAAGTCTAATAAAGGTATATATATAGCGTAATAATAAAGAAAACATAAGATATGCTGGCTGGATCTTTTAAAGAAGGCCCACAACGGGCTGCCGATATATAATAATTATGATAAACATAAAGTTAATGTTGCGTAATTAAATAGACACTGAATTCAATATCATGCAATGACTCGGACTGTGGTACAACGGTAACGATTTCGACTAGTGAGTTAGTAAGCGATACTGCTTACGATATGCATTGCAATCGGTATTTTCAGCAACGGAAAGAATCAGTGTCGACTTGTCTGAACATCTCGCATCGGCATTTGTCTTAATTGTTCGTTATAAAAAGCGCAGAAAAAAAGTTAAACTTGAAGGATCGTCTTCAAAGTAATATTGACCTTAATGAGCGATCGTTGAACAATATGCAGCTAATATCAAGTGCGAAGCATGTGAGAGAAAGATATAAGAGAGAGCGATATTTGAGTGATCAGGTCTAACATCTAATTAAATTTAAATGTTAGTTCAGATTTAAATATTATTTTTAAATACGAACTAACTTAAACTGAGTATTAATTTGCTTATTTGGGTGTATTGTTATATTATTAAAATTTCATTACTAGTAGAATTTCAGCAATAGTAGAACTCATTAGCAAATTGTGTAAATGTACATTTTGAGTGATAAATATTTTAATTTTTTTTTTTCTTTTTTTTTTAAATTTTTTAACGTGACAGAGACTATTAAATTGTACTTGTAATTATTGACATAAACAAAAAAAAGTTTTTGAACAAATTCGGAAATATAATGCATTTATTTTTCATCACTCTAAAATTAAGCGCAAATTGTCTCTTTTTTTAATTTTATAATAATACTGATATAACCTTTTGATCATTCTTTTCTAGTAAACTATCGAAAAAAGACTCATCATTTAATTAAAAAAAAAAGAAACAATAAAAATTCCGTATTAATTGCTTATAATTATTTGCATATAGTTTATATGCATATTAAATCATTTAATAATTGGGGGATGAGGTGTGTAATGCATTAAAATTTTTTTTTTTTTTTAATTTTATTTAATCTAAAACGAAACATTAAAATTTTTTCACTGAAAATATCACTCAAAATAAATTTAATATTATCACGGAATAATTACAAAAGAACCAAAAGCAAAATTTTAATCAATAATAATAACCAAATCAATAAATTTTAATTATATGTAAAATGTTTAATGAACCGAAGCGGAACACTGCATGGCAATGGAACCAATGCATGCGCATCGATTTAAGTATCCATACTGCACAAATTCTTTTAATAGCAACTTTCTTATTGAAACTAAATAAATTTCCCATTTTTGCCATTTACAAAATTGTTTAAAGCTAATAATAATTTATAAATTAATTAAAAATTTTAAGGAATCTGTTGTTTTCAATTCCTTCTATTAGCTCACACTCTCTCTCTATATATCTTGTTCAAAATTTCAATGGCTCATAAAATACTTTTTATTCATCCACTCAAGTTCAAGTACGTTTGTTTTTTTCTTAGCTTGACACTTGATGTGAATGCAGTTTTTTCAAATATTAATTCCTTCATTAAATTTAATGAATCAATTTTAGTTTTTTTTAGATTTAAGTTGCATATATTTACCAATAGATGGCGCCAGATATACTTAAAAAAATGAATGAAAATTATTTGTAAAGTACTTTTCTGCAATAGAGTGAAAAAAAAGCAGGAATTGACTTTAAATTTTTTTTTTATATTACTTGTTTATTTAAAGGGCTGTATGGTTCGCAGCTGCTTTGCAGAAATAAGTATTCCTTCTGCAACAGCCTCGCTCCTACCATAGACTGGGGCAACGGATTCCCACCGCAAGAGAGTGAAATGGAAGACATATGCCTGTAAGTACATACTTTCCTTACTAATTTTTGATATGAGAAAGTATTTTGGTTTCAAATCTCCGAACCGTTTGAGATCCAACATTCATTTTATGGGCGAATTTTATTTTGCATGTAGAAAAGAACAAGTAATATAAAAAAAAAAAAATTTTAAGTAAATTCGTACTTTTTTAAGTTGAAATTTTACTCTTACATTTGGCGCCATCTATTGGTAGACACATGCAACTTAAATCTAAAAAAAAACTAAAATGAATGAATTAAATTTAATGAATGAATTAATATTTGAAAAGACTGTATTCACATCCAAGTGTCATCCGCTACAAGTTCAAAAAAAATGTATTTGAACTCGAGTGGATGAATAAAAAGTATTTTACGAACGATTGAAAATTTGAACAAGTTATATATAGGGAGAGTGTGAGCTAATAGTAGGAATTGAAAAAAGGACAGTTTTAGCTCTTAAAATCAAGCAGTCTGTTACTTGCACTGCTTTATCGGCAGTAAAACTTAACTTTTTTTTTTTTTTTTTGACTTGATCCTTCTTCTACAAGCATCGTAAAATGGCCGACAACAGCAAGAGAGCAACGATTAACAGATTTAACTTAATTAAAAAAAAAAAAACATTTTTACAAAATAGTTAGGTGCAAAACTAGTTGGTATGCAATTTTAAATTAGTTAATAAAACAATGTTGAATTTTTATTATTCGTATTAATAGTTTGAAAAAAAAGTGGTGATGATGGATATCCAACGTAGCATAGTAAGCAGTAGATGTCCAATCGACGGTCGAGTTGCGTATATGCAACTTATCATGTTCGCTCATGATAAGTTGAAATTTGCCGAGCAGATTTCAGTTTTTTTTTTATTGACAACACTCTTTCAAAGTGCTTCTTTGATTCAATGTTTGCAACAAATACTGAAAATCGCGACCGCCCGCAGTCACGCATGCTTTGCAGCGGCGTCGAAGGAGAGCGCTCGCTGGGAGAACAGTTCCGAAGACGCCTAGTGAGTCGTCGAACAGCGAGGTCCTCCACTGAGTCGACTCGTAAATGGAGACGCAGTTGGAATTAAACAGAGTACGCATCGGCGCTGCCAGCCAGAAGACTTGAAACCGTCGCGTGAAGGGTATCATTTGGCGCATTACGGAATCTGTTCGAAAGTGTGTTTGCTCCCCCTCCGAACATGCATTCCTGCGTAAAAAAATGTGCATGGTTGAGTGAGCTGCTCCACCCCTCAAAGTTAGTCTCATGACTCCAGAATCAATCCATATTTCTAAATTTAAACAAGTCAATGTGATATGGTGTACATATTCTTTTAGTTAAATATGTATACATATATTCTTTTATTTTCTGTAAAGTTACAAATTACATATTTTAGTCAATTTTTTCGTATGAACAAAAATAAGAATGTCTATATTTTAATTTTCATGTTTGTCAATGTTTTACAGCCTATTTTAATTCCAGTAATTCCATAAAACATTATTTAAAATATTTGTCCCTGAACGTGCTCGGTTATCTTAACATGACATCATAAAATGCTCATTTTTGAAAAATGCTGTCACAATGAATGAGTACTGAAAATTTTTGATGAGAAAAAAAAGTGCTGAACTTAATAATAAAATTCTATTCATAAGCATTTCCTTAACTTCAAATTCAGACAGAGAATTGGTACTTGGATGAATATTTGATGTCTTAAAAGTTTATTCAATATTTTGTCCTGTAACTTAGGAAGGCCGAGAGTTACTATACGTGTCTGGTGGAGTGCAGCGTTCTGTCGCCCGATCCCTTGGACACCACGACTGAAACAATCAATGCCACGCTCGCCGTAGTTAAAGAAGTTTGCAATAAGGAATCCCGACTGCACAGAGGTAAAAGTGTTTTATGGCAATAGATGCTTATTTTTGATATGTTTCTACTTTTTTTATTTTGTTGTAACTATTTGATTCGTTTAATTTTAAATACTTCATTCTAAATCAAAATAAAATTCGTCAATGCGCAAGATGTAATGAAAGTTATTTCAGTGTATCTGATTAAAAAAAAAAAATGGAAAACAAACTGAAAGCTTGGCTAAAATATTGAATCAATAACATAGTCGCCTTCTCTTCGGATTTTTTAATGTCTTTTAATAAAGATTTTTTTGGTTTTGTCTTGAAACTGAGTCAAGCTTCATTTAATCCGTTTCCTTTGAAGTTCTCCCTCGAGATCTTTCTGTGTGTCTTTCAAAGGTTGGTCAAGAGGATGGAGTGTGCAAAGCCCAAACCAAATTCTCTGGAGGACTCTCTTGCAGAGTGAGTCTACCGTTTGAAGAATCTCTAACTTTTTTTGTTTATTAATGAAGATGGTTTTTCTTGCAAAACCCTTTTAAGAGACTTTTCTACTGACAAATATGGCGGTTATTGTTGGATTATGGATTTCTTTAGTGAAGAAATATTTTCCTACCTTAACCTGCAAATCAAAAAGTATCTTCTTTGGCTGTTGATCCTTTGCTGCTGTTGGATAACTAACCTCAGGATGACCTCTGTCTTTAGTGCTTAAATGTATTGTAGAAGAATCGTTTATTTATCATAACTAATATGAAAATTAATCATTGTTATTATATTATTATTATTGGAAATATTATATTATAATATTTCTTACAAAAACTCAATATTTTGGTCCAAAACAATCAATTTTTTTAATGAATTAACTTTAATTTCTTATCTAATTAACTAAAAATATAACTCTCAAAAATGATTGTGACCTTCATCACCCGGCAAGAAGGAGGTGTGGATACAAAACAGAAAGGTCAAGAATGCATTATATTCGTAAATCGTGAAATATAAGCATTGACTCTTCAATATCAATGCATTCAAATTTTTAAGAAAGTAAAAAAGACAACTCAACCAATTTACTGCAAATTCGTTGTTCTCGATGCCTGACTTTGGACCTGAGGTTCTTTGCAACTGATACGAAACATAGCAGGTTCGGTTGCTCCACGGGACGACTGCTGCAGTACGCATGCGCTCTGTCACATGATTTAGAACGAACAAGCAACAGTGGTAGGAAAAGATATAATTCTACCACCGATTGAAAAATGAGCAAGTAGCCAAATCGGACGGATTCCAACTGAGTGACGTAATAGGAGAGAGAAATAGAGAGACAGAGAAATTTTAATAATAATAAAAATGTAATAATTAAAATTTTAAATTACAATATATAGAAACAATAAAAAATAATAAAATTGCAAAAAATTTTTTTTTTTTCAAAATTGCTTTGAGTTGTGCATATATAATGTGACGTGATTTCTTGTTCTAGTACCATTAGCAAGAAATCACCGCACGACCGTTTTTTTAACCTTTCCACGCCGACGCTGCTCGGACTCTAAGCATGCTGTCTTCAACAAAAAATACTTCTTCATGCATTGGTGTCCAGATTATATTTTTCTGAAAGTGTAGCAATCGCCCATTCTCTTTGTGTTGGGAACTTTTTGTGATGGGTGAAAAAATGAAATGGCTCTCCTAAATGAGTGATGGTGATGGCTCTCCTAAATGAGTGATGGTGATGGCTCTTCTAAATGAGTGATGGTGATGGCTCTTCTAAATGAGCAGAGCTTTAAAAAAAAATGTACTATGCGTTTTTATCATAGTAATATAATAGAGACCGCAATTGAGGTTTCCAATTTATACCAAACATAATCTTCATGTGACTTTTGCTTTGTTGTTGTTGTTTCTTATCCCACTTGGCTGGCCATGCCCACGAGCCCATACGTACTCGTGATTGAAGGGGAAGGAAGCAGCTTCAGTTGTGAGGGAGCACCCCGTACGTAGAAGTCTGACTTTTGCTCCGTGACGCTCTTACAGTCATGGGAGACCGGGACCTACGGCTTAAAGTGGATTCCGAACCACTGCAAACATCCATGGCACCGCCGGGATTCGAACCCGAAACCTGTGGCACCGAGCGCCAGAGGGCTAGACACTCGGCCATTCAGGTCCCAAATTTGTGAATGCCAATGGCACGTGGTGTGTTCCCAGGTGGTCCCCCACCCAAGTACTGACCGCGCCCAGTGGTGCTTGACTTCGGTGATCTAACGAGAACCGGTATATTCAGCATGGTATGGCCGTTGGCTTATCTTTTGCTTTGTAGTTGAACATATGCGAAAACTTGGCGATATTTGGCTTCATTTTTTTAGACGTAAATAAATGTAAATTTAAGTTTTTCTCTTTATCTGTCATTTATATTCTGCTAACAAATTTACATTTGTCATATTTTCTTTCCAAATTGATTAAAAAATAAAATATTGATTTATATGATTTTTTTTTTTTTTTTTTTTTTTTTTGTAAAAATTTTATTATATTTTGTACAAAATGATGAGTTATAAAAAAACATTTCTTGTATCTATTTATCTTCAGTAAGCGCATAGTTCAATAAATGTAAGAACATTTGCAGAATATCTTCCTAGTATGTTTACATTTTCTAAATAACTGGTGCAGAGAAAAGAAGCCAAGCGCGAAAATAGTACAAATAGGAGGGAAGATGTTTTCCTCAACTTTCGTATAGGGCTCTATTATATTTCTGCTGTGTGGTTTTTATACGTGAATTATTATACCAAGATATTTTTCCTTTCATCTATAGTGACAAAAAAGTTTTGTTTCAGAATACTTGAGAAGTTCAGAGTGCTACATAGATCTGGCCTCGACGGACATCGGCTACGAGTGCGGAAAAAAGGCCGAAATAATGTACAACGGCTACATTTCGTATCTCAGCGAATCTGAGGACGTGGACGACGCGGACAGAACTCGCCACAGATACTGCATGTATGTACTTTCAAGTCTGCCATTTTGTTCTTGGATACTTTTTGTTTCGAAAGCCGACTCGAAAAGCTATTTTTTTTTAAACAGAAAGGTATTTTGCTTTATTTTATCTACTACAAAAATGTTGTTTTGGATTTCATATCCTATTTCAAGTAAGCAAGGCGATATTTTATTCAAAATCTGCCGAGTTGATGGAATTCGTGCATTGCTTTCTGTCACGTTGCTTGCGGTGAGAAAACGGAACGTACCGCAAATTCCTTCTGCTATACCACAGAAGAGAAGAGAAGATTAGATAAATTACCTTAAAATCTTCCGCTCAAATATACCCAAATGAGCCTCATCAGATCTTGCCAAAGTCCATGTTTCAGAGCCAAAATAGACCTTCATAAGGGTTTTAAATAACAAGAATTTAATTTTTCTTCATACGAACTAGGATTTAAACAGATTTCTTAATCCATAAAAGATTTAATTGGCAGACACAATTCTGTTTTTATTTCAGGTAAGATATTATTATGACAATTCATTTCTGATTCTAAGTATTTAAAACTAAGCAAAGATTCAAATGTGTAAGTGTGTTTGTTGTTGTATCCTAAGTCTGTTTGTTGGGTGTATCCCAATAAATATTTCTTGAGGAAAGCATATATTTCGTTTTTTCCTGGTTTTTGTTTAGATGCAAAGCCTTTGCAGTCAATTCAAAAACTCGAAAAGCTTCCTCTAAAACTTCAAAAGATTTTGCAATGATTACAAAGAACGCAATCACATAAGTGGCAATTATGTAACATTTGAAACAAACTGAACTATAATATAACAATTAACTAGCATTACTTTCTTAACAATTAACTTTTTAAATAAATTCTTAAATTCAGTTACCAAATATCGCAAGATAGCACTATACAGACACTTGTGACATAAAATGGTTCTATTTAAGTAAAAGAACTATTTAGAATAAGCTAATAATTTTTTGGTTGTAAACAAGATTAAAGAATAATAAGTTAAGAGCGAAAAAATTAGGATGCTAAGCGTTATATATGTTTATGTGTGTGTACTTCTGGTTTTATGGTGTTTCTGGATAACATGTTTCCCACACTTTGTATATTTCTTATAATTAAATTTCTTCCTTGTTTTAATTTTTTAAATATTTTAATGGGAGGTCATTTCAGTGACATTGCATTGTGAATAGCGAATATTGCTGTGGATTTTGTTGTGCAAAAGGCCTCATGTTTCTAATTCATTCCTTCTCGATTCTCCTTTAGTTTCCAACATCCACCTCCACAACACAGCAATACAAAACCCAAAGGAGAATTGAAAATATATATAATTTATAATAAAAATTTATCAGCGAGAGAAGTTCAAACACACTCACAAGCGATAAATTGACTAGAATTAGAACCAATTTTAATTGCATATGTCTATAATTGGAGGGGAAAACATATTTCTAAAGATCATTTAATAAGAATCAACACGAATGGTTGTAACAAATGTTCTGCTTGTCCATCTTAAGCATAACCTAAAGGCACCATAACTGTTTAACTTTGAATATGTATGATAAATCACTAGATCTTCAATCTATAACATTGTTATTCGCGAAAAAGGCATCATTCAAGTTCTATTCAACAGCTTCGAAGAGCTAGATACTCGAAGAAGAAGCTTTTTGGGGGACAATGTGAAATAAACTGTTTTGTTGTCAAACGGCCTTTTGCGGTTAAAACAATAAAGAAGAGATTTTGCAAACTACAACAGACTCTCCGGGAAGAATTTGGATGGAGAAAAGAGGCTTATTCTGCCGATCTTGCTCAACAGGTAATCAATTGTTTTGAAACCTGCGGAATCATACTTTCGTAGGACAAGAAGGGGAAAAAAAGAGAAGAAAAGAAATTAAGATTTTTTTCCCCGAAGCAAAACTCAAAAAAATGTAATAATATAAAAAGACGTCAAAACGTGATGTAAATTATGTTTTTGAAACAATGGTGACAATGTAAATAATATGTTAATAAATTAATGTTTTTTTTTTCTCTAATGCAGCTGGCAAATAGACCGTGATCTTTTTATGCCATAAGGGCTGCACGGACGTTACTCACTCTGCACTACACAGGGGGAGCATGTAACTTGAAGATAAGCCACGGACACGGAGTAACAAAGTCCCCGCAACGCTCTACGATCTTATTAGGACCGGGACCTACGGTTTAAATTGGATTTCAAACCACAACACACATCCATTGAACCCGATACCTGTGGTACCGAGTGCCAGAGCGCCATCCACTCGGCCATCAGGCCCTAAATAAATTAATGTTAATGATGGCAATTTTAATAATATGCTAATAAATTAATGTTAATGGTGACAATGTTAAATATATGGAATAAACATGTTCAATGTTCATAATTGTGTTCCAGGGAGCGAGCTTACAAGATGGCGTGCGTCGCTTTAGAAATCCTGGAGGAGTGCGGCGAGGGCGCCCAGACCACGTACCTGGAGCTGGTGCACCGATCCAAGTACATGAGCCCCATCTGCTCCAGGTCCACGGTTCGAGAGCTGAGGGAGGAGTTCATCGAGTTCCTGGCGGAGGATGAGAAGCAGGAGAAAAACTTACTCCAATCCTTTAACCTGTGAAACAATGAATCCATAAATGCTTAAGTTTCCATACAAATTTCTTTCGCACATAAACGTGGAAGCTTTTGGTTTAGTATCCTTTGTAGTGATTTAAACCACAGGTGGAGAGTCGGAATAGAGAGTCAATTAGAAAACCCGACTCTTTCATAATTTTTGTTTTTTATTTTTCCAAAATTAATGTTAAAAGCAAATCATTAGCCATTTGATTGTATCCTTCAATGATACATGTTTTGTATAGATACAACCACTACCAAATTGTGTTCTTCATTTAGTATACAACCACTTGTAAATTGTATTCAATTATATAACCACTGGAAAATTGTATCCTTTAATTATACAACCACCGGCCAGATTGTATCCTTCCATTATACAATCACTGGCAAATTGAATTCTTCACTTATACAACTACTAGCAAAGATTGTTAATGGTCGTATACTGACTCAACAGCAAACCAAGTATGTGATGAGAGACCTTCGCAACACTTTTCTAATTTTAGTTTTTTTTTTCCCTCAACATTGTGACTTTTTAAATGCTGTCCATGCTGAAAGAAGAAGTTACTACATTATTAAAAACAAATAAGAATGAATGTATTGCAAATACAGTATTTTTGTGTTCAAAATGTATAATTTTCTCTTGCTTATTCACTTTGATATCTGTCAATTTCCTGCTGTTATTTTTATAGGATTTATGTATTTTTGTAAGAAAAATTTGGATTAAATGTGTAACATTTGCAATCACTTAAAAGTTGCAAGAAAATGCTTTGTTATGCAAAATTTGTTTTTATAGATATGCGAGTTCAATAAAAGTCATTTAATTTAATTCACAGTTTTTTCTAAATCCATTAGGAAAAGTCCTAGTACATAAAATGAGTCGGAGTCTGCAATCCATATAAAAAAATCGAACTCAGTTGTCGCAAACTTTTAGGCGACTTTCCACCACTGTTAACTCTACTTAATAGAAGTCACTGGTACAGTACAAGGAATGCAATATAATCTATCTATATATAAAATGTGAACTTTTATTCTCGGACATAAATGTGCCTATTACTGAACTTTTAAAAATTAAAAATAAAATGGGAATACTACATGAATGTTGAAGTGGTAAGAATAAAAAGGGTTCGATTCTTCCAGGAGATTAGCAAGAGGATTATCTGAAAGTGGAGAATTTTAGAAATCACAGGTATGTACGGGAATATGAAAAAAAATACAATAAAAAATGACCAGTAATCACGTTTTCTATTTCAGTGACAGAAATAGGATGATGACCACTGATCATGTGGAAAGATAAACATCCGGTTTAAAAGCGGAAATTGGCGAATCGACTTCTAGTTAGGGGTGCTAATCAGACATCTGCACAAAGCAGTTTTCAAAGAAACACACTCTATAGTTATCGTGTCATTATTTTACAAACTTTTTCTCGTAATATTATGTCATTTAAAATTTTAATTATAAAAATAAAAATTATTTTTATTGTATTTAAACCCCTCCGAGAATACCGTTTGAGTTTGTCCACGCAATCGTTAGACGATAGGATCAAATTTGATTTTTGAAAACGTACATTTAATAAGAGACTAAATAAATGTATCCTATTTGTACACAAATAATATTTAAAAAAAATTTTAAGTCAATTCCTACTTTTTTTTCACTCTATTGCAGAAAGTCCTTTATGAATAATTTTCATTTAGTTTTTTAAGTTAGAAAAATTCTCTCTCTCACACACACACTTACCATCTCTCTCACTAATTAATTGACATGTTTCATTTTTCATTTTGTTCCCTGCTTGGCTCAGACTAGAGCCCAGAATGAAAAAAGAATCTGAAAAAGGAATTTTTTTCCATACGCTTCGCCACTGACGGTATTTATTCCTAACTTTATATCCTGCTAAATATTTTAAAATAAGAGAAATTTTTTTCTCCCATGTAAAACTATAATTAATTAATTAAATTTAATTAATTAATTCATATTTGATAAAACTGTATTAACATCAAGTGTCATCCACTACTAGTTCAAAAAAAATGGATTTGAACGTGAGTGGATGAATAAAAAGTATTTCATGAACGAATGAAAATGTGAACAAGATATATATAGGGAGAGTGTGAGCTAATAGAAGGAATTGAAAAAATAACTTTTTCGTTAGCAATAGCATATATAATGGCAACAATGCAACACATTGATCCATTTGTTGGAAAATATGTGTAATACACTGCACACTTAATTCGCATACGTAATGAAATCAAAAAGCAAGACAGCAGAGTGCTTGTTAAAACAATTCGCCGTCACACGGATGGAATATGTATGAAGAAATGATCCCGAAATGCGAGAGGGAAGACAACTGCGGTAGGATTTGTGAGCATTGCAAGTATAAAGTCATGCAAAAATGCGTAAATGGACCACAAAGTTCAGCATTAAAATAATCAAATTATTAGGGAAAAAAATTAAAATTAGTACTTATTATGCATATATGCCATAACACATTTACATGCTAACTAGTATGCATTTTTTACAAAATGAATTCCCTTTAAATATACCTACATATATGTGCACTAAAAAATTTTAAACAGAAATGTAGCATAGTATTCAAGATGACTAAAATAACTAAATTTTGCTTTTACCATATAAGGTTTAGGATATATCGAATTTGGAGCAATAAATGAAAAAAATTTTTTATCGTAATTGGTAAAATATATTACGACATATTAAACTTCGCTTAATAGTATAAAATTCTATTTACATTTACACTCAAGTCCATAAATTAAGGATAATTCAGAATCACACAGAAATTGAACTCTAAAATAAAAATTTCACCTGTAGAATTATCACACACATCTTGAAGAAGAATATGCAATTTACAGGAAACCACCAGATGGCGCGGATAGTACGTCACAATGACGAGAGTGTAAGGGAGGGGTATATAAGGAATGGTAGCAAAGAAATAAAATTGTTCACAAGCGATTTAAAAGCCTTTCAGTGCAATAACCGCATAGTTATGGCACAAAGGAAGCATTTGGATGATTTTTTACGTGGTAGAATTATCGGACGACTGGAATGTGGACGTACCCAGCTGGAAGTGTCCGAGGAACTTGGAATCGCCCAGAGTGTCATCTCCAGGCTTTGGCAATGATTCCAAGATGATGGTAATGTGAGTAGATGTTACAGCACAGGTCGCCCCCGAGTTACAACGCCGAATGAGGACCGGCATTTAGCAATTACTGCCAAAAGAAACAGACGGAGCACAGCATCAGACTTGTCTCTCGTCAGCTCTCTTCAGCTACCGGTACGACAGTTTCAAGGCAGACCGTGTACAGACGTTTAGGGCACATTGGTCTATATGCTCGTAGGCCTGTCAGATGTGTTCCACTTACCGCAACTCACTGTCGCCAGCGGTTAACCTGGAGTAGAGAGCATGCATTGTGCACACCGCAACAGTGGTCTGGTGTGATGTTTTCCGACGAGTCCAGGTTTAGTTTGCAGTCTGATTCTCGCAGGACTTTCATATGGAGAGCGCCAGGTACCCGTTACCACCAAGAGAACACCATTGAACGACACCGTTACGGTGGTGCAGGATGGCTCGTTTGGGGAGGAATTATTCTTGGTTCCAGAACTGACCTGCATGTTCAGAGTGTAACGATGACAGGCCACATCTATCGGGATGTCATCCTGGAACAACATGTACGTTTGTTTCGGGGCGCCATGGGTGCTGAATTTCTGTTTACGGATGACAACGCCAGTCCTCACCGTGCAAACATTGTAGACGAATGCCTTCAATTGGAGGATATCACCCGTATGGATTGGCCAGCATATTCACCGGACTTGAATCCAATAGAGCATGTGTGGGATATGCTTGGCCGACGAATTGCAGCCCGTCAACCCCCTCCCATCTGTCAACCGGATCTTCGGATCCAGGGAGTAAAAATCGCAATTTTTATTAATTATGTCAAACATATAGCATCTTTTTTGCTCTTTACCTTATAGACTTTACAAATAAGTCAAATTTGTTTTGCTTCTGTCTCTTTCTTTGTCTGAACTTCATTATCCTAATTTATGGACATGAGTGTAATTAGTACAAACTATTTTTAAAAAAACACTTTTTTTTACCCTAATCATTTTTCCTTTTTTAATGACTTATTATTATTTTTAATTGGACACTTAAACATACGAATGATATCTAAGTTACATTATTATTTATAATGTGAATTATAATTAATTGCAATTAATGAAATTTATATACAGTCACTCAATACAAGTTCACAAGATTTTTTCATCATATTCAACTTGAATATGCAAATGAAACAAAAAAAGAAGTATATCACATTTTGATAAATGCAAATCATACTAACTCAAACAAAATTCATATATTAATAAAATTATAATTGCAATTTAAATCAAGTCAAAGAAATAAAAAAAATCAAGAAATAAATTAATCTGGTTACTCCAATTAAAAAAATCAAAGAAATCAAGCCAAAAGGAAAAAAATATTGGGACACTGTCAATAAATTAAGAAAAAATATGAACTTGATAGTTAATATCTTGTTGGGACACCCTTGCACAATTGACCTATCGCTTTCGATCTGGCATATATTGGATCCATTCTGAACAAGTTGATCCGTTGATTTTGGCGCATTCTTCTATAAAATATTTTCTGGACTCCTGCTTGTTAGAAATATTGTGTCTATTATTTTTTGGGTTGTTTTTGCTGCAAATAACCGCACACTTGTCCAGTGGAATTAAGGTCTGGACTTTGTACAGTGGTACTGGACTTTGCACAGGTTTTGTAAGGTCTGGACTTTGTACAGAGGTACTGGACTTTGTACAGGGTTTGTAAGGTCTGGATTTCGTATAGGGGTATTGGACTTTGTACAGAGTTTGTACAGGGGTACTGGACTTTGTACAGGGTTTGTAAGGTCGGGACTTTGCACAGGGGTACTGGACTTTGTACAGGGCTTGTAAGGTCTGGACTTTGTACAGGGACATCAGGACGGTGGTAGAGGACCCATAACTTGTAAATATCAGCAGCCTGCTTTGAATCGTTGCCGTTTAGTACAATTTAAAATGTCTTGAGATTCCCAAGTTCCCCACACTTTGCTTTAAACTTTGCTTGAGAATATCACGGTAGACATATTTATTCATTGTACCATCTATCTCACCAGAGTTTGCCATGCAACCCCAGGCACCTGCATGGCAAGCTCTCCATATTTTATATTAGGAAGTAAATTTTTGATACGCAGTGCTATATTTAGTGTATGCCAAGCTTTTTGCTGGTCATCCGATCCGAAAATGTTATATTTGCTTTCATCCACAAAAATGACATTTCCGAAATTTCTGCTAGCTGCTTTACGTACATTTTAGCAAATTCCAGTATTGCTTTTCTGTTGTAGGGGTTTCTCAGAGGTACTCTGCCATCATACTTATATTTTCTCAAGACATTTCTGATAGTTTCAGAATTTACAGACTTTTGGAATCTACTTTTACATTTCAGAGTCAATTTTACTGGGCTAGTTATTGGAGGAATGTGAATTTGTCTCACAATCCACTTCTCGTAGCACCTCACAATCTACCTTCTTCAACAATCTACTTTGCTTGTTTTCAACTCTTGTTTTCTTGAACTTACGATTAATATCAAAAATAGTACACTTATTAAGCTTCAAGACTTGTCCTATAAAATGAACTGATTTTCTATTTTGTCATTGATTTAATAGCAAATTTCGCACATAAACCGAAATATCATTGTTTCTTTGTGCAACTTTTCTGCTGATACTTTTGTGTCTAAAATTATGGTCTCGAAAAAGTTTTAATAATTTAAATTTTATTGATGAACTATATATTTCTTAAATGTCTCATTTCAAAATCCTCCCACTACTTTTTTGACAACTGTTTGTATTTAAATTATATTTAAATCTTTGATCCAATTGTACTTTTAAAATAGTAAAATAAATTCTTTATATATTTTATACCAAATGTTAAGCCGTATCTTGATTCATTTTGCTTTTGTTTTAATGTGATTTATAACCCTATGGATAGCTTTACATGTTATGCATGTCAAGTATCCCAATACTTTTTTGAGCGACTGTATAGTATTCTACAAATATCTTTCGGTCATAATACTGTATATCGTCTTTTAGATTTTAGATTTAGTTCATTTTAATTAAATATAATGTTATACTTTTATATATAATTGATTAGATGCTTCTTTTTTATTTACTTAATTTTATAAATAAAATTATTTTTCTTATTTAAGGTTTTTTATTATTTTTAATCGGGCAATTAATACTATAAAAGTTAGATAGGATATAACCGGTGAATTGTATAGCTATTAACCTACACTCAAAATATACAATTCATCATAAGCGGTGTAGTTTCATTCGACTCTTTTTTGCATTTTGTGATGTTGATCTTTCATAGATTTGCATCTGTGTTCAGATCATTTAATAAAATTTGTTTTTATTACTGAATCAATAGAAATTGGAATATAATTATAATCAATAGAAATAGAAATTAGAATATAGAATTCTCAACAGAAAGGAAAATGACGAAATTCTCCGCAGCTGTTGAAACGTCAGAAAGCCAGACAGGATATCTAAAACAGAAACTTTCTTTCATGTTCATCAATTGCATGAAATAATTTACTCGAAAGGCCTTCAACGGAACGGATCATTTACAAGAAACGAAAGGTTCATTCGACATTCGTTAATCAAAGATGTTTCTTGGATTTCATTTCATTTCGCAACGAAATCAGAAGTAGGCGAGTCGTCCGCCTCGAAAGCGTCGTTTATCTTTGGGTCCGAAGAAATTATTTGTAATTTAATTTTTTTTTAATCCTTAAAAAAGAAATGTGGGTTTTACTTTTCATTTATTTCGCCTTGATGCGAGGTAAGTATTTTTTATAATTATTCATTTTTTTTCATTCATACTGCCTGAGTACAATAAATCTGAAAGTTTTTACATATTCTTTATAAAAATTTTCTTAATTTAAATAGTGGTTCAGAGATACCTGATTGTACTTTGAAAAAACTCACTATCTTTTACTAAAGATAAAGATAAGATTTACTTAAATTTTACAACAAGATATCTCACCGTGCTTGTAAAAAATTCTATACTTCTATACTATACTAAAAATTCTATTCTTCTGTTCGTAATTTGTTAAATGAAGATGAATCGAAAGCGAATGGGTCTAACCCAGTGATGGACACGATAAACATAAAGCACAATCCGTTGGAATCAGAGTTAACCTCTAAATACCAATTTTTGGAGATAATTTGTTCGAGATGGAGGAGGACAAATGGGGGCTGGGGAATGTTGCAAGCCTCTTATCGACAGTCCTTAACAACGTTTGATCTGTTATGCATCAACCATTCTAATGGGGAAGAATATGGGTCAAAGACGTCGACTTTTAAAAACAAAAATAGCATATTTTTAAGAAAAAAAATAGAATATAATTATTCTAAAGAATGCTTAATTTTACTAGAAATAAATGTTTAGATAATGGATCACAAATATAATCACTTAAAAAGTGGCTTAAAAAACAAAGTCGATAATTATAAATAACAATTATGTTGAAGAATTTGCAATGAAATTATTTTTATTCATTGGAATACATTTAAAGCTATTAATTACTTTAACTAATTCACTACGAAATTTTCAGGGATGAGTAAGGAGTGAAAGAAGATTTGAAATAGCATGGAGAGCATTTTAAAATATAATTAAATGTTAAACTGTTCATCAAATATTCATTTCATAAACACAGACAAACGCCACATCCATTTCTGAGAGGGTATAAATTGGTTTCTTGAACTCGTGTCATTTTAGCAATAAACAGGACTGCTGCATACATCACAGTTTTTAAATTTCATTACCATTTACTCTAAGAATTCTTTTTTGTAGCAATTAATAAATTTATGTGCTAATAATATCAATAAAATTGGATAGTATCAAAAAATTAATTATCTTGCTTATGTTTATATATTCGATTTTAATTTATATTTTTGTGTACGTAGAAAAAAATCAATACAGCTAACTTTATTGAAATAAAAATTTTCAATACAGTATAAAATATAGTCCCTGATAGAAAAAAAAGAGGGCAATGAGTCCGGATGAATTTTAAGGGGCAACTTGTCCCCCAATTGAGTATTGAGGAACTAGAACAGAATGCTGCCACGCTTCTGAAAGCTTGGACTTCCAGAGTATTCCTCTCGCAATTTCCTCTGCGCGAGTCACTGTTGCGGCAAGTTTTCCAAAGTAACGAATTAGTATTGCTTTGATTCATATTAAAAAAACACCAAAGAATTTTTTGTTAAATACATCCATATACAGTTAAAATTACACCAGGTTGCGGTTTTTCCTCATAACATTATTAGTAAGGAAAAAGATTCATCAATTCTTGTACGAGTGTAGCTAGAATTTAGAACAAGTTCCGGTGCAGTTAAAATATAGAAAACATCGACGGCGGCGAGCATTGCAGTCAACTGCTTTTAGAAACTACTCGACTTGTGCCAACACGTGCGTAGTTTGACCAGCGATTGTGTGGAAAAAACCCATCCGGTTTAAAAACGGAAACTGGAGTATCGATTACTTGTTAAGGATTATAGTCGGGCATACATAACCGAAGCAGTTTCGTAAGAAAAACGTTCGATAGTTAGTGTGAAATTTTATCTTAATAATCCTTTTAATATTACGTAACTTAAAATTTTAATGATTACAAAAATAGTTTTATTGTAATGAAAACCAATTCAAAAATCCCTTTTTTTTTTTTTTCCTATGACGCCGCTCTGTTTGAATCCGCCCAACTTGATCAGTGGTCACTTTTCCCATACAATGGGTGACCAAACTGTAATTGCTTTGCAATAACTTGAAGACAATTGTTAGACTTTCTTCATTTGCGAAATTTCTCGCAACCTTTTCTCGCAAGAAATCAATCCAAATCAATCAACACAATTTAAATGAAAATTGAGCAAAATGAAATATAAATAAGGTTTAAATTTATTAACGAATGATACGATAGTTATTTTTTCTTGCTCCACATGTCTTATTTTGTAACACATTTGTTTTTTATTATTTTTGCATATTTCACGACCGCTCAGTTCGTGAATATTTCGTGTTTCATTTAATGCACAAGCTTCCATTTCGTATTAGTTTACTTAATTTAAATACAAGGAGAAAATACAGAACTTTTATTGCTATTTTTGTGTTATCTTTGATTTGAAATTGTGATGCTTTCATGGAATTTCTTCTGAATAAATAATAACAAAAAGATAAATTTTTGAGCGTGATAAAATTTGTTGTAACTAATTGTTATTATTAATTTTTTTTTAAATTTTCATTAAAATAATATTTTTTTAATCTCACAAAATAATTATCAAAAAGATTTTACTCCATGAAAGTGTTCTCTGCATAATTAATCTGCCCTTACCTTACAAATCGATGAATGTAAAAGTTTTTATCTTCTACTTAACATTTATCAAGCTTTATTTTTTTTCAAATCTTGCTCCATTTTCAGAATTAAAAGTTGGCTTAACGGCATATCCCATCTAATGTTTCGAGAAAACAAGTAATATATAAAAAAAAATGTTTTTTTAAGTCAATTCTCAAATTTCACTCAAATACACACTTTCCATCTCTCTGTCGCTCATTTATTCGCATGTTTCATTTTCCATTTTGTTCCCTCCTCGACTCAGACTAGAACCCAGAATGAAAAATGAATCTGAAAAAGAAATTTTTTTTGCAGCGATCTACACTCTTCGCCACTGACGGTATTTATTGCTAAATTTTTATCCTGCTAAATATCTTACAGAAGATAAATATTTTTTCTCTCACGTTCTAAATTTAATTACTGAATTAATATTTGAAAAAACTGTATTAACATCAAGTGTCATCCACTACAAATTTAAAAGAAATGTATGTTGAACTTGAGTAGATAAATAAGAAGTATTTTTATGAACGATTGAAAATCTGATCAAAATATATATAGGGAGAGTGTGAACTAATAGTAGGAATTGAATAAATGAGAATCAATCGCATCATCTACTAGGGAAGGTTGGAGAATTCAAGTGCATCTCTTATCTCGAAATGCAGTGGAAATCTGAATTCTGTTTAGGAACGACGGGTAAACAAGGAGCCAGTCCTAAGCAGTGCGAAGAGAGCGGAATCCTTTCGTGTTACGAGGCCTTTCCACGTGAAGAGCTCGAAGAGACGGGAATCGTTCCCTCCGAAGAAGATCTCGGAAATGTGTGTCCGTAAGTATGAAGTCCTTCTGCCTCCGGAAATTAGAATGAGCAGCACAAGAGCTCATGTTGACCGTCCTGTGACATAAATTAAAAAGTAAACAACTATTTAAGAAATAAGTCAATTAAAGTGAGTCACTTGAAACAAATCTGTTCTAAAAGCGTGAGGTGCTCGATATCAATCGTTATAATTTTTCACTAGTTTCATTCCGAACTGCAGAGTTAGTTTAAAAATGTCTTACAAAGCACCCCACGCTTTTAGAACAGTGACATTCATTTTCTCGTCAGACATTTTATTCTTATGTTAACAATTATTTTTTACTTTTCAGTTTGATTATCTCTAAAAACGTGTTTTTTAGCTATTAATTTATTTTTTACTTTTTAGTTTGTTTAACTCTAAAAGCGTGTTTTTTAAACTATTACTTTATTTTTTATTTTGATTAACTCCAAAAGCGTGTTTTTAAACTATATTTAAATGAGGTCCCGGTACGGAGGACTGGAACTATAGTTCTTGCAATAATTTAATTGTGAGTAAAACAAAGGCTAAACGGGAAAATGAACGACTGAAAAAACAAGTAAAACATTAATATACGTCGAGACAGCCTGGATTCGAACAGGGAATCTGCTGATCTGTAGTCAGGCGCGTTATCCGTTGTGCCGCTGTCCCACGTAGGTTTGAATGTCTTTACTGAATACTTTCATTCTACATGGGTTAAATTGCTCTTCATAAGTTAAAATAAAATCACTCATCCTGGCGATCCTAATCATGATGAGATAATAAACTTATCAAAATATTTCAGTGTCGTCGGTCCTTGATAAGTCCACAACGTTTTAATTAAATCGGATCGCTTAAAATAGGGCAGAATCGAGCCCAAAGAGTCAGTTACATACATACAAACATACAGGTGAAACTAATAAAAGCGTATTAATGAGTCAAATTCAATAAGTAATTGGAATTTTTTTTAAATTTCTTTTTTAAATGTACGTCAAACTTTTCCTAAACAAGTAACATAAAAAAAAAAAAAAAAATTTAAGTCAATTTCTACTTCTTTTTCACTATATTGCAGAAAAGTCCTTCATAAATAAAGTTAAAATTTTCCTCTTACATCTGGCGATATCTATTATTAGATACATGCAACTTAAATCTAAAAAAAACTAAAATTAATTAAATTTAATTAATGAATTAATCATACACTACAAGTTCAAAAAAAAAATGTAAAAAAAATTAAATTTAATAAATGATTTAATATTTGATAAAATTGCATTAACATCCAGTGTCATCCACTACGAGTTAAAAAAATGTATTTGAACTTGTGTGGATGAATGAAAAGTAATTTATGAACGATTGAAAATTTGAACAAGATATATATAGGGAGAGTGTGAACTAATAGTAGGAAATGAAAAAAAAAAAATAACCATTCGCTGCCATAGTGTTCTGAATTTCGGTATCATTTTCTGGAATTAAGAAATTCTGGAAATTGTGTCCCATCGGTGGACAATTCCTCTGATAAATCAATGGCATTACAGATATTTGTAGGCAATTCCTAAGCCCTCAAACCTCCGCTTCCCATTACCTCGGAGACATTGAATTTCTGTCGGGTCGCGAGAGGCGTCTCGTGCTATTCATTCAATTCCTTCTATAAGCTCAAACTCTCGCTATAAATATCTTGTAAAATTTTTTTAATCGTTCATAAAACACTTTTTATTCATCCACTCAAGTTCGAATACATCTTTTTTTAACTTGTAGTGGATGACACTGGATGTTAATACAGTTTTTTCAAATATTAATTCACTCCTTAAATTTAATGAATCCATTTTAGTTTTTTTTTAGATTTAAGTTGCCTATATCTACCAACAGATAGAGCCAGATAAACTTTAAAAAAATGAATGAAAATTATTTATGAAGGACTTTCTGCAATATAGCGAAAAAAGTAGGAATTGACTTAAAAAATTTTTTTTCTCTTACTTGTTTTTAGTTTCTGTCAGCGATGTTCATTACTTTTTGTTAGTAAAGATTTTTTTTTATCTCAAAGTTTTCAATTATCTAAAAAACATTTTCCGCTTTACTGCATCAGATAAGTGTTTTCTAAATAGTTATTAACTGAATGGCATATTTTAAGCAATTTATCTGTAATTAAAGCATAGTGTTTATTCATTTCACGTTCATGACACATTCAAACAATCTTTCATCACGAATTTATTTTAATGACATTTCAGGTTCTTTAAAAAGGCCCATCAGAACACGCGTGATTGAGCGCAGTTATTTTAATTTACAAAGCATTTCATCACTATTTAAAAGAAAAAAAATTTCAGTTTATTTAAAATTATTCAAAATATATCTACGTGGTTTTGAAGTAATGAGATAGTGCACTCCATAATGTTCGTACAGGATGATACAATGGTCATGGGACGCACTTTGAGCGTAAAACATGTATTTTTTGTACAGCAATGGTCAGAAGTGACACGTTGTAAGAACATAAAAAATGGGACATTAAAAGAAAAACATTTTTATTAGCAACTTTCCAAAGTGCTACTTTCATTCAATATTTGCAATAAATGCTCGAAACGGGGACCACCAACATTAATAGAGAGTTTTTGCATACTGTACGTTAGTTACCGTAGGACGTCCGTTAGTTTTTTCTCCCTAGCGCGCATGCTCAGTTTCCTATAAGCATGCGCACTAGGGAGAAAAAGCTAACGGACGTCCTACGGTAACTAACGTACGGTATGCAAAAACTCTCTAATAAGCATTGGGTCGCGTCGAAGGTTCAGTTTAGTTTGTCGTTCTACGGTCATTTTGTGCATACTTTACGCTAATTAGACCAGGATCTGCTGTTTAACGTGGATTCCGAACCATTCACAAACATCCATCTCACCGCCGGGATACGAACCTGAAGCCTGTGGTACCAAAGGAGAGATTGGGGAACAGCTTATAAGATGCGAGGCATTTCGCGCAGCCGCAATAGATAGTTGAGCAAATAAGGTCCTCGACTAGTCAACAGGAACTTCTTATATGAGAGCACATTTGCCAACACAGAGTAAGAATAAAACAGAGTGCGCATCGGGTTTGCCAGATAGAGTAATTAAAACTCGTCACGTGACGGGTATGAGTTGTGGCTGCCTTTGGCTAGAAATTCGTCTGAAAGTGTCTCAATCCGTCACTTCCGACCACACATTTCTGAACAAAAATTGTATATTTTAGAAAGATGTGCCAGCCTGATGGCCGAGCGGCTGGAGCTCTGGTGCTCGGTACCGCAGGATTAGAGTTCTAGTCCCGGTGGTGCCATGAATATTTGTTCGAAATTCCCTTTAAACAACAGGTTAAATGGGATCGTAGATGCAGTGTTACTCAAGTCCACAGCATATCTTCAATTTACACGTGCCGCTCTGGGTAGTGCTAAATGAGTAACATTGGTGCAGCCCTTGCTTATGGTATAAAGATAACTGTCTAATGCCAGCTGCATTAGCAAAAAAAGCTGTGCCTCCCCTCCAACTTTGTTCCATGACCGTTGATTTATCGGGTGTGCTATATAAATACACTACATTAGAAAAGTGAACATTTTGCACATTTCAACAACCATGACTTCAGACACAAATTTCAAGGTGTGGGTGATGAATTAACATTATCATACATGTTAAATTTTTATGACTTATTGTTATTTTAATTTGCTCATAGGAAAAAAAATCTACATAAAAAAGTAATTTCATTCACCATTTAGTAATATAGTTTAATGTAATTAAATGTAATGTTTTCACCATTTAAATATAAAATAATAATTTTATTTATTTATGTAAAGGATTTTTATTATTATAGATATATTTAAAATGAAAGAGATTAATGGCATTTCTTAAAATGAAATTAAGATAAATTTGAAATGCTTTACTTTTACAGAAATTAAATTTTCCTTTTTCAGTGGCGTTTTGAAAATGGTGAAATGCGTTGAAGAATACACTGCAGACTGCGTAGATCCGTCTTCCCACGCCTACGCATTTCACAATCACGAAGCCGAACTCTACAAGGAAATCTGCAATGCGAGTTCCTCCGCTCGTGCAAGTAAGGAGGAATATTGTATGAAGAGTAACTTCTGGTTTCACTGACTGCGCTCTCAAAATAAAGTGTTCAGAGCGCAAAAGTAACGAACAAACTGCCAGGTTACATGTCTGCAATTCTCTATAAGCAGAATTCTTTAATATTATAAGCTCAAGAGCCAGATTCAGCCACGTTGCCTTGAATGTTTGGTAATGATTAAAGGAAAAAACGTGTTAAAAAGCATAACTAGCAACAATTAGGTAAAAGAGAAACACATAAAAAGTTAAAATACATATACATATTTATATATATATATTATATAAATAGTGTTATTAAAATAGTGGAAGTTTAAATTAAGCAATATTTAAATTTAATAATTTTAAATCATGCCTTTTTCATCGTATTCCAAGATTAATATGTTTGAAAATGTTACTATAAATGAGAATACAGTAACTTATGAAGCATCAGAATTAAAATCCACATTAATGATCGGTAAAATTTCTGGCTTGGTAGTTGAGTGCGTAGAGAGTTTTTTTTTTTTTTTTAAGTAATCCGTTTGGGTGCCAATAGAGGTGGGTTTGTTTGGGTGACGGAGTTTTAGCAGCATAAGTGGTGGAAGATTTCCGAGTTATAAGTTCCTTTTTACTTCTATGCAAGAAATGTTTTGGCTGAATTTGATTTGATGAATTTCTTTTTCAAGGAACTATTGAGGGCCCGATTTAGAATGAAATGGAGGAGATTACTGACAGTTTAGGATTGACAGTCTGCAGAAGGAGGACCAGCAGATACACAGATGGAACAAGTTCAATTACCTCTGCAAGCAATCCGAGAACTTCCGAATTTTTGGTAATTAAAGTATCATAAAGGAGTAGGAATATAGGGTCAATTCAAGTAACCAGCTTTTACGCTTGATGATACGCTGAAGTGACAAAAGTCATGGGATACCTCTTAATATCGCGTCGGCCCTCCTTTCGCCCGGCGAAGTGCAGCAACTCGACGTGGCATGGACTCAACAAGTCGTTGGAAGTCTTCTGCAGGAATATTGAGCCATGCTGTCTCGATAGACGTCCATAATTGTGAAAGCGTTGATGGTGCAGGAATTTGCGCACGAACAGACCTCTCGATGATGTCCCATAAATGATCGATGGGATTCATGTCGGGCGATCTAGGTGACCAGATCATTCGTTGGAATTGTCCAGAATGTTCTTCAAACCAATCGCGAACAGTTGTGGTCCGGTGACATGGCGCATTGTCATCCATAAAAATCCCATCGTTGTTTGGGTACATGAAGTCCATGAATGGCTGCAAGTGATCTCCAAGTAGCTGAACATAAGCATTTCCAGTCAATGTTTGGTCCAGTCGCACCAGAGGACCAAGTCCATGCCATGAAAAAACAGCCCACACCATTACGGAGTCACCACCAGCTTGAACAGTGCCTTGCTGACAGTTTGGGTCCATGGCTTCGTGGGGTCTGCGCCACACTCGAACCCTACCATCAGCTCTTACCAACTGAAATCGTGACTCATCGGACCAGGCCACGGTTTTCCATTCATTTAGGGACCAACCGATATGCTCACGTGCCCACGAGAGTCGCTGCAAGCGATGTCGTTCTGTCAGTAAAGGCACTCGAGTCGGTCTTCTGCTGGAATAGCCCAAGAAAGCCAAATTTCTCCGCACAGTTCTAACAGACAAGTCCCTTGTACGTCCCACATTGATTTCTGCGGTTATTTGACGCAGTGTTGCTTGTCTGTTAGAATTTACGACTCTTGGCAGACGTCGCCGGTCTCGGTCGTTAAGTGCAGGCGGTCGACCACTGCGCTGTCCATGGTGGAATGTTATGCCTGAAATTTCATACTCTCGGCACACTCTTGACACAGGGGATCTGGGAATGTTGAATTCCCTAACGATTTCCGAAATGGCATGACCCATGCGTCTAGCTCCTACTAACATTCCGCGTTCAAAGTCTGTTAATTCCCGTCGTGCGGTCATCATCACGTCAAAACCTCTTCACATGAATAACTTGAACAGAAATGAAAGCTCTGCGAAAGCACTGCGTATTTATACCTGTTCTACGCGATGCTACTGCCATCTGAAAATTTGCATATTGCTATCCCATGACTTTTGTCACTTCAGTGTAAAGTTGTATATGTAAATTTCAAAATTAAGTGTTTAGTATGGAAAATTTCTGTGCCACGTTTAACTGTAATTCTGCGAATATGCGTAACTAAATGTTCTGCAAAGCTTTCAATTAGAATATCACAGGATTTCAATTTTTTGATTGATTTCAGAATTCCAATAATGGCACAAACCCCATTTTCAATAGCAAAGGGTGATTTTAAAGCAATGTCATTAGGTGATTGAAGAATCTTGTGGTTTTTACAATGTGGTCAACATTAGAAGTGGCAGGCAAATTAAGGCCCTCGTCGTGGCACAATTTTTTTCCGAAATAAGTCAGAAAATCAGAATAGAAATATTCGGATTCCAGATCGCAACACCCACCATGGAGTTGTACGATAAGCAGATTCCTGCCTTAGTGCTGATCAACTTTAGCGAGATGTTCAGGAAATGGCTCATCGCTTGAATCTAGAGCTATTCCTGACACAAGGAACTGGTAATAGATAGCCGATTGATACACTCGAAAACTGAGGTTCACCGCCCGTCTAGCAGAAGCGGAGGTCAAAGGTATGTGTTGCCCACATGAGAATCGCAACTCTAGTTGGACTCAACCTCCAAAATCCTCTTTACCTGGGACAAGGGTCGTAACGTATGGCAAACAAGTGGGTCAGAGAAGTGAATTCTTAGTTGAAACCAAATATATCCGAAACAAATGAAGGGAAATATACGTTGTTAGTCAAACCAAACATTAAAGTACAAAAATTATTTCAACAAACCACGTAAATAACTTCAGAACGCAAACTGTTCTTTACGTCATTTTAAAGAAGACGAAATCAAACAAAAATTATGACAAACGCATGACGGTAATGATACAATGAGGTGATATAATAATGAGTCTTTAATCTAGAAGAAGAGAAGAAATAAAATGAATGAAGAAAAAAATCGCTGGGTCTCCCCTGAGTCGTGACACTTGTACTTATCTAAAGAAGAAAATGTTCCCTTTAGGGATAGTAATACAAGGACACAGACGAAGGACATTGGTAGGAATTAACATCGACGAATCAGGACTAAGGTTGAAGTCATGCTTGATGTTGTTCAAGCGTGTCTCTTTGTTGGAAAATCTACTTTAGTTAATTTATTTCGCCTCCCACTGATCATTAATATGGATTCCAATTCTGAAGATTCAGACGGTTAATAATATGGCGCTTTTTATCTATTAAGTACTGAATTTTGTTTAATGTTATCAAGTTTTTGTTTTTTATTTCTAAGATGTCCATTAAAATTAGTTTGGCTTTCGGAATAAGTTTTATTTTCTGAGAATCAAAAATTGAAGAAGTGGTAGAATTTGACTGATCAAATAAATCAACAAAAGCAGAATAGTTTGTAAATCAATATTTTAGATGGGAAAGTGGTTTAGGTTGGTTGGAGTTTAAGGGCTAGATTTAGCCATATTGCGCCAAACAACGGTTTTTTTTTTAAAAGTGCTTAAAAGATTATATTTATAAAACTTTTTGCAAGAACAGAAAATATTTAATACGAAGTGAAATCGGGGAATTGTCGAATTAAAATTTTGATATAAAATCTATTAAAATTGTTGCTGTTAAACATATTCAAGGAAAAAGCAAGACACTGACGAAAGAAAACAAGATAATAGGGTGCAAAAATAAAATCCAAATATAAGGCATAAAACCAATTTTCACAACAAATAAAAAAAAGATTAACATGGGAAGTGTTGCCCAGTAAGTCCTAAGTCAGAATACACAAGATCGAAAAGGTAGTGGAGAATTCTATGGAATCTTGGGCATTCGACCAGTATATGTTTGACGGACGAAGTAGTATCAAGTGTGGAAAAAGTAGGAGCAGCCTCCGAGCGAAGTAAGTGAATGTGTGAGATAAGTATGGCCTTATACAAAGTCATGTCAGGTTGACACTTTGTCGGTAGTTGTAGATTTAAATAAATTTGTTGAAAAAGTTTGATAGACACCTGATTATGAAAAGGCTTATTATTTACTTCTGCACCCCCATGTGTTTTGCCATCCAGAGAAGAAGGTAGATTTTATAAATGTCCATGTGGTAAAAAAAGAAACTATATTTTTAATCAGCAAAGCTGAAGAAATTAGCAGCCGTGTCGGCTTTTCCATTGCTCCATATCATATCATGACCGCTGCTTCATTGCCCGTTGACCCAGCAAAAGAAAGTTTCAAAATTTTAGCTTTAAAATAGAGAATATTCTGCCATACACTTTAAATTCATTGGATCTTGTAGCATTTAAAAGAGCTAAATTGAAAGTTTTGGAACTATAAATAATCCTACCCTGGTACTCTATGTTTGTGAACTTCAGGAGAGCCAGGAAAATAACATATATTTCGGCAGTAAAAACAGAACAAAGTTTATGCAAGCCCTCAGTTTTTAAAAGGCACTGCTGATGAGACACGGTTATTGGGCGCGGAACCGTCTGTATAAATTTCCTTATAGGCAGAGAAGGCTTGCCTATGAAAATAAAAAAAGTTGAAAGTAAGTTGCTGGGGAAGTTGTTTTAGTTCTTTGCTCTAAATTTTTTTCTATTTTTTGCAGATTACTTACGTAATATTGAGTGTTACCAACGACTGGCCCGTTTGATGATATTTCAGCAATGTTTTCAAGATGGAAAAAATGCTTATAGACTCTATATAGAAAGCGTGGAGTCCATAGATCCTGAAAAGAAATTTCACCAAGATTGCTTGTCAGTATTTTGAGTAATTCTTTTCGTGTCTTGTTTAGCGCGACTTTAAATACACTGCGCAATATTGTCAGATGCGAATGTATAGTTTATTCTCATTCACTGGAACTAAACTGACAGAAATATGCAAAATTGTATTTTAATCATTTTTTTTTTATTTATAGGACAATATATCAAAACAGCAAACGATTCGTTAATAGAATTGCAGAGATAAACGCGCTAAGTTTATTGTACAAGAACTATCTTACCACTTATTTTCTTCTATTGACTCTGTGCTTTTTATTAATTTCTCGGGTCTAACTAAATAAGTATGGGATTTCAGGAGATTTCATTTGATTGGGTCTCGTTCAATTTATATTTTCGGTTTGTCTCACAAGTTTCTCTCAAAGATTTCTAGCATGGTATTATTTTTTAAAATTTTGTTTTAAACACTGCACATTTAGCGGGGTTTTTTTTTAATAAAATAAAGCATTTTACATAAGGAATCAGATTAATTATTTCTTCCATACATTTTTTTTAATTTAAGGGCTAATAATTTACAAGAAAAATAAGAGAATACATGGAATCTCGTAATTATTATTTAAGGATTTTTTTATTATTTTAAACGTTCTTTTTGTCAAATGCCACAAAATGATGTACACTCATGTCCACAAATTAAGGATAATGAAGTTCAGGCAAAGAAAGAGACAGAAGCAAAACAAATTTCACTTATTTGTAAAGTCTATTTATGAAACAAAAGGTAAAGAGCAAAAAAGATGCTATATGTTTGACATAATTAATAAAAATTGCGATTTTTACTCAATGGAGCAAATTTCAAAAAAGAACCTATTTACAAAAAACAGTATAACATGGTTAGTATGATGGTTAATATGGAGTATGTCTCCCGGACGATGTAATACAGGCCTTACAACGCCTAGGCATGCTGAGTATCAAATTATCAATCTGATCTTGGGGAATATTACACCACTCATCATGCAATGCCGTCCGAAGATCCGGTTGACAGATGGGAGGGGGTTGACGGGCTGCAATTCGTCGGCCAAGCATATCCCACACATGCTCTATTGGATTCAGGTCCGGTGAGTATGCTGGCCAATCCATACGGGTGATATCCTCCATTTGAAGGCATTCGTCTACAATGTTTGCACGGTGAGGACGGGCGTTGTCATCCATAAATAGAAATTCAGCACCCATGCCACCCCGAAACAAGCGTACATGTTGTTCCAGAATGACATCCCGATAGATGTGGCCTGTCATCGTTACACTTTGAACATGCAGGTCAGTTCTGGAACCAAGAATAATTCCTCTCCAAACGAGCCATCCTCCACCACCGTAACGGTGTCGTTCAATGGTGTTCTCTTGGTGGTAACGGGTACCTGGCGCTCTCCATATGAAAGTCCGGCGAGAATCAGACTGCAAACTAAACCTGAAATCATCGGAAAACATCACACAAGACCACTGTTGCGGTGTCCACAATGCATGCTCTCTACTCCAGGTTAATCGCAGGGGACAGTGAGTTGCGGTAAGTGGAACACATCTGACAGGCCTACGAGCATATAGACCAATGTGCCCTAAACGTCTGTACACCGTCTGCCTTGAAACTGTCGTACCGGTAGCTGAAGAGAGCTGACGAGACAAGTCTGATGCTGTGCTCCGTCTGTTTCTTTTGGCAGTAATTGCTAAATGCCGGTCCTCATTCGGCGTTGTAACTCGGGGGCGACCTGTGCTGTAACATCTACTCACATTACCATCATCTTGGAATCATTGCCAAAGCCTGGAGATGACACTCTGGGCGATTCCAAGTTCCTCGGATACTTCCAGCTGGGTACGTCCACATTCCAGTCGTCCGATAATTCTACCACGTAAAAAATCATCCAAATGCTTCCTTTGTGCCATAACTATGCGGTTATTGCACTGAAAGGCTTTTAAAGCGCTTGTGAACAATTTTCTTCTTTGGCACCATTCCTTATATACCCCTCTCTTACACTCTCGTCATTGTGACGTACTATCCGCGCCATCTGGTGGTTTCCTGTAATTTGCATATTCTTCTTCCAGATGTGTGTGATAATTCTACAGGCGAAATTTTTATTTTAGAGTTCAATTTCTGTGTGATTCTGAATTATCCTTAATTTATGGACATGAGTGTAGTTCAGACATACGCATTAAATTTTACATCTCGAATTTTTTTATTTTTTTTATTTCAAACACGTCTTAAAATCAGTTAAATGGAAATTGTAATGCTCAACGAAAATTATTACTTCTTCCTATCGAAATACGCAGCAATTATAATTAAACCAATGATACTTGATACTGTGTCTGGAACTCGATCTACTCGTCAAAATAGCATGCACAAAAATAGATTTAAAAATCACTGATGGAGGTAATTATGATGCCTCTGGACTTATGATGGGAATGCCCACAGATTACAGCAGAGAACCTGAGCTGAATTTATTGAGGAAAGAAAAACGTGTGTTGGCCCAAGTGCCAGATTTGACCCTGTTGAAGAATGCAGCTTATTGACAACTAAAATTTACTTTAGACGATTTGTTGATTTACTAAAACAATTTATTGATTGCTTAATAAACTGAGACTTGTACAAAAGAAAAATTTTTTTTCTTAAAAATAGCAATTAGTTTAACAACCTATAAATATAAGTAGTATTTATTATATTATTATACTGTTAAACATAATGCCTCTCAAACTTTAGCTAAAAGGTTAATAAAAGATTCATCAGACAGACATAAGACATTATTTCAATCTGTATTATTTTGAGATCTCGTCATATGCTTCCCACATACTGTTTAATATGGTGTATATATTATATTATATGGTGTATTATATGTACTCTAGTATCATCAGTGATTTCAAAATTTTATCTTTGCAACTGTCACAGACTCCACCTGAAATCAGTTAAAATTCAGAAGGGACATTTTATTTTTGTTAATTTATCTTGAAAATCACTCTTAATATGCCCAAGTAATTCTTATGTTCAAAGCCAATTCCTTATGTTCAGTGTAACAACAGTGCATTTGAAATCAGTCGATTTCCACTAAAATAGTATATCAAACAAAAACTATTACAGAGTCTTTTTACTGTCTCCTTTTTCAATTCTTACTATTGGTTCACATTCTCCCTATATATAAAGGTGGGCTGCAACGTTCGTAGGCTGACTCATAAATGGCGCTACTAGTATTAAATCCATATAATTTTTAGTTAGTCCTAACCTTCAAAAGATACGTGTATAAATTTGACAGCTGTTGCACTATTAGTATGTGAGTTATAAAAGTTTTAGTGAAGCAACTTTAGTTAGTTTGAAAAAAATGGATAAAAAGGAATTTCGTGTGTTAATAAAGTATTACTTTTTGGCGAAAAAAAATACTATTGAAGCCAAGGCTTGGCTTGATAAACATTATTCGGACTTTGCACCAGGAAAATCAACCGTAGAGAAGTGGTTTGCTAACTTTAAACGAGGCAAAATGAGCAACGAGGACGATGCACGCAGTGGACGCCCCAAAGAGGCTATTACTGATGAAAACATCAAAAAAGTCCACAAAATAATTTCTGATAACCGTAAAGGGAAGTTGATTGAGATTGCTGAGACCCTAAAGATATCAAAAGAACGTGTTGGACATATCGCGAATGAAGTGGGTGCCGCTCGAGCTGTTCAATCGTAATAAGCCCGAAATTTTGCGTCGATATGGGACAATGGATGAAACATGGCTCCATCATTTCACACCGGTGTCCAATCGACAATCAGCCGAGTGGACTGCACGTGAGGAACCGACTCCAAAGCGTGGAAAGACTCAAAAGTCGGCTGGCCAGGTTATGGCATCAATATTTTGGGATACGCATGGTATAATATTCATTGACTATCTTAAAAAGGGAAAAATCATAAACAGCTACTATTACGTAGCGTTATTGGAGCGTTTGAAAGACGAAATTGTGGAAAATCGGCCTCATTTAAAGAAGAAGAGAGTGCTGTTTCATCAAGACAATGCACCGTGTCACAAATCAATGAAAACCATGGTAAAATTGCATGAATTGGGCTACGAATTGCTTCCGCATCTATCGTATTCTCCAGATCTGGCCCCCAGCGACTTTTTCCTGTTCTCAGACCTCAAGAGGATACTTGCTGGACAGAAATTTCGCGCCGATGAAGAGATAATCGCCGAAACTGAAGCCCATTTTGAGGCTAATAACAAATCGTACTATAAAAATGGTATCGAAAAATTGTATGCCACTATAATCGTTGTATCGCCCTCGAAGGCAACTATATTGAATAATAAAATCAAATTCTAAAAAAAAAAAAAAAAAAAAAAAGAATTTTTCTATGTTAGCCTATGAACTTTTCAGCCTGGTATCTTGTTCAAAGTTTCAATCGTTCATAAAATACTTTTTATTCATCCACTCCACTTCAACTACATTTTTTTTTAACTTGTAGTGGATGACACAGGATGTTGATGCAGTTTTTTCAAATATTAATTCAGTAATTAAATTTAATTAATTCAATTAAGTTTTTTTTAAATTTAGGTTGCATGTGTCTACCAATAGATGGCGCCAGATAAACTTGAAAAAAATGAATGAAAATTATTTATAAAGGACTTTCTGTAATAGAGTGAAAAAATGTAGGAATTTTTATATTACTTGTTTTCCGATAAGCACTGCACGTCTTCTTTCAGGGAACTGACCTACTCGTGGGGCTGTGCAGCGGCAGAAGTGAAGAACAAGTGCAGCGAGGAGGCCTACAGCGTCTTCCTCGAGATCGGCAGATTGAGAGATTCGACCCTGATCAGTTTCCTCTGCTCCCATCCGCATTACGAGAAGGAACTGAGCGGAATCTTGCAGTCCGTGGGAGCTTCCGAAGAAGACAAACTCATCTTTAATGAGATGTTTCGAATCATGCGCAATTAGGTGGAACAAAACTTGATTCAGGAATCGTGCAACCGTGGAGTTTCATTTTATCGCTTTTATGATTGAAACTTTTCAATAATTATGCAATATAATGGCAATAAATCTTTATTTGTATCCGTTGTTTATAAATTAGATTTGAAAATGGAAATGTGAATTTCTGCACATAAACATTTTATTACAAAAAATCGACAGTAATGCTATATTTAAAGACCAAGTACAACTTTTGCCAATCTAATCATATTTAACTGGTTTTGTGATGACTGACACGAAAGAAAAGTGTGGAATTGCCGCCTCACCCATTTTATCACCTAAATAATCCAGTTCGGCGGTAATTTAGTCTTTGGTTTAGTAGTAACGGATTTGGCATATTATGATGGAGAGCTTCAAGTAAGAAAATTTTAAAATTGAAATCAGCTTAAGCATTTCAAATTTTTATATGCAAGCAATGTAAATTTGACTTGCAGTTGAATAATAGTGTAACAGGTGGACTGAAAAGTTCGTAGGCTGACACATAGATGGCGCTACTAGTATTAAATCCATATGATTTTTAGTTAGCCCTAACCTTCAAAATACACGTGTATAAATTTGGAAGATTTTGCACTATTAGTATGTGAGTTATAGCCTTTTTGTTAGTTTGAAAAAATGGATAAAAAGGAATTTCGTGTGTTAGTTAAAGCATTGCTTTTCGGCGAAAAAAAATACCATTGAAGCCAAGGCTTGACTTGATAAACATTATTCGGACTTTGCACCAGGAAAATCAACCGTAGAGAAGTGGTTTGCTAACTTTAAACGAGGCAAAATGAGCACCGAGGACGATGCACGCAGTGGACGCCCCAAAGAGGCTGTTACCGACGAAAACATCAAAAAAGTCCACAAAATAATTTCTGATAACCGTAAAGTGAAGTTGATTGAGATAGCTGCGACCCTAAAGATATCAAAGGAACGTGTTGGACATATCATGAATGAATATTTAGATATACGAAAGCTCTGTTCAAAGTGGGTGCCGCGCGAGCTCACAATCGACCAAAAACAACAACGAATTGATGATTCTAAGCAGTGTTTGGAGCTGTTCAACGTAATAAACCCGAATTTTTGCGTCGATATGTGACAATGGATGAAACATGGCTCCATCATTTCACACCGGAGTCCAATCGACAGTCAGCCGAGTGGACTGCACGTGATGAACACTAAAAATGCTATAACTCACATACTAATAGCGCAACAGCTGTCAAATTTATACACGTGTCTTTTGAAGGTTATGTTTTAATACTAGTAGCTCCGTCTATGGGTCAGCCTACTAACTTTTCAACCCACCCGTTACGTCGTTTCATACACTATGAAGTTGGTTAATTGGAATTTTATAGTAAAAGGACCGGTTTTGGCCGAGCTGCGTCGAATAATGTGTTAAAATGCAAAATAGTAATCAATAAAATCAGTTAAAGTCTCGACTCCTTGAAAACATTTTTTAAAATCATCAATAACTCCGAAAGACACGTATCATAATTGAAAGACAAATGTCTAATCTTGTGACTTTATTTTTTTTAATAGGTCGAATTTAACAGTAAATAATACGATTCAATAAACAAATAAAAAATTTCACATAAAAAAATCGTTAAAAATAGTTGCTGAAATGCTAGTGTAAAAATTAAATGCGCAGGTTACAAGGTTAAATATGAATAGCAACTAAATTTTGAAAACTGTTCAGTCGGTAATCTCATTGAATTCAACTCTATCGAAATTGTCTGATCTGTCCCCTGACACAGATTCCATTGACGCTGATGGAGGGGAAGGCTGTTCGGCAATTTTTTTTTTCTTCTTAAGGTCTGTTTTGAAGTCTGTTTCGGGGTGCATTTTTTTTTCCAATGAAAGAATTTTATTTTGAAATACTTTTGTGTTGGTTGTGGTGAAATAGACATACTTATTTGGTTGAAAATTGGTAAGAGTTTTCTGTGGACGAACATTATTAAACTGGACAAAGCGGGATGTATATGAAGCACATATTAAATTGTCAGAAACATAGAATCAATAGATTGAGTTTTTGGATGAGAAAGTGGTTTCAGCTTTTAAAGTGGTGCACAAATTATTCCAGTAATATTGCCATCATTCATGATAGAGGCAGAACCTATAGATTGAAACTTTTTAGAGTGAGTGTGATTTTATTTTTGATGATTGCTGCATATGAGATAGAAGATTTTGGAAATATGAGATTTGTTTCCACTAAGAAAAGGATTTGGAATTCGATGAATGAAGTTGTTGATAAACAATACATTTAGAATCGTCATGACATTTTTGGTAATAATGGTCAGAAGTTGAACAATTTGAACAGGTTTCTGTCCCATAGCAGACATTCTGAGAATGTCCAAATTACTGACAATTAAAGTAACGGAGTGGGTTTGGAACGTCAGGTCGTCGAGAAAGTATCCAGCTTTAATAGTTGTGGGTAGGGCGAATCCGTAGAATTTCAGAACTATGTGTTTTATTGCGATAAAATCAATTCTTTTTTATGATTATTCCGCAGGTAGAAAAAACATCTCCTAAACTTAATTCTGAAACGATTTCATTGAGGAACACATGTTGGAGGTCTGGTTCAGAAATAATACCTGCTCAATAATTCAAAGTTTTGCGAGTTTCTTATTTAATAAGAAAATCAAGAAATCGGTTAGTGCATAAAAATCATTTTGACAGAAGTGGTATAAGTTTCGATAATAAGGTCGCCAGATTTTAGATTCTTGACGGTTTTAAGGTCGCCACCAATATCCTACAAGCCTTTCTGTATTTTAAATATTGTACTAAATGCTCTGTTAGGGGCAGATATGACGAGAAATGCGGCGAGTTTAGATGTCCATTCATGATACGGTATTTGCAAGTTTTTGTCAGCAACGGTTGTAGATATATTAGCTGATGATGAATTTAGGTCTTATCGAAGCCCCGAATTTTTAGATAAAGAAATTGTGTAGTGATAAGAAAAAGTATTCGGGTCCCAGATCGCACCACCCACCATTGAGCCCTACAAGCAAAAGCATATACCTGTCTTAGTTCTCGAGATTTTCAAAAAGTGACCCATCGCTTGAATCCGAGCAAATACAGACACGAAGGATTGAGTCAGCCGATCGATACACCCGGAAACCGAGGTGTACCTCCCTGTCTAGCAGAAGTGGAGGCCAAAGGAATGTAGAGACCAGCGATTCTAGCTGGACTCAATCCCCAGGAGCATCTTTTCCTGTGACATGGATCGCCACTCACCAAAAATGCATGGGTCAGAGAGCCGACATTGTTAGTGAAGCGATTATATCTGAAAAATAAAATAAATAAAGGTTTTGTTTGGCTTGTCGCTCTACGACCATCTTGTGCACACGAGGGCTAAGCAGACCAGAACTTACAGTTTAAAGTAGATTCCATCCATGGTACCGCCTGGACTCGAATCCGAAGCCTGTGGTACCGAGCACCAGAGCGCTAGCCACTCGGCCATCAAGCCCCTAAGACAAACGAAGGAATATATACATTGTTAGTCAAACAAAACAGCCGGAAAACAAAAATAATTTCAAGAAACGAAGTGAAAAACACCCTGACGGAAAGAATAGAGTGAGTTGGGAAGATGAAATCGGAGAGAAAAATGCATGGCAAACGCATTAAGTAAAGTAAAGAGACATAAGGATGCCATATATAGTAATAATGAAGTCTGATCTAGACGATGAAAAAGAAAAAAGGCAAAAGGAAGAAAAACTCACTAGGTCACCCCGGGGTCGTGACACCCATAAACATCAAAATGAAGTGCGCCTCTGAGGGACATAAGCTAGGAAGTAAATGTTAGTTACTGAAATTGTAAGATCGTGAGCCAGTTTACTAATCACAGGTTTGTGCCGACGCTCAATAACCACAGCATGCTGCACTAGAGATGCTTGCTGTATTGAAAGGGCACGAAAGAAATTCAATAAGAATATTAGAATTATCAGCAAAAGTTTTCTTATAATTAAACACGAATCAAATCTATTGTCTTTGATTCAGCATCAAACCCTATTCTATTTCCCCAACTTGTTTTTATTAAGATGATATGGTATGTCAAATGATACAAGATCTCTTATACACGTTGTTACAATCGTCATCGATTCTCCTCATTTCTGAGAGCGTTGCCTAAAACGATCGTTGTCAGTGGATATGATCCTGAGCCATCTTGCTCGGCAGTTGGGCAGGATCAGGATCCAATCCTGCTCGAAAGGAGGCGAGCCATCTCTAAGCATTGAAATATAAGAAAAATCCCACTATTATAACACTTCATTTTTATGATAAGTAATTTGAATTTACGATCTTGAGATACATTAAGAATCGATGTGTAATATGGATGAATTTAAGATATTAAAAATTTAAATGACTTTACTTTTAAATAGAAATTTGAATTTTCATCGTAATTTTTAAGATTTTATTTACTTCAGCAGAAAAATATTCTTTATATTTTTATGGATTGCACAATAAATTTTCAGATTTTTTTTTTTTTTGATTCCGTGACATCTAAATTGAAGATCGAATAGTTCATAAATAATTCCTCATTTTGGTAACTAATTTTAAAAAAAGGGGGCGGGGCCACAAATACCATGATGAACGACGCGTTGCGAAAGTCTTGCATAACAGCACGCTGGTATCCAAGTTATAGTGAATTGAATTGGTAAATACTCAGTAAACATATTTGAATTTCGTGAATGTAAAACAAAATTCATTTATTTCTTTTCTAACAGAATTAATTTGAGGAAATGGCGATTATGATTTTTGGAATGACTTTACAAGAATTACGTATTTAATCTAATTTAGAAAACATTCAATTGATCTAACATACAATGTGGATCGCACATTTAATTGTTTTTGCTCTTATACAAGGTAAGTTTTTTGTAGTGCTTAAATAATTTCTATCGATATGATGCTTACATTAAAATCCTATATTAAATATGAAAAGTAAAATACATTTTCACATATAAACTAGTAGATATTAATATTTATTTTGCTTAACACTATAATCTCTTATAGATGATTTTTTTTGAGAACATTTTTTACTAAATTTGAAATATGCTTTCTTGTAATTATGATCAATTAGTTGTATGCTGTATCATTTATTTTATTATTGTAATTCATTATGAATTTAGGCTTCGGGCTTGAAAGCGAATTCGTATCAGAAATATAATTCTCTAATTTTATGTGTAGAGCTTTCGAGATAACCCTAGGATATGTCCCTGCTATTAATAACAAAATGAATTAATGCTGTCGCTGCTATTAATTCTAATGAATTACAAAATGTTTTCATTTTGACGCATTTAAAAAAAATCAATCCAAGATGTTACATAGTAAGCAATAAATAACGTGCAGCTCCTTGGGTACATCGAGTCAAAAATTACTGCTAATTTAAGCTTTTACGAAAGCACAAACATCTCGCGTCCTTTTTTGCACTAGAGTGGGCGATAGCTGCTTGGCTTCTTTTCCCTGGCGTTTATTTAGGAAACGTAAGCATATTACGAAAACAAAGGCACACAATGCTTATCGGACATGCTTCAGAGGTGAATCCTCAGGGCATTCTTCGGCCAGGTGCAAATAAGATTAAGTTCTATAGACACACAAATCATCTGCAGTAAGGGATTGAGATGACTGGGCCAAGCCTGCAGAATCTCGTAAGATAATCCCACTAATATCTTGACATTCGAATAACCCGAGGGATAATCTACTGAAGGAAGACGACCGATTAGATGACATTGAAAAAAGACAACAATATTGAAATTGAAGAATTAGGGAGTGGGAGGTGACAACTATGAACTCAGCGACAACAATAAAGCCCAATGTGTCCTGAATTTTCACCGATTGCCGTTTCTGAAGGATCTTGTCACTGGGATTGAATCGTGGCTTCTCTTCAAAAATCTCAAAAGAAAGAAGGTCTGCGTTTCGCCAGGAGTTTCACCAAAAGGAATAACGTAGGACATGCACTGCAAGAAGAAATGTGGTGTGCTTGGTGGGACAGAAGCGGAATCATTCATTGGGAAATCCTCTTAAATGGGATGATTTTTTATTAGTAGAACCCAACCCAAAAATGAGTATGAGTATGATTATCGATATGTATTTTTATAACCTAAAAGTAGAAGGATATTTTCATTCATAAATTTATAAAATATTGTAAATTTTTATTAAAATAGAGCACGTCAAAGCAACGTCTGATAATTATGCACCAACCCAATATTTATTTATTTATTTGTACTTAAGTAAAAAGATGAAGCTATTAGGGGAAAATAGTACATTCAGTTATTTTGAAATATATTGTTTATCATTTCAGTAATTCAAAATTCTGATTTTTCTTTATTTGAATGTAGAATGGAGGACATTCATTGATTAAAGCAGTATTTAATTTTCGAAGATGTTAAAAGTAATTCATAATATATCTTATTTAATTTATCAGTAAATGAATTATTAATTCAACTGTTATGCTCGCTTATTCAAGGAATACATTAGAAAAGATCTACTTTTAAGAAAAAATAAGTAACAAACTTAAATTGGATATTACTGATGTTACAATTTATTCTCACAGCAATTGTAGGAATTAGGGGATAGATTTTGAGCACTATATTTCAGCATAATAGGCCTGACTCGAAGCTCTCATGCAAATAGGAGCAGGTTTGTGCCCACTGCTGGCGTCTGTTGCAGACATCATTTTCAAAAATGAGAAAACTCGTTTTAATTGAATTATAGCCTACATGCGAAAATTACAAAGAGATTCAAATTTAATAATATTAAAAATCACAGCAATATTGATAAGAAAATTAAATTCTCTTTTACTATTTAAAAGTATATTAAAATGTTTTTTTTTTTTTTTTTAATGCATGATGAACAGCGATATTTTAGTTTGTTTTTGAGGAATGATTTTGATTGCCTCAAAACAATTGTTTGTCCTGAAAAGCCCACTGTAGTTTCCTCCTAATTGGCTTTATCAATGAATACAAAAAAAGTTTTTAAAAAATGGTTTCTCCTTATCCTAAAACTCCCATTTTTTTCCCTTTGCCTGCAATACTGCAAATGCATTTTTTTTTTCCTTCCCTGCATTACTTGAAATGATCATAATAAATGTAACGATAATCTTCCAGTACGATAAAACTGATTGCAATGTTCGTATACACAATTGTTTACTCAAAACAGAATGTCTCAAAATCAAATCAAAAGAGACAATAGGAGATTTGCAGGATAGATCAGTTGATTAAAATGTCCCCGTTTTGTATTATCTTATCTCTGACTAACTTTTTCTAGATTAATTGTTTATTAGTTTATTCAATCGGTTGAAGGCTAAACGTCTTACAATGCCTTACAATGCACTTACATTTGTAAGTTCCTTAAATAGGTTGGATTCAAGTTTTTTATTCCAAAATGAATAAATTTTACAAAAAATTAAATAAATCTAAGAAACGTGATATTTAAAACTTTCGCTACCGATCTCGCGCCAACGCGTGATGTTGCATTAAAGCTGAAAAGCCAATCATGTGCCAGTGCGTGATGCTTCAATAGCCAGTCCTGTGTTTGCGCGGGAAGATCTGCCAATCAGCATTCATGTCCGCTTCAATGGCCAATATTTGTTAGGATGGTACTGGAGAGGAGTAAAAGTTAGAAGCTGCGAGGTTTCGATTTGATGCTTTTTAGTTATTCAAAAAAAAATCTTGTAATACGAGACGATAGTTTTCTGCAGGGGTTTCATGTCCCCCTCCCCCAAAAAAAAAAAAGGAAAACTTCTTGTGTTGAACATTTGTTTGGGGATAAAACATCCTACAAAATATAAAAATAATGCATTGTGTCACTTATTTATCATTATTTTTTTTTTCATTTTTACACATCACGTGCCAGCGCGTAATGTGGCATTTCGGAAATTATTTTATTTCTACTGCCTATCACGCGCTGGAATATTCTATCAACAAAGGCCTGAATGCAACTTAGTAATCAACGTGATGCACATAATTGCGTTTTATTAGCGTTCTTCAATTCCATTCATCATAAAAAAAGTAAACAGAATGCTCATCCAAATGCTCATGAAGAATACAAAAGTGAACGCACTCTGGGAAAGGCTCCTTTCTGTTGTGGGACATCCCCGCGTGGCCAGAGCTAAAATAATTGAAAAATTGTTTTAAAAAAATTCAGGATGTTGGATCAGAGTAATATTTATAAGAACGAAATCTATAGTAATATATAATATATATATATATTCATCAAAGTAAATGTTGGGGTTGTTAACGTTATCTTTTTCATGTAAAAAATTGCTTAAATACACTTTTTTCCCCCTTCTTGTATCATTATTCTCGTGAAATTTCAGTAAAATTACCTCTCATTACATCGTACTTATCGAGAAGGGGGAAAAAAAGCATTAACTTAATTCAGATTGTGTGTTGCTTTCATAAGTGCGGGATTTGTGTGATCTTTTTTGAAAACAAGAGGAGTGGATATTACTTTACGGAAAGACTTTTACGAGAAACTAGCCTGAATTCGTGAGTTGTATAGGAGAAAAGCCAAAAGACTTCCCATCTCACTATACGCTTAATGCACGTTGTATAACAGTCTCCTTCGTTTCTGAAAGTAATCTCTGTCACCAAGTGATCCGACGCTACATATTAGCTGGGCAACTGCCTGTAGATATGCAGAAATGCACAATGCCATAAAGCGGCAGGATGTAGCAAAACGTTGCTGTATTTTTGAATATTTTTTTTTAATTTTGCTTTTTAATTATTATCCCCGTGTCATTTTTCATTTTCAGATCCTTCTATTAGCTCACACCCTCCCTATATATATCTTGTTCAAATTTTCAATCGTTAATAAAATACTTTTTATTCATCCACTCAAGTCCAAATACATTTTTTTTTAACTTGTAGTGGATGACACTGGATGTGAATACAGTTTTTCCAAATATTAATTCAGTAATTAAATTTAATTAATTCATTTTAGGTTTTTTTTAGATGCAAGTTGCATATATCTACCAATAGAGGGCGCCAGATAAACTTAAAAAAATGAATGAAAATTATTTATAAAGGACTTTCTACAATAGAGTGAAAAAAAGTAGGAATTGACTTACAAAAATTTTTTTTATATTACTTGTTTATAATTTAGAATCATTTTTTATTTATAATTTTTATAAGTATTTAACTCTTCACGCACGAATAGTAATATTTTAAGCCAACCCTTGCAAACCTCATTCTGAAGAGATTTGTAAGCGGTTTCGTCTGATGCTGAAACGCGCGGTTTCGTCTTTTTCTCACCCAAAACAAAACCGTCTTCTGCACAATCAACTCTTTGGATGACGAAGATCACTTGGCATGATTTTTTTTCGCACAGACACGCCCTGCCATCAACTGTCTCCAAAGTAAAGTCTCCGTGCAAAAAAACAAAGAAAAAAAAAACTGTGAAGATAAAGAGCGAGTCCTTGATCCGTCTCACCATCCCTTGCCAGAGTGATGCCTTGGCGTCCTTGGCGACGGGAATTTGGCTGCTCTGTGGGCTGGCTCGCTTGCGTAATCAGAATGCAAAGGATCTTCATTCGGCGGTTGGCGCTCCTCTCTCCCTCTGCAGCGGCAAGCGCCTGCAAGCCTTGACCGCCCCAGTATTCGGGGCCGAGCAGTTCTCGCCAAATCTGTGAGAACTCTTTTAATGAGTGGTGGCGACATTTATCGAATGTCATTGGCGAAGTGACCATTCTTTGTTTTCTTCTTTTCATTCCGAGTGGCGTTAATCTTAGAACATTTCATTCATTGACTGACAGAGCTGAAGAACTTCATAGGAGAGCTGACTTCAACACAGGCCGATTCGGACGGAAATAAGGTATGTTTTCTTTTTAATAGCTTATATTTTCAACAGGTGCTTTAAAAAAATATATATATAGCCTGTTAAATAACTACTTTAAAGTCGCTTTATGGTAACAAATTGACAAGCAACACCCTCAGAGAAGGTACATTTGATAAAATTAGTTTTTATAAATAAGCAGTTATTATCGCTGGAAGTAATTTTATGGAATTGGAGTTTTAAATTCATGTATTTCAATCGAAAGATTCATCAAAGAATTTTCACCGATGTGTTTCTATTTGCGAATAGCTTTGCGTAGATACTGATATTTTTACAGGGCAGTAGTATAAAAGTGTAGCGAAAGTCAATGTTCGTGTAACCTTTTCTGTCATTTCACAATCCTATCTAAACTGACAAATACTGAATGACATTCAGTTTTGATGGATCTGTTTCTTGACATCGGGGCTTTTATTGCAGCGGGGGAGTAGCTCCACCCATTATCATTCAAGGCCATCCGCCTCAACCAATTGCATCGCCACACCCTGCAATTTCGTAGGGCTTTTTTCCCCCCTCAATCCTCAAAACATATCGCCCAAACGAGAACAGATAGAGAAATTATTACTCTTTGAAAATATCGAGCATAAAAGTATCTTGCGTTATTGGAATTACTGAAGTAATTTTATATTGTATAGTTCAAAGAATAATAATATTCATGCTTTTGCTTAATTATAATTTACTGCAATAATTTAGTAAGGAATTTAATCAAGCTTTTCATTTATGTTCCCACTCAAAAAAAAAAAATGAAATTTTTGGGTGAATGAAAGGAATGAGGTGTGCGCAAACCTAAACAGATACAACAGGTGCCATAAAAGATTTTATGGCATAAAATTGGAATAATGTGGAATAAAATTCTAGAACATCCAATGTAATTCTCTCAAATGACTGAAATGCATGAATTTGTTCCATTAATTAATTCCCTTAATATTATTGAATATTTTTAACTCCTGGTGTTTTTGTTAAAATATTTTTTAAATAAATGTGTTGTAAAAGAAACTACTTAATGAAAAAAGTAAAATGAAATTCTTTTTATATAGAATATTCTACTGGCGGTATTATGAGTTTAAATTAAATTACAATGCATTTCAATTCCTGAATCCAATATTCTGTTCAGTTTTTGCGTTTCGACATCGGTCCAATTTTAAGACCGAAATTTATTACTTCTACAAATAAAGAAAATGAAATTTTTTAAATTAAGTTTTAAAATATTTTTACTAAATGGTAGTATTTGGACTCTTTGGAATTTTAAAAGTATTAAAAATATATATTGAATTAGCAAAATAAAAGCAGTTAAAAAAATTCCTTTCTTAATTTTTAATAGTCTCAAATTTAAAATGAGTGCTTTCTTACACAAATGACTGTTATAAAAATTTTCAGTAAATTTTTCTTAATGGATGAAGAAATATTTTCACGACAGTGATTTGAGACGGGTTACAGTTTTAAATTTTTCTTGCTAAATTTTTTGAAAGATTCCAAATGTAAAAATCACTAACACCTTTATACTACTTGTGCCTTAATTTTAAATAACTTTTTTTTTTTTTTTTTTTTTCCAGTTTTTCTTTGGTATCCGTTTAATTTTCTAAAATAAATAAATAAATAAAATTTATAAACTTGCTAATTGCTTTCAGTACTGAAATTAAATTGTATGCAATTATTTGTAATAGTAAATATTGTAGTTTTAGTATAGTAAATATTGTAATTCAACGTAAAATAACCATATATAGAACTCAAGTAATATCTTAAATAATTATAGAAGTAATCTTAGAAGTAATTATTGTTTATAATTTGGTATGAACTATAATGGCTAATGGCAAACTAAAGTGAAAATTTCAAGTTGTTTTTGTTATGCCTACAACTTTGCCGTGCGATAAAACTTCTCAAGACTTGCTTCAATACAGTTTTAAACAGCATGTCATTAAAATTAATTGAACATACAGTCAGCCACAAAATTGAGTATACACCTCTAAAACTTTTAGACTTCTTCCAATTACAAATTAAATATTGATTTAAATAGATAAATTTTTTTATCCTAGATACTTTAACCTCTGCTTTACCATCCTATAATAACACAATTCTATAGTTAACTTATTTATTACGAAAAAAGTTAAACGATTCGAAGGAAAGATAGAAAACCATGCCACAAAATTGAGTATACACTTTTTATATTTGTAAATTATGCCACCACTTTTTTCAGTTTCAAATTTTCTTTAAAGAGTTTCAGGAGTACCTTCTGTTTATAACACGTATTATTGCACTTCAACGCTTTTACATAGTATTTTTTCTCATTAAAAATCGAAAAATGAGCTCTCGTAGAGAAACTACTGAATCTGAGCGTTTATTGGTTGTAAAATGGTCGAAAGAGGGCAAAACTCTTCGAAAAATCGCTTCGTTGATTGGTGTAACTCATGGTTGTGTCCAAAAAATACTACAGAAGTATAATAAAACTGGATCTGTGGCCAATATTCTTGGAAGAGGACGTAAAGAAATACTGAGTACTACAGCGAAGAGGAAGATCATTCACTCAGTAAAGAAAGATCCGAGGGTGAGTGCCTCTAAACTAGCTTTATCGATGTCCTCTACAAACGGGAAAAAGATCTCAGCTGAAACAATTCGACGTACCCTTCACCAATATGGGTTTCATGGCCGTACACCAATACGAAAGCCACTCATCAAGTATGTGAATAGACAAAAGAGAGTGATTTTCGCCAAAGAACATCGTTTAAAGCCTATTTCTTTCTGGAACACTGTAATATTTTCTGATGAAAGTAAGTTTAATCTTTACGGAAGCGATGGATGTTTTAAAATATGGAGAGAAGCTGTGAAAGCACTGGCACCTAAAAACACCATTAAGACAGTCAAGTTCGGAGGTGGATCTGTCCTCGTTTGGGGTTGTATGTCGGCTGGAGGAGTTGGAGAGATTGCTTTTATTGATGGCATTATGGACAAACATGTATATTTGGGGATTTTAAATGATAACTTGAAAAAAAGTGCCAGTAAGTTGGGGCTTGGGTCCAGCTTCATATTCCAGCAGGACAACGACCCCAAGCATGCAGCGAAGATTGTGCAGTTATACTTGCTGTACCATTGCAAGAAGCAATTACACACTCCAGCCCTGTCTCCAGACCTAAACGTCATCGAAAATTTGTGGTCGCAATTAGAGAAAGCTGTACATGAGAACGAAATCACAAGCAAGGAAGTTCTCGAGAAGAATGGGCTAAAATTTCTGTTGAAACCACTAAAACACTAGTACAATCTATGTCCAGAAGATTAGAAGTTGTAATTCAAGCAAAAAGGTTATGCAACAAAATATTAATTTGTACGTTAAAAGAAAATTAATAAAGGTGTATACTTATTTTTGTGGTGTTGTTTTTCCTCTCGTCTCAAATCTTTTATTTTTTTTCGTAAAAAATAAATAAACGTAACAATTTTATAAATATAGTACGGTAAAGCATAGACTAAAGTATATAAGGTAAAAAATTCAATCATCTGAAAGCAATATTTAATTTGTAATTCAAAAAGTCTCTAAGTTTCTAAGGTGTATACTCAATTTTGTGGCCCACTGTATTTATTGATTGATTCTTATAATTTCATTAATATATTGCATAGAAATTGAAACGTTTATCTTTCTAAATTTGAAATTTTTATAACCCAGAAGGTTTTCAACAAATAAATTTACATAAAATTGTGTAACTCCTTAAGGTTATTTAGGTCCTTAGACTTTCATTAACTTATTTTAAATTCTAAGTTTAGAAATAAACTTTTGTAATTTAAAAGACACTTATTTTTCTGATTTTCGGTTTATGTTGTTTTACAATCTGAACAGTTAGTTTTAAATTAGGGCTTTCATTTGCGACCTCTGAATTATAGAGTTATAATGTTTATTTTGAAACGTTTTTCAGTAATAAAAATATTGAAGAAAAAAAACGTAATATTCTCTGCGTTTTTTTCCAAACGCATTACAACCCAGATTTTCCTCAACTTCTTAATAAAAAATATTAGTCTCTTAAAATTTAATAAACTTTGATTTTCAAAATTTTTTTTGTATTACCAACACATTAGCAAGCTGTCTTATCAGTGAACCTTTTAATAATCTGTCGATACAAACAGGTATTTTATGTGTATCAATTAATTTCAAAAAATTGCTTATAAGGAATATTATGGAAAATACTCGTTTTGTATACTGTTGTCATCTCCTTGAAATTCAAAGAAGAATAAATACAAATTACGAATTTAATAAACAAAGAAAATGTGCTACGTACCACTTATTAAAATGTTGGGGGGAAAATTATAAATTTTCTCTACTACAACATATTTTTATGGGCCCTCCGTTTTTCTTAAAGAGATATGCACTTCATTCATGTTCTCGAGGGGGGCGCAAGCAGTCACTGAACTCGAAAAGTCTTCTTGAAGACCGACAGCGCTTCGATATCCATTGCAGAGAAGAACTCTGTGAGCGAAGAAACGGCAGCAAAAGCACTGGATTTCATCAAAATATTCGTCTTCGGTAGTTCAAACGTCATTTTACCCCACTGCAAACGTCAAAAGTTTTATTTTGGGCCGTAATAACCGTTCTCTCCGAACTGTTCGAAGCTGCAACGAAGTGTTTCCCGGCGCGAAAGACCCAACAAAGAGCTGCCCCCGAGTCTCGCCGATTATTTCCAGAGGAAGAAACATTTTTCATGTTTTTCTATAATTGGCTGTGTTTCTTTTCTTTCGAGATCAGAGTCAAGAATTTAGTTCGGTGGAGAGAGTTTAGGTTTTATATTTATATTAAGATTTTCAAAAGGATTGCTCACGATATATTAAATATAATAGTGTGGATATTTTTTATCAGCATGAGAATTTTCTGAGACATAATACAAAAATTATTCATACATTATTATTATTTTATTTAGCTCTAGCAGATATGATATTGCGTTTGAATTACAAGATTTTTATTTTATTTTTTTATCACGTTTAAAGCTGAAATATTTAAATGTTTTTTCGAAATTTTTTGATACTATTGTTAAATTAGATTATAAACCCTTGACAAAAAAAAAAAAAAAAAATACGTACATGAATATATCTTACTAAAATTTGGCACAGATTGACTGAAATTTTATATTTTGACTTTATGCTAACTTTTTACACGCCTATATATAGACATACAGGGTACTTAAAAGTTGTTGGTTAATTAAAAGTATATAACTTCTCAGAATCTCACTAGATGGCTTTACGAATGCTTGCACTGAGAAACGACATAACAGGAATTTGTTTTGCGTCCGTTCCAATGTCCTATCCAACCGAATTTTATTGTTAGAAATTTTATCGTATTTATGGGCTATGCTGAGGATGAGGTCATGTGGGGAAGGTTGTTTATTCCCCAAATTCGTATTCTGGGTAGGAACACTGGTTCATGCAGGACGGTGCCCCTCCTCATACGCAATATGTTTGGCATCATTTGGAACTCGAGTCGCTGCTTGTCAATTAGACAAACAGTTATCCTGGTGCATTGCATATTCACGAGATATAAATTCAGATGATTTCTATCTTTGGTGTCATGTGAAAAATTTGACTTACAAGAAGAAGCCGACAGATCTCCATAACATCGAAAGGTCCGTAAATGATGCATTTTCAAAAAAATTCTTGTATTTGTAACTGACAACTTTGTGACTGACTTTGTAAACCTTGTCCATTAAATTCCTTTCCCACGTTATGTTCAAAAAATGTTTGCAGTGCCCACTGCAACGTCTCACGAATTATTTCGGTTAAAATCTGCAAGTCCCCCAGTGTATCCATTACTGAACCAAAGAATGATACTATTAAGTATCGCTGATCGACTTCATTGAAAGTAAAAATGCATGGTAAAAAAGAAATATTTTTAATAAAAATGCCAATAACTCATCTCCTAATGAATATACTTAAAACGTTTATGCACACCCTGTCATTCAAAGTAGAGAGAAAAATTTCATTGCATTCTGAACATTATTGACTTTTGTCATAAGTTGCAAAAAATGTAGTATTTTAGAAATTGAAGTCTTGACTACGTGTCAGCATCCTAACAGCTTATGATAAAACACTTTCTGACTTTTAACAAATCTAGAAACAAACTCAGAATTGTTTTCGGAAGCAAAAGTTCTGGTATTCAAAAAAAATAACAAGAAACGAAGCTTTTTTCCTTACGAAAATTTTGTTTTAAGCATAGCCGGTTAACTTAGAAAATTGAAAATAAATCTTTAAAAAATTGTCAGATAAATCGGCTCATCACTTCATTTCACCCAGGATGCCTGCGTTAATCTATTGACAAAATGAAAATTTAAGGAAAAAAAATAAATATGCAAAAAATATATGCATTAATTTTTTATGTAAAAAATTAAGTATGTTTCTCTAAAATCTCGGACAGTGATTAACTTGAAGTAACATTTCTGTACTTGGAAATTTATTGCCTAAATTTTCAATATCGAGTTAATACTAAATAAGCAAATCTATTTTATGTTATTCAAATTACTGACTTACAAGAAAACAGATGTATTTTTTTAAAAATTTAAGTTATTTTCAGAAATTTTTTTTTAACATCATGTGTGTAACTATGAAAAGAAAGAATGCCATGTAACTATAGTAGTTGCTAAATTATCAGTTGAATTGTATTTTGTTACATTTTGTTTTTAATAAATACTTTATTCCACTTTGTCTATGAAATTAAAAAAAAATTACATTATAATAATTTTATTGCTGTATATTAAGCAGAGTTTCGTCTGAAATTGGAAAATGGAGTTTTGAGAAATCTTACCATAATAAAAGTTAAAATATACTCATAAATGTGACCAGTCAATCGTTCGACGTGTCTTTATTTCAATGTGTGTATTGATTCAGAGCTCTTATTAGTATGAATGCCTTTTTCTCTTGTTCTATGGTTTTGACATAACGACTTGTTCGAAAGATACTTTACTTTATAGAAAACTGCGTCATAAACTGGATTAGATTGCAGGAGGATCTTTTAGAGAAGCAATTGTTATTGAGTTGAGTAGCAATTAACATGCCCTATTGTTTTCATATCTCTTTCAGTTCGCTACCGATTTCAGATATCCGATTCCAATGCATTCAATTAGCCACTGTCATTGATTAGCATTCATCGGAATCGTTTTCTCGCTTTTGAATGAGTGATGCTCTACCACTTTCTCCATCGATTTATCGATAACTCAATCGAACCGCGGTGTCCCTTGTTAATTTCTTGCTCTGTGGTTGTTCTCCCACCGACCTCATTCCGGCGGCTCCTGGGAGTTTAACTAAGAACCACGTCTTATGTTGCTTTTCTGAAGCCAATCGATTCGCCACTGACTTGCAACATGGGCCGATCGATACAGACCACGTTCCTTAAAACAGTGATTAGGCGAATTTCCTTAAAGTTGCTGCGACCGACTTCAAAGGATGGGTCCAGCCTACTCAGGTAACTGTAGAATAGGTTCCTAGTATGCTGGGTGTGTTACAAATAGATCGTTAGGTAAGAAAAACACATGTATTACTTTCAGCTTAAAAAAAATAACTGAATTTTAAAAATAGAGTTTCGAAAAATAAATTTTAATGGTGTCTTTTACATATTTTCTCTCATTTTCAATTGTGTTATTAAAAGGGTACAAAATAATATTCTTAAATTTTTTTTCCAATACAAGTGAGAAACATTAAATCTATGTATAAATGGATTTAGCCATTCTTAAATAAAATAACTGCATTGATCAAAAACATAACATAATAATAATACATATAGATGGTTTTTTCGTCACCAATGTTAACTATCGTTAACTTTTCTAAAGCGACCCAAAACTTGTTTTTTATTTTGCCTAAACACGATGCATTTTTAATAGTGTCTTCTTTTTAACATTTGAAAAATATCTTACGTTGAATTCTACATAAGTAACTCCTTTCTAGAACGGTTTTCTAAAATATACAGTGAGCCTCAAAATTGTGTATGCACTTAAACGTGTGCATATGCACACGTTTAAGTGCATAACGTGCATAATAAACGTGCTAACTATATAAATTTGACTATAAGAATTGGCATGTTTTTTTACTGTTAATACTATTTGTCCTCTTCCTTTTCCAATTTGTAAAGAAAATAATTACGAAATTGAATTGAATTGAATTTTTTAAAAAACGAATAAATATGATGGGAAAAAAACTACACCACAAAATTGAGTGTACACCTTTATTAATTTCCACGAAAATAGCAAATTAATATTGAGTCGCATGTCCTTTTGCCTGGATCACGGCTCGCAATCTTTTAAGCTTGGATTCCGAAAGCTTTTTTGTTGTTTCAACTGAAATTTTTGCCCACTCTTCTCTTTCATCATGTTCATGGACAGATTTTTCCAACTTGAGCCCATAAATTTTCTATGAAATTTTGGTCTGGAGATTGGGGTGCAATATGTAGCTGCTGCTTGCAGTGGTACAACAAATAAAACTTGACTATTTCCGCCGTATGTTTCGGGTCATTGTCTTGCTTGAAGACAAAGTTTGACAGAAGTCCTAATTTGTCAGCAATTTTTTGTAAATTATTCTTTGAGATGTCAAGATACACCATTCTATCCATAATGCCATGAATGAAGACAAGTTCTTCTACTCCTACTGCTACCATACAGCTCCAAACGAGGATGGGTCCACCTCCATACTACCATCTTTATGGTGTTCCTAGGATCTAGTTCTTTCCCAACTTCCCTTACTTTATATTGTAGGTCCCAGCCTGTTTAGCTCTAGTGTGCACAAGATGACCACACAAACCAAACCCAATTCATCTTCCCTCAACACTTTATATCGTGCGTCACTCTCCCGTACAGACTGAATTTACTCTTATCGGAGAATGGTCTTTGGTATCCCAGGCTTCGGGTTCGAATCCTGGCGATGGCATGAATATTTGTGAGTGGTTCGGAATCCACGTTAAACTGTAGGTCCCGGTCTATTTAGCCCAAAGTGTGCACAAGGTGACCGTAGAGCGACGAACCAAACCAAACCTCATCGGAGAACAGAACGGTGTTCCAGAATGATTCCGGTTTTGAAATATGATATTTTGCAAAATAAAGTCTTTTTTCTTCTATTGACGTGACTAATGAGTGGTTTTCTTACTGGGGCGCGGCCCTGAAATCAGAATAGAAGAATGTTTTAAAGGTAATTAAATTTTCTAATATTTTTTTTTTCAGTCGTCATCTGAATTGCTCTATAAACACTTTTTTTAGTGAAAAATTAAAATTCTTGTAAAATTTATGAATACGAAGTGCCTAGCCAATGATCTAAATAAAACTCATTAAACTATAAATTAGAATTTTCAAAGCATGATTTGGCGTCTTATTGTTCATTTCCGATGCATAAGAAGACGGAGTAACCATCGAATTAAAAAAAAAATTTCAATGCAGCTGAATGAGCATCCAAAGACACTACAGATGTGCACTCATGTCCATAAATTAAGGATAATGAAGTTCAGGCAAAGAAAGAGACAGAAGCAAAACAAATTTCACTTATTTGTAAAGTCTATTTATTAAACAAAAGGTAAAGAGCAAAAAAGATGCTATGTGTTTGACATAATTAATAAAAATTGCGATTTTTACTCCATGGAGCAAATTTTGAAAAAGAACCTATTTACAAAAAACAGTATAACATGGTTAGTATGATGGTTAATATGGAGTATGTCTCCCAGAAGATGCAATACAGGCCTTACAACGCCTAGGCATGCTGAGTATCAAATTATCAATCTGATCTTAGGGAATATTACACCACTCATAAAGCAATGCCCTCCGAAGTTCCGGTTGACAGGTGGGAGGGGGTTGACCGGCTGCAATTCGTCTGTCAAGCATATCCCACACATGCTCTATTGGATTCAAGTCCGGTGAGTCCATACGGGTGATATCCTCCAATTGAAGGCATTCGTCTACAATGTTTGCACGGTGAGGACGGGCGTTGTCCTCCATAAACAGAAATTCAGCACCCATGGCGCCCCGAAACAAACGTACATGTTGTTCCAGAATGACATCCCAATAGATGTGGTCTGCCATCGTTACACTCTGAACATGCAGGTCAGTTCTGGAACCAAGATTAATTCCTCCCCAAACGAGCCATCCTACACCACCGTAACGGTGTCGTTCAATGGAGTTCTCTTGGTTGTAACGGGTACCTGGCGCTCTCCATATGAAAGTCCGGCGAGAATCAGACTGCAAACTAAACCTGGACTCGTCGGAAAACATCACACAAGACTACTGTTGCGGTGTCCACAATGCATGCTCTCTACTCCAGGTTAACCGCTGGCGACAGTGAGTTGCGGTAAGTGGAACACATCTGACAGGCCTACGAGCATATAGACCAATGTGCCCTAAACGTCTGTACACGGCCTGACTTGAAACTGTCGTACCGGTAGCTGAAGAGATCTGACGAGACAGGTCTGATGCTGTGCTCCGTCTGTTTCTTTTGGCAGTAATTGCTAAATGCCGGTCCTTATTCAGCGTTGTAACTCGGGGGCGACCTGTGCTGTAACATCTACTCACATTACCATCATCTTGGAATCGTTGCCAAAGCCTGGAGATGACACTCTGGGCGATTCCAAGTTCCTCGGATACTTCCAGCTGGGTACGTCCACATTCCAGTCGTCCGATAATCCTACCACGTAAAAAATTATCCAAATGCTTCCTTTGTGCCATAACTATGCGGTTATTGCACTGAAAGGCTTTTAAAGAGCTTGTGAACAATTTTGCTTCTTTGTCACCATTCCTTATATACCCCTCTCTTACACTCTCGTCATTGTGACGTACTATCCGCGCCATCTGGGGGTTTCCTGTAATTTGCATATTCTTCTTCAAGATGTGTGTGATAATTCTACAGGTGAAATTTTTATTTTAGAGTTCAATTTCTGTGTGATTCTGAATTATCCTTAATTTATGTACGTGAGTGTAAATGATGATTCAAAACTTTCAGCAAAACAGTTGCAATAAACACAATGTTAGATATCAGAAAAACTTTTTAACATCTTTCGATTTATAGCATGCAGTTTCCGAAAACAAGATACTGTTATTATTTGGATTTTTATTTTATTTTAATATAAAGTTATAGAATAAATTGTCTTTAACTTTACGTTGTTGTTCAGTTGATGTTCAGTCACTTTTATCACGACAATTTATTTCATTTTTGAAACATATTTGCTTTAGTTTGTAATTTATTCATGTGATTTAAAATATTTTTGGATTGTAAATATACTATATTTCAATATTGAGCCTAGTGACTAACGCTGTGGTGCTCGGCGCCCGGTGTGGTGCTCGGCGAATGTTTGTAGTGGTTCGGAATCCTGACCTAATAGGACTGACCTGACCTAATAGGACTGTTGGGCGTAGGACTGGCAACCGTACCCCGTAAAAAGAAAACGTCTCCTGTTTCGGAATCTGCCAGTAACCGGACGTCCAAGATGGACTGTAGTGCAGGGGAGTGAGTTAACATTGCTCCATGATTCCCTGCCATCCAAATACACATAAACATAAATTTTTATGTACAATTTTAAGAAAGAAAACCAAAAATAATAAAAAAACCGAAATCTGCTAAGCAAATTTCAACTTATGTGAGAACATTTAGAACGGATGAATAAACTCTGGGATATTCCTATGTTTAATGATGCACGAGATATATGAAGCAATTGATTGAAATATTACAAGAATTGTCAAATTCAATAGCCATATGAATATAGCAATGTTGAATAGATCTAGAACTTCATGAAGAATAAATTGTTCAAGAATATCTAAAAGAATATACAAAAGTAAGATAAATGTCGTCGGAAATGAAGAATGAAGTATTCTAAATTCTACAAGAAACGTTATCACATTCAATAGCAAAAAGAATGTTGCAAAGTTGGAAAATTCTAGGCATAAATGAAGAATAAGTAAGTAATAAGTATTCCAAATACAATAAGAAGCACTATACAGCTCAATAGGCATGGGAAAATACCAAAAGTGATGAATATTAAACTTCAACAAGATGGAATTGATCCCCGCATTAAGAGTACTTATAGCCATTGGATATACAAATGTTTAAAATCCCAAGCCAAAACGGGAAAAGTGCTTCAAAACCATACTGCAAAACACTTCAAGCAAAAGCAAAATTCTCCAGGAAATTCCTGAGGATTAACGTTATTCATGAATCATTTCAAGAGTTAAGGGGCCCAAACTACTGTTTTTCCTCCCAAATTTGCAAATTTTTAATATCACTAGTGATATTAACTTGCTGCAATTTTTGGATTGTGCCACGAACATTTAAAACTAAACTAACCAATAATTTTAGTAGAAATACTTCTTCTGATGTAATTCTCATTTGAATTAATATGAAATTTGTGTTATTATTTGTTATCAGCGTGATTGCAGTTCATTAAAATGATTAGAAAATGTTTTACGACATTTTTTAATTTTATTTACAAAGTAACTACAAATAAAAATTTAATTTTAATACACATTCGTTACTAAAATAACCTATAAAAATTAATAAATCACATAAGTGATAATTTTTAAATAAAATATTTTTATTTCAGTTTGTATTATTGTAACAGGTAAAAAAATGTGAAATTATTTTTTATAAATTAATTAAAATAAATTTTTGAACAAAATCAAAATTATAGTTTTAATTAATTTATCTTCAACTAAAAAAAGAATTACCAGAATAAACTAGGATAATTTAATAGTGTCATTTTTTTTTTTTTTTTTTTTTAAATAGTAAATTATGTATTCTAAATTGTAATAATGCAAAGGTCAGACCTAAAGCAAATTTTAAGTCATCCATATAAACAGAAAATATATTAAAAAAAATTTGGAAGTCAATTCCCACTTTTTTTTCACTCTATTGCAGAAAGTCCTTTTATAAATAATATTCATTCATTTTTTTAACTTTATCTGGCGCCATCTATTGATAGATATATGCAACTTAAATCCAAAAAAAAACCTAAAATTAATTAATTAAATTTAATTACTTGATTAATATTTGAAAAAACTGTATTCACATCCAGTGTCATCCACTACAAGTTAAAAAAAAATGTATTTGGACTTGAGTGGATGAATAAAAAGTATTTTATGAACGACTGAATATTTGAACAAGATATATATAGGGAGAGTGTAAGCTAATAGAAGGAATTGAAAAAAGAATTACTAGAATAAATTAGGATAATTTAATAGTGTCATTTTTTTTTTTTGCTTTAAATAATAAATTATGTATTCTAAATTGTAATAATGCAAAGGTCAGACCTAAAGTAAAATTTAAGTCATCCATGTAAAAATAAGGTTGTATATGCGAAAAGAGTCCAAATTAATTTAAATAAAATAATTTTGATCACCTGCACATTTCACGAAGATCTTTACAATTTATAGTAAAGAAAAGTTGAAAATATTTTATGGGCGCGTTTGTATTTATTTATTCTTCTCGGCTACTGAAAATTTAATTTCCTCTCGGGATGGACTCCGAAATTTCATTAAATTCAATCCTCTTTCCTTCGCTTAAGAACTATGATGTTCCTCGCTTTTTCGTTCATGAAAAAAAAAGTATCCAATAACTCTTGCCTGAAGAATTGTCTCAAGACGCCGCTGCATGCATCGCAAATCTTTCGAAAAGAAAACTCGGATAGTTTGTGTTTAGTTTCCGTGTAAAGGTGCAAGTGGATTACAGAACTCTCTGTGCAGGGAATGTTGGATTAAATTATTTCGCTGCAAGCTCAAATATTTATAGATTTATGTATTTGCATTAAATTTGATTTGAACTTCTTCAGTCCACACTCTGTTTTCAAAAGAATCGTCATTTAATTATTGCTTTCAAAAGGATTTTTTAAATCCTATAAATATGAGATTGCTTCTGGATAGTGTTATGCAATCATTTGTAAAGCTTTTGTGAATAATAGTTCACAAAAATGTATCATTAAAAAATATTTGATAAAAATGTAGCAATGCTTTTATTGTTTTACTAGTCGTACAAGGGTGGGCCTCATGTACACCATGAATAGCCCACCGACTAATATTGAGGGCAATACATTACCTTCTGAAAGGACTTTTCAGGAATCACTGCCTCGAATTTTTGTGTTTATATGAGAAAACCCGGAAAATTCCCGCCAGGAAACCTAACTTTAGATGCCATACGATATTCCCTCATTCTCACAAATATTATTGTCTCCTCGTCTCTGAAAGCAGTTAATGTAACGGACCTCTCCAGCATTGACATGGAACTTTCGGTTCAGCGTTATCCATCGTGTTTCGAACCAAACTCATTTGTTTCAGTACTCCAATGCTCTATTCATCCAATCGCCCCAGTAAACAAAAAGTAACATAAAAAAAAAACAGAATACCAGAGAAAAAAAATACATAGGCATAGAATAATTTAGCTCTGACATCTTTGACCTTTCCTAGTTCTTCGCATTCTCCGAAAGGCCAAAGGACATGTTTCAAAGTGAAATACCGTTTCAATTCCGCTGTTACTCTTTATGAGAATAGGTTTCTGTTTGCTTAGGATGGAAAACGCTGTTTGCCGGAGATAAAAATCTTTTCAGAATGATATCCGAGTCTTAGGTGCACTCTGTCTTGTTTGAGCAATATAACGGTCACAATAGCGCACGAACCTCGTGACGGACACATTTTAAATGTCTGCCATTGTCTCCACGAAGAGACCGCGTGGAATTGGCAAAACGAAGAGCTCCTTACTCAATTCCTTTTATTAGCTCACACTCTCCCTATATATATATGTTGTTCAATCTTTCATAAAATACTCTTTATTCATCCACTCGAGTTCAAATTACATCTTCTTTTTTTTTGAACTTGTAGTGGATGACACTGGATCTTAATACAGTTTTTTCAAATATTAATTCATTCATTGAATTTAATTAATTAATTTTAGTTTTTTTTTTTTTTAGATTTAAGTTGCATGTATCTAACAACAGATGGCGCCGAATAAACTTTTAAAAAAATTCAATGAAAATTATTTATAAAGAACTTTCTGCAATAGAGTGGAAAAAAGAGTAGGAATTATCTTAAAATTTTTTTTTTTTTATATTACTTGCTGTTTGTGATTAGGAATCGAAATGGACGCTAATTGTAAAATGACTCGCAGTCATCAGGATCCGAAGTTCGGGGCAGCCGCACTCTTCATAATCATAAAGCGTCGTCATCCCGTGTATTTTAATAGCCCGAATGAAATATTATTCTTTTGATTGGTTTTATTTTGTAAGTATTTTGATTCGTTACTAAATAAGTGGAACAGAATTTCCCAATGTTAGCGGGGGCCTCTAGAATGCAGGAGCACGCAGGTTCGAATCCTACGACGAATATTCAACTATTATTCTAAATCTATGAAACTTTTACACAATTTGGAGAGATTAATTTTATTGTAATTTTTGTTTAATCTGCACTTGATTAGAATGCAGCGACCTTTTTTTCTAATATTATTTCCTTCAAATAAAACACTACATTTTTATTATACATCAAAATTAGGAATTGCAATATCGGATCAAAAGTTCAATGCCGGTATTCGGTATTTTTTAGATCTTAATGCCGGGATACCGGTTTTAATACTGGTAGTAGAAATGTCATTGGTGCTGTAATTTTACTTATAATTTCATCCAAATTATCTTTCTTTTTTTTTTCAAAATTATCTAAAATCCCCGATGGCTTGGACTGTGCTTAAGTTTGTATATTCATCGCAATTAGATTCTTTCCTCTTTAACAAATTTGTGTCATGTTTCGTTTTTAAATGTGTATGGGGTCCGCTTATACTTCATTAACTTTAATAACTTGAAATTTTTTTTACATTGTGCATATACACATATTGTACACACATATGTATTGTTTTTTACATTGTGCACCATATTCTTTTCATCATATGAATAATGAAACCAAACCGAAGTATTATCAACTGGGATTTTTTATGTTCTTTAAAGTTATTCTTATTCATTATTATAAAGTATTATTTGTGAGTATATATATAATAAATCTGAAAAATATTTTGAATTCTAAAGTATGATATACAAATACAATGCGAATAACAAACTCACCAATTTAAAAAATATCGAAATATTACACACTTTCTTCGTAACTACAATCTTGTTTTCATAGATAAGAATTCTGAATAACAATTCACAGATAAGAATAAGAATTTCACACATAAGAATTCTTTCACAGATAAGAATTCTAAATTTCTAGTAAATACCGAAAGAACCGGTATTTATACTTGTGAATACCGGTATTACAAAATTGTACAAATGGCTCCAAATACCGGTATTCGGTATACCGGTAGTGCAATCCCTAATCAAAATTCTTTTATAATACATCAAAATGTATTAAAAATAGTGTTTTTAATAATCTTAAATATTGTTGTATATTTAATAAGCACATTTTATTCACTTAGGAAACATGAGTTTTTCTTTTTATGCGAATTATTCGGCTTATTTATAACTTTTGAAATTCAAAGTGGTGTTTTGATGAATGGTATGTTTTGATGTATTTTGATATTTTAACACATAAAACAACACCTAAATATATCTAACCTAGGAAGTCATAATATATAAACATACTATTACCTCCTTGGGCCTGAATGGTCGAATGGCTAGCGCTCTGGCACTCGGTACCACAGGGTTCGAGTCCCGGCGGTGCTATGGATGTTTGTAGTGGTTCGGAATCCACTTTAAGCCGTAGATCCCGGTCTCCTATGACTGTAAGAGCGTTACGGAGCAAAAGTCAGACTTCTACCTACGGGTGCTCCATTACAACAGAAGCAGTTTCCTTCCCCTTCGACCATGAGTCCATACGGGTTCATGGGTTGGGTCTAGATTAGATATCTACCAAATGGGATAAGTAACAACATTACATCCTAAATATACCTAACTCCTAAATTTTACTGCAACTTCTAAATTTTTTGCATTAATCATAAAAATATTTTAATTTATTCATTTTCGAATGAAATATATATAGTTTTTAAAATTTTTTGTTTAAAATACCTCAAAGAGATACAGATTTTAAAAGAGAACTATGCGGTGTTTATCTGAAATATAAAAAGCAAAAAAAATTTTAAATCTTCGATTGGGATTCACATATTTTATTTCTAAAATTCTTCTTGCCTTTATTTCTACTTTATAAAGTTTTGATTTTTACATTCCTACCAGAATACTTCACAAGAACAAAAGAATTTTTCAATAGAAAAATAGGTAGTAAAAAGCTGACAATCAAAAAGTTTTCATTTCTTCTGGTCATTTTTTTCTGGTAACTACAGCCATTACTACATTTTAACTAACTTCTTTTATTGGTAAATATCTATCATTATAATGGCTAGAAATGTGCTTTGTTGTGAAAATATTTCTTTTGGTGAAAGGATTTGGACGACTCTGTCCATTTTCAAACTTGTGAGATATTTTATATTTTTTAAGGTGTTTTTTTTTATAGATGCATTGATTCCATTAAAATTTTTTAAGGTTTTTTTTTTTTTTTGTAGATGTATTGATTCCATTAAAATTGAAAAAAAAAAAAATGAACGAGTCATTGGAAATATGTCCTTTAAACGTATTCAGCAAACTATATATATTCCCTCTGTCCCATACTAACAGTATCGGGGAATATTGAAACGGGAATTATTGGCGGAGGCGGTTGTGAGTTCAGTTGTCGAGCAAAATTGCGAAGCTTTCAATAAAATCAATTTTCATGCCATGGGCCATTTGTTTCGAAACAACTTTCATTTTTTTTTTTTTTTTTTAGGTTGACCTAATTATTACGAATTATAACTACTTTTATAATTTCATAGGCTGAACGAAATCAATTCTTTTATTTCAGTTGAATGTCGTTGTAAAAGTAAAATTGAAAAAAAGGAAAGTTTTCTAGTAAAGATCGAGTTGCGATTGTCCAGTTCTTGACGCATCCAAGGAAAAACAATATGGAGCAATTCGGATAAAAATTTAAATGCAATCAAATGTCGCCACAAGAATGTGGAAACGTGCTTCCGAGAATAATTGTCATTCCTTTTGGTACTATTGTTATGAGACACATTAAATTCATCAGTCTATTGCTATGGGAAAAATGGAGTTCGGAATCGGACTTTCAATTGAAATCGTTTCATTTTAATTCTGTTAAATCATAAATAACTTTCCATAATTACATAAAAATTAGGCCCATTGAATAATTTTATCATTGAATAGAATGAGAAAAATACTATTCATTTTGAAATACAAAAACCAGTTCACTACATAGATGCACTTCCGAATCGAATTATTTCAGAGTTGGTTTCAACAATTAATAGTAATAAATTTGGTCATGTATTTTTAAATCTATATACAATTTATGTATTACAATGTAATTATGTAAATACAATTTATGTATTTTTAAAATTAATTATTAAAACTTGTACATAAAACAAATTCCATGTAAAAAGTTTAAGTTTTTATTAACATAATTTTTTTAGTTATTTATTGAATTTAATCGATGATTGAATACTTTTGTGATCCAGTGTCAGCAAGTATTTTTAGCAAAAGGCATTACACAACAAACTGAAGATAAAACAAGTCATTTTAGAATAAAGCTAAACAGAGTTGAAGCTCCATTCCTGAATGGCCTGTTAATTGCTTTAGCTGAGTGAAAAATTTATAAGAAACGACGAGACAATGCCGAAAGAGATGCACGCATGATTGTGTTTCGACACATAAAATATAAATGCATGAATTTATGATGGAATTTCGCAATTTATGAGAAATTGAATGAACCGTTAAATTTCCAGACTGTGTTTACTGGAAGTTATAAATCACGGCTACCAGGAAATGTCCTACTGAAAATAAGGTCCATAAAAGTTTCAGTGATTCAGTATTTTCTTACGAGTCCATTTTTCATGCAATTGAATCAAAACTTTCTATTAAAAGTGAAATATTATATTTAGTCTCTTATTCATAAAATAGTATTTCATAACTTAGTGGTTCCAAATTTAATATTACCTCCAATTATAATTTCAGGAAAATATCTATCTAATGCTATGAAATAACTTTTATAACTTGATTAATAGGATCTCAGATTAAATATATAAAATGTAGACTGTTATCTCATTAAAACGGCATTTTCGAAATACTGAAAACCTTTTACAAGAATGAATGATTGTAATTCTAATTTGATCTGGTGGTAACTAATAAAAATAAAAGAAAAACAGATTTCTATAAAATACAAATTAGTAATTCTATATGTAAGGCGAAAAATCGAAATGCTTATTATATAAAATGTAACGTAATAACCAAAATAATTGATATCCCTTTATTAATTTACAGAATATTTAGTTTAATTTTGTTTCAAAAATCAATAGAGATCAAAATATATTCAAATCTATAGCATATTTTTAATAGCCAAGAGTAGTGATTCCGAAGATGGACGTAATAAATTTATAATTGTTTGAAAATACTACCATTGGGCATAAGGTGGATACAAGTCTCCAGATGCTACACCAGGACGTGCTTATTAAAAATTGTGGTACAGTAATGTATAAAATTTTCTGGAACGATGAGGGTCTTTAGCGATTATGACATTATGACAAAGCATATAAACGCATCGGCAATCAGAATACCCGATAAAACTTTTCATGGTTTTATCTTATACAGCACGCAAATGCAGGGCAACTAAAACTCCTTCCGAAACACCAGCCTTTATCACTAGCACCCTTGGATGCTATATTTAGGAGGAACATAAAGTTTGCAATTGCACTGCAATAATGAAGATGCAAAAGATCCGCTGTGGCATAGGTTAAGGTGATTCCTTTTGAACGGATATCTTAAGGAAACTTGTATCCGACTGATGTTAGAGAGAATGTAACAAGAAGAAAGATAGTCTGTCATACCATTAGTCTGTCTGCAGTAAAATTATTGTTCAGTGTACTATTTGTTTTAATAGGGTATTAAGTGCGTTGTGAAGCAAACTTTTTTACGATAAGTAAAATCTACAGAACTAGCTGGTTGTAAATCTTTGATGTGTCAAAAATGATTGGAAACGAGTAATATTAAAAAAAAGTAAAAGTCAATTCCTACTTTTTTTTCACTCTATTGCAGAAAATCCGTCATAAATAATTTTTATTCATTTTTTTAATTTATCTGGCGCCATCTGTTTTTAGACACGTGCAACTTAAATCGAAAAAAACTAAAATGAATTAATTAAATTAAATTACTGAATTAATATTTGAAAAAACTGTATAAACATCCAGTGTTATCCACTGCAAGCTCAAAAAAATGTATTTGAGCTTGAGTGGATGAATAGAAAGTATTTTATGAACGATTGACAATTTGAACAAGATATATAAAGGGAGAGTGTGAGCTAATAGAAGGAATTGAAAAAAATATGTTAATAGCATGTTCCCTGCTTTAATATCTCAACCAAATTATATAAAAAAAAAATCTTTCGATGAACATGACCCGCATTTATTTTTAAACAATTGTAAATAAACCTGTCTGCGAATCGTCGTGTCAGCAGATCATTATGACTTTTCTTCGGTCCAGCATTCAGCATTTCGGAGGACCTTCGAGCGTCGCTTTCTTGCTCGTGAGAAAGAAGTTCTCATCTCGGTGTGTTTCGCCGTTTCTAATGGCTTCTAAACCCCGCTGAAAGAATAGAAACACTCAATCAACAAAGAGAAAACCGCCTTTTTTTTTCTTCTTTCCTTCGTCGCTTAAAATATTTGGGAGTTATAAATAGAACACACAAAATAGTATCAGGATCCTTCTTCAATGAACACAGTGTTGGAGGTAATTGAGAACAAACCTCACAATGAAGTGCGAAGGGAGTGGCTGCACGTTGTTTTTGGACATGGAAGAATTTTCAATTCGATTAAAAAGTTTAATGATTTGTAAAATATCTTTTTGTGAAAAAAAAAAAATCTTATTTTAAGATAACCGACCGCATCCAAATCGCAATTTTCGTGGGAAAAAAATATCAAAAATGTGTCTGTTTTTATTTTAAAAATGAGATCTTTCGCTTTCTAAAACAGTTTTCAGTCTTTTTGTTTCTGGAGTCACGAGCAGTCGCCTCATCGCGATAATTCCGATCGGATGACAATCCGACACTCGAATTCCTACATTCAACCGAATATTCTGACAAAACTGTTTGGTTCGTATGCTACAGCAGACATAATAATTTTCTTAATCTAATTAAATTTGAATTCTTGTGTTTTAAATGTTATTATGTATGTATGTATTGAGCAAAATGGTTTTAAATATATTCATTGAAAAATGAGTTGTTGGCATTTTTTTTTTATAAACATTACTTTTATTCTTGTATTTTGGCTGTCAATGATTGGACGTCGCTATACTTTAGAATAGTATCATTTTTTAGTTCAGTGTATGTTTGCATGTATGTAAATCAATGTAATAGGTTTCGCATATACTTTTAGTTAGAAGTGTTTACGTAAAAAAAGAATTCATATTTTTGCCAAATTTTAACAAAAAAAAAAAAAAAGCATGTATAAATTTTTCATGTTTTGTCGCTGCTTTGTATTCTAATTTAACAATAGCATTATTTAAAGTTTGATTTAGAATAGGGTTGAGTTAACTCAAGAAGTGAAATATTTTTTTCCTCAGTTTTTCTGTCTGTTCATTTGTCATTTGTCTAAAATTATAGGTGATAGTTTTGGAAGATTTTGATGAATGATTTCAATATGGAACATAGTTCAGCTTCTGTTTAGCAAAAAAGAAAAATGTACAAATATTAAACTTTTAAGGGACTGCCGACTAGAAGATCAAATTCTTCGTCAATAATGTGCTGGCTTGGATATAGTCAAACTATATTTCACTTTTTGATCTACAACATGCTGAGTTTTAAAACAGCGTCAAACAAGAGAGCCTAAATAATACATTAAAATACACACATCTCTTTTGATTAGCACATATTTTGGGACAAACATTCTTAGGATGTAACTTATTTTTACGCAGATCATGAGTCTGTAAAGTTTTTACTTTACAGACTCATGATCTGCAAAATATTGATTTAATAAAAGTTCAGATTTTGATAAAAGTTGAAAAAAAAACCCCAAAAGATGCTTCTTTAGTTTAGTAAAGAAATTACACACTAAAATATTAGAAACATATTCTGTTCAATATTTTCTAATTTATGGCAAATGAGAAGAGAATTCTTGTGAATAACAAACTATTCTGGATTTAGTTCAAAGAATAATTATGCAAACATAGTAAATTATAATTTTATATTGTCATTAAAATTGAATTTTCGTGATTTAATTTACATAATCAACCCGTAGCTGCACATCTATTATGCTGTTATCAGGGCCAGATTTAGATGAAAAGAGGCCCTAGGCTATTCCACTTATGAGGCCCTTTCACCTCCCATTTTTAAGTTTGGAAATTGCATGAGAGATAATAAAAATGCATCATTACTGTGATGCAAAATCAATATGTTAAATGAAATATGTTGTGATGGGTGCTAATCTTTATAAAAAAAGTGGCCCGTTTAATAAATAAAAAGTCGAGAACACTTATTTGGACATTTATTCTCAGCACCCTGTAGAGTACTTGTAACAATAACTCATCAAACATAACACACAACACTTACAAAGAAACAAAATTCAAATAATAAAAATCTTTGACTACGAAAATAAAATATGCAAAAAAAATTATCCTATTTTCTATCAAATTAAATACATTCAATACATAGCAGATTAAAGCAAATTCAGTTCAGATAAATTTATTTCATAATAATTCGCATTTAAAGTTTAAGAATGAATTATTATGAATTTTAAGTTTTAAGCGCGTTGATCTTAACCAATACATTTTTATGTTTTTTATTAGTCATATGTGTAGAATTTCTCCTTATTTTCTATTAAGTGTTTTAGTGTTTTCAGAATAGTGTAATTCTAATTTTGCTAACAATTTTAATGTAGGCCCCTCTTGATCTTGAGGCTTTAGGCTGAAGTCTAGTTAGCCTATAGGAAAATTCGGCCCTGCTGTTATCTTCGAAGAAGTGAATTTAAAAGATGGGCAAAAATTTTTTTTAAAATAGTGTTCATAAAAGTAGATGGGGTTGAGGCTGAATACTACACTAAAGATGCACAAATCTGTTTTGATCCACGCATATCTGAGAAGAAATGTTGTTAGGCATACATGTGACAAAAAAGTGACGAAGAAAAAGTATTTAGTTAATTACTTTTTCGTTTTGTTGTTACAATAATTGAACCAGGTTTCGGGTTCGTGTCCTGGCGGTGGCAGGGATGTTCGGAATCCACTTTAAACCGTAGGTCCCGGTCTGATATGATCATAGAGCGTTGCGGAGGTACTCAGCGTCCGTAGCTTATCTTCAAGCTACATGCACCTCCTGGTTAGTGCTGAGTAACGTCTGTGCAGCGCTTGCCTTAAGGCATCCAAGACAACTGTCTAAGTGTTTTCCAGCTGCATTAGAAAGAGAAATGCATATATATATATATATATATATAACGTGACATTAGTAGTTTCTAACTATATCAAGAAATTCTGTAGGGTGTTGGATAGATTGCAAGGATTTTTATGTCTTACTTATACATTCACAACACTCAGGATTTCATAAACAGAAATGGTTTAATAACAACCCATGCTGTATTTGATTTTCAAGCGTTTATTTTAGGAATTTAATAATATGAGATTCTTTCACATCTTTTTAAATTATTAAAATGATTCGATTCATTAATATCTTGAGTAATTTTAAAGTAGTGTAAAATTGCAGCAAAATAGTTTTTCATAATTTATTTAGAAATAATAGGATTACATTTTTATTTTAAATTATCTGCTTTTTTTGTTTCTGTAACGCATATTAATTTATTTTATTTAATAAAGTAAAGTAAAAGAAAATATAAATAAAGGTTTAAAAAATAAATGAAAATAAATTTACTTAATACACAATGAGATCATCTTAAATTTCATTACTTGAATTAATTATAGCATTCGTAACCACAACAGGTGTATCTAATATTCATGAAAGAAAACAAAATAAATCATTGAATAAATATATTTTAAAAAATAGATTACAACTATTTTCCAATTTGCGCTCTATCCCAAATTGCTTAATACAAATTTCAGTTTTCGAGTATACTATTTTTGCGAGTAAACAGTTATTAAAAGAATTTATTGAGATTGAGATTTTTTTGTCATCCAATTTTTCTATTGAAAATACATAAATTTAAAAATGTAGTAATTAAAAATTAAAATTATTTTTATCGTAGCTAAACACCTTCCGAAAATATCTTTGTCCCCTATTCATCCGCCTTGGGAGCTTGCCAGTTTTCCACACATTCGATCTTTTAGTTATATGAATACTCAGCGCAAAGATTATTTGAAATTTCACGTTACTGCGCATATGTTAAAACCAATCTTCTCAGCAATAATTATACAGAAAGATTTGTACAGTTATTTAACACATTAAAGAATGTTGTTGGGGAGTTGTTTTTCAGTTGCAATGAATAAAAAATTATGTTTAAAACAATATAAAAATATAAATTCATTTTAGAATTCGCTTAAATTATTCGCTACTCGTTGCCATTTATATATTCATTTTAAAGTTATTCAAATAAATCAAGCTGTAAAGTGCTTTGTTGTTGATTCAAGTTTTTAATGTACAGAAACATTTGGAACGGCACGGCGGCACCTTTGTTTGGATGCAATTTTGAATTGAATGGAAAAGAAGAAAAAATCTGAAGAACAATGTTCTTTATGCTTTTATTGTTAAGTCGCATTGAATTGCGGAAAAACCTAGAATAAACCGGACGCATTTCCTGTTGAAGAAAGATAAATGCACTTTAATAATTTCACACATGTTGCTTTGTTTTCTAGGTTTTAAGATTTTAAAAAATCTAAATATCTTTGCTACAAATTTTTTAATTATTTTTCATAAAAGCACAATATTGATATTAATATAAAATTTTATTAATTATGCATATTATAATGTTTAGCATAAATTTTATTTCGGTTAATATGTTTCTTAATTTTTAGACTCCGTAATTTCCAAAGGATAATAATGTAGGGCGGACATTTTAAATTATATAAAATACAACGAACTATATAGGGGGAAGTTTAGACTGGTTATCCAAGAGATGGTATATAACGGGAATTTTAACTTTTCGGTGTTTCCCCTTCATATATTCGTCTAGAACAGGGATGGGCAAACTACGTTCCGCCGGAAGGTTCTATCCGCGGGGCGGATAGAATTTTAATTTGCCGGTCCGAGGCAAACTAAAAGAAATATATATTATATATCCATCTCCTTTTCTACTTTGATTAAATATTTTTTTTTCTTCCTTTATTTGAAAGGACTGATGATCTTTTTACTTTCTCTATTTTTGTTCTACAAAACATAAATCGACGGAAATAGCAAACACAGACAGCTTTCAATCGGTAAAGTGTTAAAAATGGAAGTACTTTGTTAGTGATAGCTGTAGATTGGAGCCAAGAAGCGTTCTCGCTTTCTCGGGGAGCAGACATATGGGAGTCCAATATAGGTGAATTAGACCACCCATGGGGCAGAGTGCGCATTTTAAGTTCCAGCCAGCGCCTTTTTCTTTTGGCGTGAGTTCTAATATTATTGATTGGGTATGGAAAGATTGCGGACATATAGCATCATTGTGAATAGTGGTGAAATTATTAAAAGTATAGCGTAGCTAATGCTTGTTTGGGTTACTCGTAAAATATTTCAACCCAAAAATGGCTACTAAAAGCGTAAAGTTTATTCAGAGTGTCGTGCTTTTAATGATGAATGGACCTGGAAATATTTTTTTTACAGTTTTTATTTCAGAAGTAGGCTGACAGATAATCATTTAGCCTCTTTCCTTAGAATCAGCACATCTCACTTGGAACCTCAATAAAAGGAACTTTGAAATCGCAATTTCATTCATCTCATTAACATATTTAAATTGTAATACTTGTATATTGTTTTTAAAATTTTAGAAAAATTTATCTTGGCCCGCCAAACTTTTTTTTTTTTTTTCGATTTTTTGCCCGCGACCGAAAATGTTTGCCCATCCCTGGTCTAAAATATATATGACTGAGATTGTACAATATAGAAAAGATAAATAAGGAAAATTTTAGACTCTACTATACTCAAAGAGTTATATATGAGTGAAATTTTTGACAGTGCGATGTTCAAAGAATAATTTATGAGCGGGATTTTAGTAAAATGTTTAAAGTGTAATATATGAGGGGTTAATTTGACTGTACTATAATCAAAGAATTATATAGGATGGAAATGTTAGACAGCACATCGTTTAAACAATATACGAGGATAATTTTAGACTGCACTCTGTCCAAAAGATATACGAGGAATATTTTAGACAACGCAATATCCAAATAATTATATATGAGAGAAATTTCAGACAGTATAATGTCCAAATTATAACATATAAGGGAAATTTTAGACTGTACAATGTCCAAAGCATAATATTTCATAGACAATTTGAACTCTACTATGCCCAAAGGAAATTTTAGATTAAAGTATAAAATAAATTTGGAAACGGATTTTGGATTTAGAATAGTATACTTTTGGAATAATAATTATATATTTTTTTCTCATATTAAAATATATTTTCCGAATGAATTAATTTATTGAAAGGGAAAGACAATAACCGAGGCACAATCCGTCACGTCATTATTTTTGATGTTGCTGTATTAAAAATAGTTCAGGTTTATCTTTAAAAAAAAATTTTAAAAAGGTCGCATTCACACTTTTTTTTATTGTTTATTTGCTATTAAAAAGTAAAAATACTTTGTTAGTAATCATTAATAACTGGCATTTATATATATATATTTATCGTAATTTTCATATAAATATCTTTTGGTAAGAAATCTCTTTAATGTAACTTAAATGATATGCCAAATGATTTTTTTATGAAATTTCCTGTGTAATTCCTAATATCGTCATTAAATAAAAAAAAGTCTGTTTGTGAATAAAATATTTAAATGTATGTTTTAATTAAGCAACTCCGCAATCAGAAATTTTTTAAAAATATACCCAAGTATACTTATAAATATACTTATATTTAACATATATACTTATAAACAACTTATATTTTTCTATTTTATGTAGCGTGTAAAAGATCAGTGAATACTAACACAAAATCTGATTTCTTAATTTTCTTCTGAATTTTATCCACTAATAGCGTTAAGAATTTCGTCCTGTTTTAGGCCTTATTTATATATATATATATATATATATTTATTATGTCTAGACGAAACTTTTGTTGTTTTTATAGAGATTTTACATATTTAGAAATTACAGATTGCAGTATCACATAAATCTCGAAATCAAATGGAACTTCCAAAAATATTTTCTGATATTTTAGATCATGAATAACGCAAGAGAATGAAAAATATTTACACCGTTAATTTATAAAGAATAATTTTCACAATTAAACCTTGCTAAATTAATTTCTAAACCTCACCAAATAATAAGATATAGATTATTAATTACCATAAATTAGTAATATAATTAATTGATTAATGTAAAGAAAAAATGTTTTTATTACAAAATAATGCAAGAATTATTAAAATATTTGTAATATTTTGAAATATATTCTAATGCATCTATATAAAATTTCATAGTTTTAAATGTATACAAGTCGATTTATTTTATATTACTCAACAATTCAAATATTTTAAAAATTTAGCAATGTTTGATAATTTAGATGGAAAAACAAATCTTGTTTTAAATGCAAAATAAAAAAAGAAATTGAATTGATGAAAGGAAAATAAATACAAACTGGAACAGCTTGCTACTTTTACTTACATTGATTGCATTGCATTACATTAATAATCATTTTGGTACTTACGTATTAACGGTACCTTGGCGACAGACTTGGCGGTTTTTAAGTGTCGCCAATCTTTATTATTTGGAATAAAAATATTTTGAAAGCGTTTTGATTTTAAATGAAGCGTTTCGTATATATTTTATTATTTGGAACAAAAATTTTAAGTGTAGATTGGCACCAAATCTGTAGCTGCGGTTGGCGCGTGTGCTCTTTATTGGCGCAACTGTCGCCAAGGTACTGTTAATACGTAAGTACCATCATTTTTAGTTCATTACAACTTGCAATCAAAACTTGACTGGTGATGAGAAAAGCTTAAATCCCTTTCCATGCACTTTGAATTTTTCTATTTTGTGTGAATTAAGTAAACAGTAATATAAAAAAAATTTTGTTAAAGTCAATTCCTACTTTTTTCACTTCTATTACAGAAGTGAAAAAAAAGAAGTGAAGAGTTGAAATTTTCCTCTTTCATCTGGCGCTCTCTATTGGTAGATACATGCGACTTAAATATTAAAAAAAATTAATTAATTAAATTTAATTAAAGAATTAATATTTGAAAAAACTGTCTCACCATCAAGTGCCATCCACAACTAGTATGTATGTGTTTGAACTTGAATGGATGAATAAAAAGTATTTTATGAACGATTGAAAATATGAACAAGATATATATATATATATAGGGAGAGTGTGAAGTAATAATAGGAAATGAGGAAAAACAGCTTTATCTGCAAACCGATGGTGAAGCGCGAACGGACACATAATTAAAATATTTAAATGAGAAGCACAGATTATATGTCGCCAAGAATTTTCCTTGCAATTTGCAATGAGTCCATTTCTTATTACTGTGTTGGTAGTTCATATCAAAACTTTTAAATATGAGGGAAAAAAATTATTTAGCAAACAATACATTATTTACTCGTTGTTGTTATAATATAATTAAATTTTCAAAATATATAATTAAGGCACTGTCTTAACGAGTAATTTTAAAAAAGGGAGTGTAATAATATTATTTATGCCCCTGCTGATTCATTCAGTAATAGAGAACAGAAAATTCCAGGACAAATAAGAAAATAGAAAAAAGAAAATTCCATAATTTTGAAATATAAAATTCAGTTGATTAATTCGTTTTTAGTTAAAAAAAAAAAAAAAAAACTGCATAAAACCAAGCATCTTAGGACCTATTTGTTGAATGCAATAGTTTGGTTTCTGCAAAATATTTAGAATCTAGTTTTTATTATGTTGCGCTGGCACCTCCAAGGTCTCAGGGCGGGTCGCCATATCACAGGCTAATGGTGAAAAAGACGAATCTTCTGTTCATGCTGGTGTCAATCACTGCTTTGAGAAACCCTGCAGATAAAGTGGACGTTCTTCCAGTGTGTCACATCGGCCTGCCGCACTATCTGGCAGGATTGTCTTAACTTTTAATCAACACGGCTCGGAGTTGTTGCACTTAAAAGATCCGCCAGAAGAGATTAACGAACCACTCCACGAGAAATCTTTTCATCCGTTCGTCGTAATCATCCGTTGGCACATGCACCTAATGCAGATAAGGCTTGCTAATACTGCACAAGGCTGTTTAGGAAAATATGCAAAAAAAACTACTTTCTGTATTGTGTAACTTGTTTCGAATATTTGTTGTCTGCTCGCTAGCGATGTAATACCAATCTCTCTTTCTATTTATATTAGCTTATTTACAATATTAGTAGATATATACACGTGGCACCCTGTGCCTCTTGTACAATAGCATTAATAGTTAAAAACCAAGAACATGTCACATAAGGTCCCTGTTTGTGTATCTCGCTCAGACGCGTCTCCAAATCTAACCGCTTGAACAAGTTCACACAGTTAAGGTACCAGTTACTGGTCACAGTGGCGACCTCTCGTGGCTATCTAATAATAATTAAACCTTACATATATATATGCAATGTGTGTGCGTGTAATGACACCCGTTTGGCTGTTCCAGAATTCCCGAACTATACGTAACACATTGGGTTGCTACACTCTCTGCTATTAAATTTATTTCCTTGTTTTCTCGTGACAAGCCACTTTTGTAATGTATCGCTACCTTATCGAAATATCAATCAAAATGTCATACAAAGCACCCCACGCTTTTAGAACAGTGACATTCCTTTTCTCGTCAGGAAATTTTATTCTTATGTTAACAATTATTTTTTTAGTTTGATTCACTCTAAAAGTGTGTTTTTGAACTATAATATTTAAATGAGGTTCTGGTACGGAGGACTGGAACTAGAGTTCTTAATATAATTTAATTGTGAGTAAAACAAAGGTTAAATGCGAATAGGTCGAGCCAGCCAGGATTCGAACAGGGAATCTCCGGATCCGTATTCAGGCGCGTTATCCGTTGTGCCACTGTCTCACGTAAGTTTGAATGTCTTAGGTACTTTCATTCTACATGGGTTAAATTGCTCACCATAAGTTAAAAATCACTCATCTTGGCGATCCAGATCATGAAGAGATAATAAACTTATCAAAATATTTTAGTGTCGTCGGTCGTTGATAAGTCTACAACGTTTCAATTAAATCGAATCGCTTAAAGTAGGGCAAAATCGAGCCCAAAGAGTCAGTTACAAACAAACATACAGGTGAAACTAATAAAAGCATATTAAAAAGAGAACAAAAATTTTTTTAGAAAATATACAGTAACTAGTTTCTAGTGGAAAACGAATTTTTCAGGAAATCAGTAAAATCCCCAAACCCCCAAAAAATGAATTATAACACCCCTGAGCATTGCTTTATCAAGGAGTCATTAACTTATGAATTCGTATGCATGATTCCTTCTTATAAATTTGCGCATGTGATTGTGATTTTGAACAAGACGTGCTTGTCATTCTGAAATCTCCTTTCATTCCCATCCAGATAAATTATTTCTTTTCTTTGAAATTCTGCTTTAATTTAATCTAAAATCTCGAATTCTATTTTCGATTTTGTTCTCTTGCTGACAGTTTATGGATCAGGGAAAATCTGAATGCTGAACATTTCATTTTTTTCGTCTGTCATCTTCATCTGTCAACCAGTGTTCGAGGTTCCGTGGAAAGGAAATTTAAAACAATGAATTCATTTTTTCCAATTTATATTTCATTTCAGGAGAAAGATTTCGTATTTAATGTGAGTATGGATTGTATACTGTGACTCAAAAAAAAAAAAAAAAAAAAAAAAAAAAAGGCTTGGGCATGATTAAATTCCCTCTAAAATAAAATTCTATGTTTTAAATTTATTTCGGAAGGTTTGTTTTTTATTTTACGCCCAACACAATACAAAATGAAAAAAAGAAAATGATAAGTTTTTAAATTATTGAAAAATTAAAAGCTCGTTTCTATTTTGTCAGTGAATTAAAAAGTTTATTGTTCAAAAAATAAAAATACATATTTAAATGCTTTGTTCGGTTCAATAAAAAGTTTTAAAGTTTTTATTAAAAACATTGACGCATTCTTTGGCACTACTTTGGTTCATTTTAAATCCTATCAAAGCCACAACAAAATGCGTTGTTTTCGTCTACTTTAAAAAACAACGCGTACGAACATGCAACATAGCAACATACGAAATATAAACTTTTTTAAGTTTATAATGCGTAATGTGTTATTTATAATTTTTAAAAAGGCACTTAAAGCATTTTAGTTATTTTCAGCAAATATTTGTTTTTTATTGAGTTTTAAACTAATCGTTGGCATTTAAAAACAAATTCAAACAACTGTACATAATAACATTTTTTGAAATATTTTTGTTTTGAATTAAATTTTCTCTTCGTTTTTTTCATTCTTTGAAAATAGATTAAAGTTTTTAAAGCTATATTCGCTAAATAATTATAATTCTAAACTGAAATAATAAATTGTAACTCTGTGCAAAAGTCAAGCGAATATTTCTTATTCCTTTTCATTTAAAAATAGGTTATTAAAATTTTAAATTAAATGCATGTATAATCGTTTAGATATACGCCATAACCTTAAGTTCAAATAATCGCGAAAATATTTATAGAATAGGATCGAAGAAAATCTTTGAATATTAAAAGTTATGGAAATAAATATTGCCATTATAGAATATTGTCATAGCAAAGTTAATGTTATTAAAATTTAATGTTATTCACCGAAAAATTAAAAAAAAATCGATTCAGGAGTCCATTTGAAAACGCATTTATACTATTCTAATGGAAGTAATTTACATTGTAAAAATGCTTGCTTCGTTATTGCATCTCAATTGCCTGCATAACAATGCGCATTGTTCAGAAAGGAATAACATAAAGGGCACGAGAAGGAATTGAAGAAGGAAAGGAAGCTTATGAATAAAAATCTAAGGGAAGAAAAAAAAAGAACTTTTTGTAAGTTAATTTGAGTTTTATGTTAGAACATTAATAATCCTCTGCGAAACTTTATGTCCTGAATAAAACCAAAGTGAAACTACTTGTCACAGAAATTGAAAAAAAAAAAAAAGTTCTAACTCGGTAGTCCTTCTTGAAGAATCCTCCGCCATAAAACTGAGTAATGAAGAATTATCTTCCTGGAATTGACTAGACAGAAGCGTGCATTACGCTAAACGAGCAGCTTGATGGCCCGCCTAACGAGATGGAGTCACGCAAACCGCAATTGAAAAGGCGTGACAGCACTGCTGCCGGTGAGATACCGTTATGGGCTGCCCACATAACCCCTCAACAAAACAAAAGACATTGTCTATAAACTATAAGGAATCCAGACGTGCTGCTCTATAGTACACAACGATGCAAGAATACAATAAATTAATATTAGGGTTGTGCTGTGCAATTAACATGTCATGTTAACTGCGGGAGCTAAAAAAAAAAACACGTAATATAAAAACAAAAATTTTTAAGTCAATTCCAACTTTTTTTTACTCTATTGCAGAAAAGTGCTTTACAAATAAAGTTGAAATTTTGATTTTACATCTGGCACCATCTATTATTAGATAAATGCAACTTAAATATAAAAAAAAAAACTAAAATTAATTAATTAAATTTAATTACTGAATTAATAGGCGAAAAAATTGTATTAACATCACGTTTCGTTCACTGCAAGTTCAAAAAAAAAATGTATTCAAAACTTGAGTGGATGAATAGAAAGTATTTTGTTATATATATGTTATATAATGTAAAATGTTCTTCCTACATACCCAATTTTGCAAATATCCGTAAGACTAGATTCATAAGTTTAACTTGTGAATGATCGTATGCAATCATTTAGATTCTTTTATTGAATCTACATTAATATCGAATAGTACATTTCCCTATTGGGAAGAAAAAAAAATTGGAACTTTTTACAGTTTCAATGTGGCTATTCTGTATCTATTCGCTATTGCTATAGTGGCTATTCGCTGTAAGTTCTGTTTTGATTTTAGTAACGGAGGACATTTTAAACAGGTGCTGTTATGAGACTCTCTCCTAATTTCATTTCATGCGTGCCCTTGTGCATGCAAACCAATGAATGTGAACTGTAGCATGAAACTGTTCATTACTTAAAACCCAGCACAAAACCCGAGACCCCATGAAACACAACGTGAACTCAGTAAGGACTACTCTCCTTTATTCTAGAATGTCCTGTTGCCAAAAAGTCATAGTAAGAGAATAAATATGTAAATGATTTTAAAAATCCACAATTTTTGTTCATTATAGTGTAGATAGATTATATAGAAAAAATATGTTTTTAAATGCAAGAAAATTGCAGATTGTATATGTGAATATTTAAGTATTTTTTTAAAAATTTCGCTGTTCAATAAAATGTTTCGCATTATAAAAAGTAATTAAGGAAATGTTATTCTCGTCCATATTTGAAACTTTTTGCAATATTTTCTTATAGAAAATTATCCATTAACAGTTCGAAAAACATCTAAGTCAGTAATAACTTCTAACAAAATCAAATATGCTCTGGAAAATGCTGGAAATGTATTATTTTTTTTAAATTTTAACGGTTCCTTCGAAATCGATTGCAATTAAATTGTGTGTTCATTAATTTAGCGTTTTAGTAATATAATTGTATCTTTCCTTCTCGATTCTGTTTCCTGAATATATTTACAAAAATGTATATTTCATTATAAGGTTATTATTCTAAATATAATTATAACATTTATCATTATATTTTATAAAATCTGTTATAAAAATATTATAATAAACACAAATTCATAGATATTATATTCTTTAAAGCGTACGTGAAAAGCATTCACTTATTTCTTTTTTTGAATTAACGTCTAAGTAAATGTTAACGCTTTATTACTTATGACTTAGTTGACTTCCATTTTATCGGCATTGAATGACTAAATTAAACAGCCATTCAGAAAGTGAGCGCACATCGTATCACATCCAACCGAATCCTCTTAAAATATTTTTTTAAAACAAGTAATATAAAAAAAAAAAATTAAAGTCAATTCCTACTTTTTTTTTCACTCTATTGCAGAAAGTCCTTTATAAATAATTTTCATTCACATTTTTAAGTTTATCTGGCGCCATCTATATGTAGATATATGCAGACTTAAATCTAAAAAAAACTAAAATTAATTTAATTAAATTTAGTTAATGAATTAATATTTGAAAAAAACTGTATTCACATCCAGTGTCATCCACTGCAAGTTATAAAAAAAATGTATTTGAACTCGAGTGGATGAATAAAAGTATTTCATGAACTATTTAAAATTTAAACAAGATATATATAGGGAGAGTGTGAGCTAATAGAAGGAATTGAAAAACCCTTTAATTTCCTGCAGTGATTCGCGTCTTCTCTTAATGAGCACTTTTTGTTCTCACCGAGATATGGAGAGAGTTGTTGATTTTGCAGCAATTACCAAATGATGGACGACGGGAACTAAAATAGCGCTTCCTCTCGGGTGGCACTTTATCCGTAACTGATCCCCTCTTTATCTCTCACTTTGATGGATTTCCGAACGTCCTTGGAAAAAATAAGCGCCTTCGAAATTAAAAGGGTTATTTATGTTGAGGGAGGGGACGCGAAAATAGGAAACGAATGTCAAGAGTTCGCGCTCTTATCTTTCTGAAATAGCTTATCGGTTTAATTCTGGCGTATCTATTAATCATCCTAAGAGCTATTTTCGGTTGAAAATCGATACTATTCGTGTTCTGTAAGAGTTGTGGGCGTATCTGATCTGTTTCCATACTTTTGATGAGCGTTACTGGGAAAGTTATTTTGGTTTTTGTATTTAAAAATCGATGCTATTCTAAGTAGCTGAGTATAGAGTTGGAAAGTTTTTTTTTTTTTTTTTTTTTTTGCAGCGGGCGTTCTTAATGTGGTAATGATTGGGCCATTATGTTAATTGCCGTGCTCACAGAATCCTTTAAATCTGTAATCATTATACTTTGTTTCGTGGAATGAATAATGGGGGAAAAAGTTGCAAATAGAAAAAAAAAAAAATATTCCAGCATTTATTCTGAGCTTTAAAAATGATACATATACGTTAATTGTTTCAGAAAGTAAATCGTGAAGAACGATCGTTTTTCAGTGGACAAAAAATCATTTATTTAAAGACACAGTTTCGCTATCTAAAAGACGTTTGATAGAAAGCGATAAATTGTTACAGAATTTTTTTTTTTTCATCTCTCCTTAAATGGGTTCGATTACTTAAAATAAAAATGTTAATTTTCAATGTTTCCACATTGAATAATAATGAAAATCATGTTATATAAGATGCAGTACTATATCGCATTAAAAATTAAATTCATAAACTATTTAATTAAGTCCATCCTTTCAGTGATTCCTTATTTTCTTACGACTTAATTTGTCAATTTTCCTCTACAAGGAAATATAAAAAAGGTAAATTCTCTAAAAGTAAATGAAAATAAAATATTTCAATGTGCTTTTGTTTCTTACTCATAAAAAAAAATTATGTCAAATTTTTGAATAGTTTTAACTTATATATTAATTAAATTTCAGAAAAAATGAATGTTTCGAGTTTTTCTTCGGCTATAAAAAAGTAATTTCATTACATATCATCTTAAGCTAGGCTATTATTTGATTCAAAAGATACTTTAGAAATGCCGAAATTATTAAACAAAAATTCACAATTGTAATAATAAAATTGATAATCAACGAAAATTGTAATTTAATGTTTAAAAATTGATAAAATTAGTTGGACCAAAAACTTTCGACTCGTAGGTCAAGGTTTTTTTATACCGACACGCGACATTTGAATATTTACAGTAATTTTACGAACAATGTTCTTTACTACAAATTTCTAAAATGTGTGAAATGAATTTAATGATTCATACATCTGTAAAAAGAGTTTTCAACTTGAACAATTTTAAAGTGTAGTGTTTTTAATTTAAAAGATGCACTCTTCATTTGTTTACAAACTGTAACGACAGCTAAGACAAGTAAAATAAATTGTACATTTTAATCACAATATTTGTAATACATGAAATCTTATTTGTTCTTAAAACAGAATACCTTGTACCTATAAGATATTTTATTGTTCAATTAAGATGGGTTCTTATAAACCTCAGTGTCGAGAAAAGTTTTTCCCTTGTTGACTTAATTGCATGCTAAGTCTTTGTAGTGGATGTGATAAAACTGAATTGCCTCTTTAACTTATAATTGTAATATTAATTCTCAGAATTTTGGAAAAATAAAAGTTTTTTTTTATAAGAGGAGTAGACTCCCAACTAATGGTGATCATATGAATGGTGGTAATGATGATCATTATCATGATCAGAGAATCATTTAAATTCGTAATAAATGTATTTTGTTTTTTGGATTAAATGATTTTATATAAATGGCAATAAATTGGAAGAAAAAAAAAATATTTTTACCTTTTCTCTAAACTTTAAAAATAAATTGTAAAAGGCTTTTTGTTAATGAAGAGAAAACATCTATTTAGATATTTTTTTTACTAATCATTATCACACGATAAAATCCTTATTACGCTAGAAAGAAACACACATTAATTTATTTAATCCATTTGCATCGATCGAAAAAATTGAAAAAGCGGCCTCCATCGCCAAAATGTTTTGAAGATTCAAATTGATAAGAAGATAAAAGCCGAAATGGCGTACACATAAATATTTATAATTTGATATTATGATTTATAATATGATTGAATTCAATAAAGTTATACATTGAAAACAATTGGGGAAATTCAATTTAATAGTTTAGTAATATTTGTAATGCTCAACACTTATAGCCACAAGATAAAGTGAATCTTTTCTTTTTTTTTTTGTGTGTGTGATGAATAAATTACACAACTTTTACGAGCTTTAAGTGATGAAGTCAGTCTTGAATGGACATGGCGCACTATTTCACGTTATTGCGAAAGGCTCTATCTTTATGAATAGTTTTGAAAATAACGTAACTGCTCAAAAGGATCCTGTAGGTCTATTTTTGATGATTGGTAGATTTGAGAGATTTTGTAGTTCTATTTATTTTTCAAAAATATTCGAGTCAAAACTGTCCATTTGTTATCCGTTTTCTAGAATGGCTTTTACTAGGGAAAAAAAACTTTAATCCGTTGGCAATCGTCACTTTGCGTAAATGGGGTCAAGCTACTATCGACTTTTAAATACAAAATAAACAATTAATGTAAAAAAAAAATTCTAAAGTCAATTCCTACTTTTTTTTCACTCTATTGCAAAAAGTCCTTTATAAATAATTTTCATTCATTTTTTTAAGTTTATCTGGCATCATCTATTGGTAGATACATGCAACTTAAATCTAAAAATAACTAAAATTAATGAATTAAATTTAATTAATGAATTAATATTTGAAAAAACTGTACTAACATCCAGTGTCATCCACTACAAGTTCAAAAAAATGTATTTCAACTTGAGTGGATGAATAGAAAGTATTTTATGAATGACTGAATATTTGAACGAGATATAGATAGGGAGAGCGTGAGCTAATAGAAGGAATTGAAAAAATAAAGATATTTCTTTAATACGCAATGTTCGATGCTTTAAAAAGCGATTAATAAAGAAAGGTAATTTGTTGTCGACCCGTTATTTTTAAATTATTCCTTAAATGCTTTCCATTACTTAAAATATAGATTTTGTTTTTCAATGTTTCGATATGAAACCTACATCGAAATATGAATAAATAAATCATTGAAAAATAATTCAATAAATAGAATGAAGGAAATACTCATAAGATTAATTATGAAAGCATTCTCATGAAATTACAGTAAGAATTCTTTTCAATACATACGTTGCAATAAAAAAATAAATGATCATGATTGTTTTCTGTAACTTTACATATATATATTTAAATGATTTATATGACATGTTTGTAAACATTTTTAATATGTGATTCATTTTTATTACATTCATAATAAAATGCAATAAAATAAAAAACAATAAATTCAAAAGATATTATTTATTTTCTTATAAAATAAAATTTGTTAAATTTATCGCAAATGCAATTTTGAGCTTAAATCTTTATTTAAAATAATGCTATTGTTTTCAAATGCTGAGGCATTTAAGCCTGAGTGCATTCATCAACAACAACGTTAAGTCTATAGTAAATTCAGCGACACCTAGGGTATAATCCAGAGGAACGGCTTATTGCACTGCAAAGGATAACTTGGAATTGCAAGGAATAGTTTTCTATTACTGGAGTTTTATAATTTTATAGTTTTCTTAAAGGGGTTTGCACCTTCTTGCACCTTCCCAAAGAAAGTACTTTCTGGACTATAGATTTATCATGATAAATGTTTTTAGTTCAGCTTTTCTTGTTGAGTTCGGAACTGAGGTTTTAGTTCAGACACCCGAAGTGCAATCGACGATTATTCCTCTGGTATTTGAATGCTGTTAACAAAGTTCCCTAGGGCAAACCCCCAGGTGACAAATAATAGTCCAAAATTGTCGTGGTCCAATATGGGTGCAATGTAGCAACCTCTCTGTGTGACATCCTGAGTAACGCCTTATCTGTTACATTAGTGGCAATTGATTTGATTGAGTATCCATCATTCCAAAACGAGAATTACCATCGTCATTGTTATAAGAGACACGCCATATATTTTTAAATAAATTTTTGTCGTCTATTACAATTAATACATTTTAATAATTTTCGAATAAGGACTATTATAATTTTTTATAAATGAATTAACACATATTTCTCTCTTTTGAAGACTATTTTGAAACAACCGAGTACCGATTTTAAAAAGCGATCACATTGTTACAAAAATGATTGGCTTTTTATGAAACCATTAAAACAATTTTCGAAAAACTATAATTTAAAAATATGTCAGCATTTTTAATTCAAATATCGTGTTATATGTTTTATGATTTTGTTTTGCTGTAGTTTAACTTTTTTTAATCATCTTCTAAATATTGCTAATGTGAGAAAGAATTTAACAGAAACAGAGAAGCATATCAGAGGATTATTCTGAATTACTGGTAAATTAACAAAATTAATTTGAAAAATATTATTAAAAAGTCGAAGTAAAACGCATTTAAAATTATAGGTCTTGTGCAGTGAAATGTGTTTAATTTAAAAATAAAATCGTAAGTATTTTTTTACTCATGTAATACAAGAAAAGGAAGTAAACATTTTACTTTTAAAATATGCCTTTAATGTTTTGCATAAATATTGCTCATTATGCAAAAAAAAGTGAAATAATTTAGATGAATAAAGTTTCAAGAATTTTATAAAAAATTATTAACTCTTCTTTAACATCTATAATCTGATCTTTTTTAAAAAAAATTTATTCGCATGCTTGTTTTGTTTGGCATAATTAGATTCATAACATTTAATCTATTTTCGCACTGAAACACATGTAAAATATTAATTCAAAAACTTTTGTTGAGTTTATTTCTTGCCAGTAAAGCTAATAATTTTCATGTTAACATAGTAATGACCTATAAAAACAAAGACAATAAGTAGAAAGCGTAAATTAATAGTTAAAGCCTATTTGTAGTTTTTAAATAAATTCAACAACCTACCTGAAATTTTATTTTGTATTGTGCCTTGAATTTGCCTTCCTTTTTTCCAATGGAAAATATTTTATGTTTTATTTAATTATTAATTTCAGTGCTTCTTTTTTTCAGTTTTAAAAATTAAACAGTGTCATTTAGTATATATTTTAAATAAAAGAAAAGAAATTAGCAGCATATTTAAACATAAATATTTCTTTTGAGCAATTTCTCAAGAAATGAAGAAAAAAAAAAAGTCAAATATACATAAATGTATATTTATTGTGAGTTCAACTTTTATTTTTTTTTCTTTTAAAAATGCTCGCGAAGGCCATTTCCTTCGGCGAAAGTTTTATTTCTTTCAATTCCAGCTGTCGCTTGCAATGTTAAGCTTCAAAAAATATGCGACACATTTCTGTGTCCCCCCCAAAAAAAACTCTTTTCTAATAAAAGTAAATTAAAGTAATGCTTTTTGAAACGGGCGGGATGTGTTCTAAGTAAACGAGACAAACAAACAAAAGAAGAAAAAAACCAGCGCTGTTAGGCTGAAAATGGCTACTTTTGGAATCCCCGCCATATAATGAGCAGCTGTAAAAGTATTTCTCGTCGGTCTTACGGAACAGAATTCCAAAAGGGAATTTTCTTGCGGCATTTTCGCCGTATTTTTGAAATACTCCACGGACATCGAACACATCTTAGGCTGTTGATCCCTTGAAAGCGTGGGCGACAAAAGTGTTACTGGGAAAATATCCCCATAAATCCCCGCGTAAAAGCTGGTTTTATGGGATTACTTGTGAAAGATTTTAAAATGATTTTTTCCATTAAAATCATATATTGGATGGAAATAAAATGCAAATACTTTTAAAATCTCATATGAATCCCAAAAATAAAATATTCTGTAGAAAACAATTTAATTATATATATATATATATTTTGAACTATTGGCGATCATCTTAGAAGGAATATTTTATAGCGTCAAAGTATTTCTTGTACGTTTTTGCTGAATATAATTATTTCGTTTTAATTTTCTCAGTCATTTAAAAAAAAAAATTGTTTTAAACGTCAAAAAACGTGTAATTATTTGCCAACTCAATATTTAACCGATTCATGTCACCTGTCTACTTATTGTGACTCTGGTGCTGTACCATAAATTGAAATATACAGAAAGGAAGGGAACATTTTCTAAATCTTCAAGAATTTTAAAATACGTTATAAAGTTGATGGAAATTTAAATTTAATAATTTTGTAATTAAAAACATTTTAATATTTTAAATATGCCGCTATGAATTTCTATAAATTTTTCCCTTTGGATTATTAAAGTTCTAAATTTAAAATTTTATATTATAATTATTTTTTATGTCTTAATCCAATACATACTAATGAAATATGTTTAGGTTTTGCTAGATTTCTATAATTATCTGATATTATAACAAAGAAAAATAAATATCCGTTGTTCCGGAAGTTGACGGATGTTTGCAAAAATAGTTCGAGAACGTTCAAATCGTTATTTTTATTCGATTCGACTTTGCATCTCCGCTGTTCTAAATGCAAACTCGACTGAGATGTGATTTAGTTGTTTATAAGTCTAGTGTTACTTTTATTAATGTGGGAACACAAACTGTCATTGCACGTAATTCTGGCTTCATAAAATCCATAACTGTAACATGAAACGATGGGCATTGTGAGAAAAGGAGTGTCCATTCCATCTTTGTATTGCAAATAATTTTGTTTAATAACTAATGAATTTTTAGGGCATCAGGATGCGTATTTTCGTTTTCTGGAAATATTTCACTTTTTCTTTTTTCAAACATAAACAATAAATTAGCGCAAAAAAAAAAAAATATTCTGTACATTTTGGAAACTTTGACAGTTTTTCCAAGGCAAATTCCTGTATTCTTTGCATACTATTATGTAGAAATACCAAGCAAAAAATGGTGGTTGTCATTCAACACCAGTTAACTCATAGAATCTATGAAAACAGCACTTCTGCCAATTTCCATTTCAAATATTTCTTGTTCCTATATGCTAATTCATATATATCTTTATTGTGTTTATATCCATATTTTCTAAGGTTTATTTACTAATTCGCAATACATAAATTGTTTTGCAGTGATGCTGAAAAAAAAAACTGGTTGACTTTTGAAAACTTGGCTTCATGTTATTCTATGTTGTTACTGAGTAATCTGACAATAAAAAAATGCATTACTTTTTTTTTGAAATTTCTTTTTTTTGTGTAGAAATTATAACGAGTCTCACGGTCTCTATTATTATTATAACTGGTTTTCTGAAGGTCCCCCAAAAAAAAAAAAAGTTCCTAAAATAAAGCAATTTTCAAAATTTTAATGTTATTTATTCCTTTATGGATGCACGGAAAGAGCCACTTGCAATTATAAAAAATTTCATACAATTGTCTAAAGGGGTCATATTTGATGGTGTGTGTGCTACCTTTCATCTGCGAAAAAATAAAAATGTTTAACAGTACGAAACATGGATTTGACTTCTGCAAATATCGTATTCAACTCAATGTACTTTTGAACAGTGTTTTGCCACTAAAACTGAATATCTGAAGAATCCTGGTGATATTCTCGAGAGTGAAAATGGAATTTATGGTTCAAACAATTCTCACAGAATGCACAAAAAACAAGCTGAACTTCAAGGTAGTTAAGTATGTTAAACTCTCTATAAATAATATAAAAATTAATTAAAGTCAATTTCTACTTAGGTGAACAAAAAAATTTTTTATTCTAGTTATTTTTTATTAAATAATTACAATTAATATAAATATGTATATACATATGACAGAATCACACTATTAAGTGGCAAAATAGAAAGCGAAACTCCTTGCAATTTTCCATTTTCCTTTCTATATAGGATGTTGGACTATTATTTTTGTTTGTTACTATTTATTCGCTTTCTATTCCCCTTTTTCTTTCTTTCTTCTTTTTTTTTTTTTTTTTTCGTTTCTAATTTATGAAGCTGATGGTGGTCTATAATTTCTCATTCTATCCATCTCTTGTAATGCTTCATAATTTATATAAGAGAAATCTTTTTTCTCCTATATAAATTAAAATGAATTAATTAAATTTAATGAATGAATTTATATTTGAAAAAAACTGTATTAACATCCAGTGTTATCCACTAAGTTTAAAAAATGTATTTGAACTCGAGTGGATGAACGAAAAGTATTTTATTAACGATTGAAAATATGAACAAGACATATATAGGGAGAGCGGGAACTAATAGTAGGAATTGAAAAACTGAAACTTGTGGAATTCAACTATTCCTTAATGGAATGGAGTTTGGCGTTTACTTAGGATACGTTGCAATTGACGAAAACTGAAGAGAATTTTTCAGAAGGGCATATTTCCTTTTAAATGACATACCGAAATCTATTTAGGTTTTTCTTATTTAATGACATTTTGATTCGAAAAAAGAAACATTTATTTGACAGAGATCTTTTTACTAATAAAATATTAGTAAAATGTACCTTAGATTCAATAAAATAATCATTATCATGTAAGTCAGAATTTTTAATTTGTTGCCTAATTTTGATGTTATTAATAACAGTTTTGAAAACTGTGATTATGATTATTATGATTTTGACTATTAGATTATGATTTTGATTTGTGTACTATAAATATCGTAATTGAAAATCCATGAAAATTGAGGTTTAAATATGCAGCGGTTTTTATGATTCTTAAAAACTACTTCCAAATACGCTTTTAAAGATTAAATCGTTTTTAAAAGCCTTTTTTGAAAAATACATAAATTTGCAATTTGTCCTGAAATTCAAGAGAAAAAGAAATCTTCAAGAATGTTTTTTTTTTTTTTTTTTTTTTTTTTATGGTTTTCATGATTTTTGTAGTTTAACTATTAAATTTCAATATCAAATTCAATTTTTTGTATTATTGTGTAGTATTCTTAAATGCAGAAAAAAAATTAATTAGTTTGCATAAAGCAATAATTTAAACTATCTGTTAATTTTAAAGATTTCGAAAATATTGTTACCCTTGTTTTAAGCAGCTTATTAGAAATGCTTATTTATTTTTAGAAGGTGATATTGTGTGGCCGATCTTAAATGAAATTAATACGCTTATAAATTATCTTTTCTAACATATAATCCCTTCACGTCGTCCTATCTTTATTAAATTAAATATCTATCAATATACGGTATCATATCATAAATTTTAAAAGTAGTTGCAATGCAAGCTTTTATACATCAGTCTCGATTAAAGTTTTATATGCAAGATTTGTTATTTTTTTTTTATTATTAAATTGCATCTTTAATTAAAATTTTGGCTAAGAAGATCTATTACAAGATTGGATTTGTATACTTAAATATAAAGGCAAATAAATTGATGTAGTTTTAAGTTTCAAAAACAAAACGTGATAGAACCGCTGCCTATATATATTTTCAGAAAATTTCCAATAACTAATCATTTGAATTTACTTTTCAAACTAATTAATAAAAGAAAACTATTTTGGTGGAAACTAAACAATTGTAATCAAACAAATCAATGTGTTCATATTAATACATATTAATTTTTAAGAGTAATTCTGCGATATGGGCTGTTATCTCCAAAATTAAAAGCCTCGGTGAAGGAGGGGTGAATAAAATTGGCTCAATATATGGTACTAGATTTAATTTAAATATTAATTGGCCGTGACGTCATTTAACTTAATTCCATCAACACTTAACCACTCGTCCGTTCCTGTGTGTCTAAACCGTCCTAGGTTCTTACCAGATCCCTTGGGTACACAGCACGCACAATTAAGCTATTGGAGTGCCCTAAGGTACATGGCAAGACCACCTCGTAAAAGACGGAACGACCCTCGTTCTACCACTAGAACAAGGCAAGAACTGCACGGATCACTTAATCTCTCTTTGTCAACCAGGGCCTGAGTGACCTTTTATTTTCCTTGTTGGTTCTAGAGTGTGTGTTCTGGAGGGTGGAGGAGGGGGGGGGGCAAATACGAAAGTGGGACAAAGAGAGGGGTAGTGCTGCGACCGATAAAAGGTTTTGACGAGGTTTTATTTTATACTGGGAGTAGTGATCTTAAACAACTGTTAGCTGAAAGTAGAGCCCTAATTGTAAGACATAGTGTGGCGAGAATTAGAGGCTGCGTTCTCTAAGAGTTCTTTATATCCTGCAGCACAGGCGTCGCCCTTTCTGGTATCCCTTGACCTTTTGTCGAAGCGTATTGTTTTACGGAATTCTTATAGGGGAAATACAAAAAGAAAACCCGCTTGTGTAGGCTTATAAATTCCTTACTTTACAGTTAGGATGTTTGTGCATGCATACTATTGCTTACATTCTGTTGGTTTCATTTCATTTTTTGCCCTTATGGATGGGTGGGCGAAATAATTGTAGGTGCTTACAGATGCTATGCTGTCAGCCAGAATGGATGTTAGCAGGATGGAATAGACACGTTGAATCATAAATTTCTATCAGCTGCCGTCGACCTCATTTGATCCCCATTGGCAGCCACTACTGTAAAGAGAATTAAAAATGTTAAGGGGGAAAATTATAACATTTGAATTGAAATTTGCATATCTTTGTAATGCTTAAAAGCTAATTCTAATCAAACTCTAATACTAATCAAATGTCGAATACTCAAAAGTTGATACTAATTAAACGCTTAATATTAATCATACGGCAATGAATGCTTAGCATAGAATATACCGAACTCATTTTTAAGTATTATATCGATAATTAAAATTTTTTTGTGGAAGTCTTATTAAAAAATAAGTAAATAAATGCAAGACGCATAAATAAGGTTGAGATTAAATTCTCGAGAAAAATATTCAACCTATTAAAGTGCACTTACTGATGACACTTTCTGCCTACCGAGATTTTTGTGTCACCTACTCTAACAGTGTTTAAAGCGGTAATGAATTTAAAATAAAATGAAAATAGTAAATAAAAAATGTTTAGCTAAAAAAAGCGTCGAAATTCTTAGCTACAAAATTAAATATGCAACTTTATAGGATGCTTCTCATTTTTAAACTGCAATAAAATTAGAAAAGATAGTTTCGAAAAATTGATTTCCCTCTGAGTAATGAATCTGTACAATTCCATCAGAGAACGATTTTTATTAGGCTCAATTGGGAAATTTAGTTTTTAAAATTTCTCTTAAAACAGTAACTATTTATGCGTGATTGAGAAAAATCTGCTTTTTATTAAGCTTTTCAAAATATTTAAGCATTCTTTATTTTGATGTAAAGAGTGCTTTGAGTTATTAAAAAACTGTGACAGAATGCAATTTAGGATTCTTATCTGTTAAGATGCATTTTATTTAAACATATGTTCTTCTTTCTCATTTTGATAAACGTATGGGATATTCAAAATGGCATTATTGGGACTGATTAGAATTTACCTTTTATGGATTTTTGAAATCAGTCATTAAGATATTACCGTAATTCTGTAAAAATTTTACTTTTGAATGTAAAAAAAAAAAAAAATTCCCGTAGTAAAACATTAATATTGATTATTTCAAAGATGAAAATTCTTAAAAAATGTTTGTAAATGCTTCCAGGAGGGTTTCACGTTAATTACTTACAAACAAATCACTCTAAAAAGTGGCCATGGATTTCAAAACAACAAACGCATCATCTGCGCCAAAGATCGCCAAACAAACAAGTAATATTTAAAAAAAAAAAAAAAAAAAAATTTCACTTTATTGCAGAAAGTCCTTTATAAATAATTTTCATTCATTTTTTTAAAGTTTATCTGGCGCCATCTATGGGTAGATATATGCAATTTAAATCTAAGAAAAACTAAAACTAATTAATTAAATTTAATTACTGAATTAATATTTGAAAAAACTGTTTTCACATCTAGTGTCATCCACTACAACATATTGAACAACATATATATAGGGAGAGTGTGAGCTAATAGAAGGAATTGAAATAACGGGGCGTCCCATATTCACGATGTCTTTAACTTCCATTCCTATGTGAAAGTTTTCCAATAGTTTTAAGACGTTACTTTATTATTATTTTTTAAAAAATATATAATTTACGTATGATAAAAGGAATCGCCAGAAACGTCACAGCGTCCTTTAGCTAAGGAAATTCGAAATCATTAAGACGCTTTGAATGAAGAGAGCTGCTGTCACCCTTTCTTAATTAAGGAAATCAACTGTCCGTTGAATCGGACGCCAAAGACATTCGAAGTCAGTCCGACGGGCAGTTTTAGGATGAAGTTTATTCAGCTAAACTTTGATTTGGCAGACTGCGAAAATAATTTTTTTTCTTCCAAACTCCTTTGGGTTGCAATAAGTCTATAGACCCAACAGAGGAAAGACATTGCGAAAGTGTCAAGAGCGAGATTTCTAAAAATGGGGGAGAGACTTCAAAATGAAGTCCAGACGGACATTATTTGAAACTGTTTCGAAAGTTTTGCAGAATTTGGAAGACAGAAAATTAGATACGTGAAATATTTCACATCGCTTATAATGAGTTTATAAATAATTAAATAATACATTTTTCAATTCCTACTATCAGTTCACACTCTCCCTATATATATCTTGTTCAAATTTTTCGTTCATAAAATACTTTTTATTCCTCCACTCAAGTTCAAATACATTTTTTTTAACTTGTAGTGGATGACACTGGATGTTAATACAGTTTGTCAAATATTAATACATTAATTAAATTTAATTAATTAATTTTAGGTTTTTTTTTGGATTTAAGTTGCATGTATTTGCCAATAGATGGCGCCAGATGCAAAAGGAAAATTTCAACTTTATTTGTAAAGGACTTTTCTGCAATATAGTAAAACAAAAGTAGGAATTGACTTTAAAATTTTTTTTTTTATATTGCTTCTTTTAAATTCATTTTTTAATCCTCTGTTTCTTTATTGAGCTCAAATATTATTTTTGCTGGAAATTAAACATATTAACTTGGACCACAGTAACCTGGTGGATAATGTGTGTTAGATTTTTGAACCAAGGGGGCTGGTTCCCTGGTTCAACCCCTGAGGCTTCCGTGTCTATGCCAGAAATGCATGCTATAAATCTGTTGTGCGAAAACATCTCTTTCATTGGGCTCCAAAAAGATGCGAATCCTCCAGATGCCACCAGTTTCGAAATCGAATTGCAGAGCACCCTGAACGACACTGAACCTGCTGCGTGTGTGCACTTTTCGTAGCGAAAAGTTTTAGGCTAAAAATGACCATCCTTCGTCAGTGCATCTTTAAAATTTTTTAATTGTAACTTTTAATTGATATGTTCAAGTGAAACTACAATCTGTATAAATAAATGTATTATATGCATACAACGATAGCGTAAGTTTATATATATTTACGCATATAAAATTATTATGCATCAAAATATTCTTTGCTCCGTTTTAGTAACTAAACTAGTGATCTGAGTTAGCATAACATTCTTCGTGCTTCTGTAGAAATATTACTGATAACGCATTAATACAACGTAATGAAAATCTTTTAATTAAGATGTGTGCATAACCAAGATTAAAAAAATTTTAAAAAATAAAGAATTTTCGGCAGACATGTCTCATGAAAATGTTATTAAGTGAAGGTAAAATAAATGTTCTTTTTCACAAGGCTCGAATTAATTTTAAAAAGCTGTAGGAAAAATTGTCATCTTTATGCTCCTTAGAAATAATTAATTATTGTCCCAATCGTGCATAGCTGTTTATTTATTATTTTCTGGAAAAATAAATGTCATTAGTTATTAACTAAATTTCCCAAGGGAAAAAAAAAAAAAAAAAAAAAAAAACGAGGTTGTAGTAGCTTATCATGCACGTAACGGGAACCCCCCAAAAAAAAAAAAAAAAAAAAAAAAAACAGTGCAGGCATTTTAATGTATGGTCCAGGGATGGGTAAACTCCGGCCCACATTAAGGTTCCATCTGGCCCGCGGATAGAATTTTAATTTGCCGGTCCAAGGCAAATTACACTCATGTCCATAAATTAAGGATAATTCAGGATCACACAGAAATTGAACTCTAAAATAAAAATTTCACCCGTAGAATTATCACACACATCTTGAAGAAGAATATGCAAATTACAGGAAACCACCAGATGGCGCGGATAGTACGTCACAATGACGAGAGTGTAAGAGAGGGGTATATAAGAAATGTGGCAAGGAAGTAAAATTGTTCACAAGCGCTTTAATAGCCTTTCAGTGCAATAACCGCATAGTTATGGCACAAAGGAAGCATTTGGATGATTTTTTACGTGGTAGATTATCGGACGACTGGAATGTAGACGTACCCAGCTGGAAGTATCCGAGGAACTTGGCGCCAGAGTGTCGTCTCCAGGCTTTGGCAACGATTCCAAGATGATGGTAATGTGAGCAGAAGTTACAGCACAGGTCGCCCCCGAGTTACAACGCCGAATGAGGACCGGTATTTGGCAGTTACTGCCAAAAGAAACAAACGGAGCACAGAATCAGACCTGTCTCGTCAGCTCTCTTGAGCTACCGGTACGACAGTTTCAAGGCAGACCGTGTACAGACGCTTAGGGCACATTGGTCTTTATGCTCGTAGGCCTGTCAGATGTGTTCCACTTACCGCAACTCACTATCGCCTGCGATTAACCTGGAGTAGAGAGCATGCATTGTGGACACCGCAACAGTGGTCTTGTGTGATGTTTTCCGACGAATCCAGGTTTAGTTTGCAGTCTGATTCTCGCCGGACTTTCATGTGAAGAGCGCCAGGTACCCGTTACCACCAAGAGAACACCATTGAACGACACCGTTACGGTGGTGCAGGATGGCTCCTTTGGGGAGGAATTATTCTTGGTTCCAGAACTGACCTGCATGTTCAGAGTGTAACGATGACAGACATCTATCGGGATGTCATTCTGGAACAACATGTACGTTTGCTTCGGGGCGCCATGGGTGCTGAATTTCTGTTTATGGAGGACAACGCCCGTCCTCACCGTGCAAACATTGTAGACGAATGCCTTCAATTGGAAGATATCACCCGTATGGATAGGCCAGCATACTCACCGGACTTGAATCCAATAGAGCATGTGTGGGATATGCTTGGTCGACGAATTGCAGCCCGTCAACCCCCTCCCACCTGTCAACCTTAACTTCAGAGGGCATTGCTTGATGAGTGGTGTAATATTCCCCAAGATCAGATTGATAATTTGATACTCAGCATGCCTAGGCGTTGTAAGGCCTGTATTGCATCGTCCGGGAGACATACTCCATATTAACCATCATACTAACCATGTTATACTGTTTTTTGTAAATAGGTTCTTTTTTTAAATTTGCTCCAGGGAGTAAAAATCGCAATTTTTATTAATTATGTCAAACATATAGCATCTTTTTTTGCTCTTTACCTTTTGTTTAATGAATAGACTTTACAAATAAGTCAAATTTGTTTTGCTTCTGTCTCTTTCTTTGCCTGAACTTCATTATCCTTAATTTATGGATATGAGTGTCAATGAAATATATATTTATATATTATATATACATATCCTTTTCTACTTTGATTAAATATTTTTTTTTTCATCCTTTTTTTCAAAGGACTGATGATATTTTTACTTTCTCTATTTTTGTTCTACAAAACATAAATCGATGGAAATAGCAAGCACAGACAGCTTTCAATCGGTAAAATGTTAAAAGCGGAAGTTCTCGTTAGCTATAGTTGTAGATTGGTAGAATTTTACAAATCGTTATCGAAAGTAAATTTAATATCTCACGCCCAGAAAATCATTGCTATATGTGAACAAGTGTTTTCAACTATGAACTTAAAAAGAATTATTTCAGAAGTAGACTGATAGATGAGAATTTGGCCTCGTTCCTTAGAATCAGTACATCTTACTTCGAACCTCAATAAAAGGAATTTTAAAAAATGGAATCACAATTTCATTCATCTCATTAACATATTTAAATTGTAATACTTGTATATTGTTTCTAAAATTGTAGAAAAATTTATCTTGGCCAGCCAAACTTTATTTTTTTCGATTTTTGGCCCGCGACCGAAAATGTTTGCCCATCCCTGGAGTAGTGTATGAAAAGTACGGAACAAAAGGTATTCAGATATTCAGAAGTGGATGATTTGAAAAACTCTTTGGAAAATGCTATATTGCACTTTTGAGTCACAAGGGAAAATTTGTGATCCACCTGTTGAATATTTGCGAAAAATTCCTCCTCGGCAAACACGGTTAAGAATAAAAATGAAAAGTGACAGAACTTCTCTTTCGAATGCAGAGTGTCACAGGATGACCTTGAAATCCCCTTGAGGAATGTTCCTCGAGTGAGCGGCTGTCTTTTCGCCAGTTGGCCCTGCGTACACAATTGTCGATAAACACAGGCGGAGATTTTTGAGTCATTTTCTAAGTAAAACAGCTGCCAAGTTTTCCGGTGCCTGTGGGTAGAGGGCGTCCTGGTCAAACGTTCGAACGGAAAAAAGGCAAATCGTGTTTTTCGAGTTATGTTCGTGTCAGGTCGTTAATACTCGTGTCGAGATGTTCGCTCGGCCTTTTTTTTTGTGATGATATTTTAACTTTTGCTTTTCAGATCACCACCATGGCTCCCACCGTTCAGCATAACCCTTTCACTGTTTTGTTTACTTTTTTCAATAGTCTTGTGGCATCTACAACGGGTCCCTCATTGTACCGAATTTAAACTTAACTTAAATTCTTTTATTTTTATTTTTACTTGGACATTTATTTATTTTTAGTATTTTTAACTTTTCGAGTACCCTATTAATTGAATTTTAGAAAATTTATCTTTTATTTTATATTTACCGACATTAAAGCAGCCAATTAAAATTTAAATCCTATTTATGAATTAAGATGAGGAGGTTTAGGGGTATTTCCCCCCATGGGTACTCCGTAATCTGTACGCAAGTGCTGATAGAAATAAATGATGCAAAAGATATCATCTGGGAGTGCTGTTCATTAGTTTGATTCACTGAAGTTCGCATTTTTTTCCCCTTTAATTTTAAAGATAATTTTAACAAATTGCATTTTTTCAATCAAAATTCTTTTTTAAGGAAAATGAAGAAAGAATATAGTAAATCGAATATAAATTAGAAAGAAAATAAGATCAATAAGAGTATAAAAACAAATAGAATCGTAAAATAAAAAGGACAGGCATAAGTAATAACAAGAATTATATAAAATAAAAATCAGGTAGCTATAGAATTATTACTTATTCACGGTATAAATGTGTTACTAATATATTTAAATATGGTACATTTTAAATGAAATGCATTTTTTGGATTTTTATAAAATCTTTGTGTTTTAATTACAGGAAACGCCTTCATTACTGTAGAGAAAAAATAATATTTACGACTGTGCTTTCTCATACTTTGGGGCACAGTATATTTCTTAAAGACAAATATTATACAAAAAGTATAAAATGGCAAATATATATATTTGGTAAATTAAAGTGCATCAACATTTCTTCTAGAGAAAATATTTATGAGGAAATACCTGCTCTATTAAAGTACTGCAAGCAGTATTAAAAAGATCACATATTTCCTTCTGAATATGTTATTAAAATATGAATCTATGGCATTTTCTTTTTTGAAATTTGATATGCCCTGATAAAAAATTTTAGTTTTAAATGAAAATGCATTCACTGTTCTGATTTCTTTCTTTGTGTAGAACAAATATATGTATATATATATTTCTGCATTGCAATTATAAATTTTAAATGTTGTTCAAATTGAAATGTTTCTGAAAACAAGTTTTCAGTTATTTATTATTATTATTTTGTTTTATTTGATGGATCTCGGGCATTTTAATTTAAAATGTGTAGCTTAAGAAACAAAAGGGAGATTTAAAATTCAGCACTATCAGTAGAGCCCATCTTTTTAATGACAATAACCCGGCACCCGTTTCAAGTCTAGACGGTGCATCAATAGACCGGTTGATTAAATAAAAATAAAAGAGCAATTTTCTTAAAAGCAGTACCTTTCACAGATTTTGAAACTTTACAAAATAAAATGGGAATTAAACAGCATATTCAAACACCGCGTGTAATTTAACGCCAGGCCTGACATGAAAAATGAACAGTAACTCAACGCCGTGAAGTGCTTTTGTGTTGTCAGAGAGTGTACAAATTTACTGCAATCCTTGTCATTCTGCGTGCTTTATCATTTTTTTGTTGTTGTTGTTGCTCCGCAGTGTACACGAACAGCAGACGTTTGTAGAACAAACCTTTATTTACGATCAATGTGTCCTAACAAGCTGCAGATAAACAGAAGTTTGTTGACACAGGACACGAGAGGCATTCTGTGCTTCGCCTTTCGCAGGAATGAACGCTTTGAACTCACGCACAAAAAGGCTTTTGATAGCGCAGTGATTCGTGAAATCTGACTCTTTTGTTGCGTTAGATTAGAGTTTTACTCGAAAGTTAAAATTTTCTGCTAAATTCGAGAACAGTGCATTTTGGATTTCTGTGGAACACTTCAAAAGGTTTCGTTTAATCGAACGAACCACATAATAGAAACACTCTGAATAATATTCTAATATTTGCAATGAGGTTTAAAATTAATTTACTTTTTAAATTGTTTGAATATTATAATAGCAATGCACTGCCACTGCATGCTCATGGTATGTTTAACCATCTACTGTTGAAGGTGCGTGCAGATCACTCTATCCTGTGCAAGCTTTAAATTCCACAAAAAACCACCTTTCATATTTGTTAAAGTTTATCAGGGTTTAATGAAAGATTAAAAGGTAGACCGCGATCCACTTTCAGTTTAATAAAAAGCGAAACATTATAAAAAAAAAATTTTAATTAGTGTTTTCTTATTTATTGCAAACTCGCTGAATTCTACGGCATTTCCAAGATTCATCTACAATGAAATGATGCGATTAGGCTAAAGACAACAAAATTTAAAAATTAGAAAGTTGAGGAATGGATTTGTTCCCATTCATATTTTGTAACCAAAAAAGTAAATAGATAAAAAAGAAAGAAAGAAAAAAAAAAAAACAGCTAAACAAATTAATTTCATTTCAAAATTTCATTCAATCACTTGTGCTATTTTAGGTTTCTTGATTAATACTCATATAAGGATTGAACTCATATAAGACATATAATATATTGGATTTTTTTTTCCAATTCCTACTATTAGTTCACGCTCTCCCTATATATATCTTGTTAAAATTTTCAGTCATTCATAAAATAATTTTTATTCATCCACTCAAGTTTAAATACATTTTTTTGAACTTGTAGTGGATGACACTGGATGTTAATACAGTTTTTTTAAATATTAATTCTTTAAATGAATTTAATCAATTAATTTTAGTTTTTTTTAGGTTTAAATTGCATGTATCTAATAATAGATGGCCCCAGATGTAAGAGGAAAAGTTGAACTTTATTTGTAAAGGACTTTTCTGAAATATAGGGAAAAAAAGTAGGAATTGACTTTAAATTTTTTTTTATATTACTTGTTTAGAAGAAAATTCAAATTACCATTGGATTAAAGAATAATTTTTTAGTAGTTTCTTTTGTTCTTGAATTTATGTGTCGTTTAACTTTTTTAATAACATAGCACTTGTATTGATAACGATACTTTGGTGCATATTTTTTATTTATCCAGATAATTATGATAAAATTACAGGGTTAACCTAAATGAATGGCTGGATTTTAAATATATATATATTATATTTTCAAATCAATAGTACATAATTAAATAAGTGATGCATGAAAATAAATAAAAACATTCAAAACATTTTTTTCTCACATTTTCCCGTGCAGTTGTGAGGTTGGAAAGATTCCACAAAAATTTGTACCGTGTTACAGAATAAAATCCTATTAGCCATTTTTTTTTCGCTCAAAAAAGTAGCTCGCAGCATTTATCTGGACATGTTGCAGATAAGGTTATTTCAGTAAACTAGTGATAACAAACAGAACGAATTTTGTGTGTCCACAATATGAAGCTCCACGCCATCACAGCTTCATAGGGTCGTAATTACATTAAACGAGGAGCTGCCATGACATCGGATTGGACACGTGATTTACCCTTATTTCAGCGAGATCTTACGACACATAATTTATTTTATTGATTTATGTTATCAGGGCCGGATTTAGATGAAAAGAGGCCCTGGGCTATTCCACTTATGAGGCCCTCCCATTTTTAAGTTTGTAAATTACTTATTATGTTTGTTTATTATTCATATGTGTAGAATTTCTCCTTATTTTTGATTCAGTGTTTACTTTTTTTAGAATAGTGTCATTCTAATTTTGCTAACAATTTGAATGTAGGCCCTAGGCTGAAACCTAGTTAGCCTTTAGGAAAATCCAGCCTGTACGTTATTTTCCAAAAACAATCAATGAATTATTTGCTATTTGGGCTCTCAAGGAAGATTCGCGCAACTAATATTTTTAAAGGGGGAGGGATGTTTTTCGTTGTTTTCATAAATCACAAAATAATATGTGATAATATATATAATAAAATGTAAAATTAGAACATATAAAAAAATGAGAATATAAAATTTTAAATTATGATCATTCGTATATTCTAACTCTGTAGAGTAAAATAAAGGATTTTCCACCATATTATTTATTTTATATTTTTTTTACAAAACATACTAAGAAATACTTCTGGATAACTCATAATTCATTCTCATCAATCTATAAAAATGAAGAAAGTTTTCAATTTTTATCATTTTTCTTTCTGAAATTTAATGTAATGTCTCAAGTTTTTATGCAATGCTAATTGATTAAGTCCCTGCGTTAACGTGATAGTTACTTTTGTTCGTTGAATATTAGTTTTATCTAGATTTTAAAGCCAACTCACCGGAAAATATCTATATTTTTTAATGTTTTAATTGGTTTCATAAGCTTAAATGCAAACTCATTTAAGAGTTTTGCAGTCACTGTAGTAATTCCCAGTTAAATACTTTCATTCAAGTCATTGGTTGTTGCTTAATCTTAACAAACATTCTCTAATTTGATTAGTTCTATGAAAGAGTTTAAAATGGCTAATTCATCGTTCATAATTTAAATAACTAAAACCTTTTAAACTTTCTGTTGTAAAACAAGTAATAACATTCATAACTATTAATAAGCCATTAAAGTATATGTCTTTGTGGAATTTATTCATTTGGTTTATGCATTAAAATACTTCAAAGAACTTTTTAAATAATGTTTTCTATAAAATAAGTAATAGAAAAAAGCATGTTAACAATAATCTTCTTTTCCCAGCTATTAAAGATAGTATTTCTAAGCAATAATCCGCTTCCAAAATATTCCTCCAACTAAGTGGTGGGAGTGCTTCGACTGCGCTTTCCTTTTTGTAATTTAATTCCTTCCTTGCGCAGGCAAAAAAAAAAAAAAAAAAAGACTCGTGCATGTTCTTCGAGAACAACTGCACCACTTTTCGCAATTTTTAGTATCTCTCTTGACTAACGAGCTCAACTAGAAGAACAGATCTAAACCATGATGAGATGGAAACTTTTGGAACATAATCTTTAATATATGACGAACAATTTATTCTTGAGTTTCAACCTCTTAGCCTGAGGACTTTTCCCGCTCTCTATTAAGAATTCTTCTAATAGGACATGAAATCGTTCTTTTTCTTAGCCAGAAGTAAAACTCGTGTCCCTTTATCATCATGGCTTCTTCTTCTTTTAAGAATTATTGGATGGAGGAAAATGAAATTCCATTTTAAGATCTCGAACTTTTGTTGTTCCAAGTTTCTTGCCGCGCGGTGTTCTGTTTGTGTTTGAGCAACAAGTGCAAAAGCGGACTGTGTGCCTGGGGACATTTTGGATTTTGATGAGTTTCTAGTTTTAAAAGAGAAGAAGTTGGAGTAAATATTAACTATAGGAAAATTGAGTAATATAACTTTTGTTCGTGTTGGAGGCCCTGTTCTTTGGAAATATTTTTGATAAAGAATGAATAACAATTTTTAAAACTTTTCTTGCATCTCTATACTTAGTTACATGAAAATAAATTTGTAGTTAGCTTATTAAATATAACTCACGAAATATTTACAATAAGTATATAACTGTTTGTGATCAAATTACTTTTATAAAAGGGAAGCAGTGCAGTTCGAAACTATTTTAAAAGTATAGATTCTCATGGTATGCAATTTAATTTTCGGAATTTTTTGCTCTAATGATATATAAAGCTTTCACCTAAAAATATTTTGGGCAAGTGCTAATTGAATGAAAATAGAAATCATGATATCTTTATATAAAATTTTGGATTATTCTTATTTTTAGTTGAAAATTGAAAGGAGTCTAAATGTGGTAAAAACGATTTTAATAGCTTCTTATAAGAAAATATTCTGAATTAGATTCAGTTTCATAATATATTCTATATTATGAAACTGAATTCTTTTTCTAAAGAATATTCTAGTTTCATAAACTAGAACTTTATAACTTTCGCATAACTTTCTTTCTTACGGAATACTATTTTTCACTGTTATTTTCTAAGTAACATTTATAACAATTTTTTTTTTTTTTAATTTGTAAAATGTCTACCTATGCTTAGTTTAAATTGTTATTGTTCTAAGTTCATAATATTTTTTTCGAATGAATGATATTTTTTTCACTTTTAAAAAATTCAAATTCGCAATTTAAAAACGCATGTTTAGTTAAAGTTTGTTTTGAAGAAACAAGTTATAAATAGTTTGTAACTTGTTGCAATAATAACATTATGTAACTTGGTGTAATAATAACAAGTTGTAATTATGATATTACTAATTACAAATGGTTTTTTTTACTACATCAATTGAAGAATTCAACACATCAATGACTGTTTTGCTAAGAAAATAAAAAGTAATGAGTTTTAAACACCAATAAAACAACCTGTTGTAAATTACAATTAATTAAAATGTTTTTGTTATTCTATATTTAACTCATGAATCCATGTAAGTTTATTTATTCATAAAAATTGAAAATTGTTCTGTTGTAATTGTTATCTTAAAAAAAAAAACCCTGTAACATTTTTTTTTTTAAAAGATACCAATGAAACTTTTGCGTATAATGTTACGTACTACTTGTAGAAGTGAGAATTTAAAATGGAAAATCAATTATAAATTAAAAAAGAAAATCAATATATCCTCTAATGATTATCGCATTTTCAAATGTAAATGAAATTTTTTTCGCTTTCAATTCGAAGAACAACTGTTGTACACAGAAATCCCCTCCAATTAGGGAGCATGTGTTGCTAATGACAAAAGAATGGGCTTGCTTCACGAAGCCGTTTCCCAAAAAACGAAGATTAACTTCTCGAATATTTCCCTGCATACATAAATGGACGATTAATGCTTTCAAACACACTTTGGCATTTACAAACTCATAAATCAATCCTCGAGTATTTTTCCTCCATGAGCAACGTACTTTCTGTTAAACGTAAATAAAAAATTTTGTGGATTAACTTAAAACCCATGTTTTGTTGCTGTGCTGGGGACAATTTTTTTTTTTATTCATTTCTGTCCAATTTCAGCTCTCCTTTCTTTAAACTCTATCGTATCAAGAAACGCCTTTACAGAATGTTTCCTATACTTAAATTGAGAAGAATAAATATACAAATTATTTTTTATAGGGAAATTATGTTTTTTTTTAATTTTAAATTAACATTATATGTAATGAGTTACGATAATTTTAAATCTAATTAAAATTTGATGAATTTATATGAGAAAAATTTAAATAGGGAATAATTAAGATTTTAAAAACAAAATGATAGCTAAGATGTGATGATTTTTAAGAACAAATAATTATATTATCAATTTTCAACTAAATACAGCGTCCTAATGTAGATTGCTATTGATATCATTTTAGTAACGATGCAAAATGGTAAAGATACAAAAGATAAAGAATGCTAAAGGAATGTGGTTAGGTTATCCTCATGGTAAAGATATAAAAGAAATGCTTTCGCCAATACCTTAAAATGTACAGAATTAAATGTGTTACAAATTTATATTCTTAACATTTTTGCTAGTATTTTTCATCATTTTCTCATAAGTACAGAAAATATCGTATTAATTTTGGAGTATAATATTTTGATTGGCAGTTATTTTTAGTTTATAATTTATTATTATTACAAATCTAAGCTGCTACAAATTTGATTTTACATAAAACAGTAAAATAAATAAAAGCCAATGTTTGATATGATTTTCAACGGCCGCCCATAAAGTAGTTTTAAAATTCGACACATTAAAATAAACATTTTATTTTAAAGATCGTTATTCCAATAGTTTGCAACTTGTTAAATAGAACGCGATTTCTTATTTAAGAATTTTTTCCATTCGATAGTGAAACGTTTTATAAGTTAAGTTTAAAGAAGAAGTAACATTCGTTTGCTTAAAAATGCCTTTTCCAACTGAAATTTCAAATTCAAACTAAGCGTTTTATTTGTCTTTTCTGGTGACAAATGTCGATTTAATCGGAAAGATTTGGAAAAGATTTCGGTACCTATCGATGCAATCTATCGATTAGAAAAATCGATTCCAACTTTCTGCTGTTTGATGGGATGGAATTTTCATTCCCTTCCCTGAAATTCTTCTTATACATTGAGATCTGGAAAAGAAGAAAAACTCCCGAAATTAAGAAGTTCTTTCTTGTCTTTTTATATTTGCTTTATTAGAACTCTGCTTTTTTCCCCCCACCACCACTCCTGTCTTCCTCCATTCGGGATGGGAACTTGCGAAGCCCCAAGATGTGGTTTTTCGGGTCTCAATGTTGTGCGGAGTGTGTCGATCCCGGTGGCGACTGTGTTGGCGAAAAGCCATCGAACAAATTTCTTAATTGGCTGCATTTTCCTGGAAACGCGGGCAAAACATATTTAAAACAAGTAATATAAAAAAAACATGTTTTTTTTAAAGTCAATTCCTACTTTTTTTCCACTATATTGCAGAAAGTCCTTCATAAATAAAGTTAAAATTTTCCTCTTACATTTGGCGCCATCTATTATTAAATACATGCAACTTAAATCTAAAAAAAACTAAAATTAAGTAACTAAATTCAATGAATGAATTAATATTTGGAAAAACTGTATTAACATCAAGTGTTCATCCACTACACGTTTTGAAAAATGTATTTGAACTTGAGTGGTTGAATAAAAGTATTTTATTAACGATCGAAAATTTGAACAAGATATATATAGGGTGAGTGTGAATTAATAGAAGGATTTGAAAAATGCATGGATTCGTTCATTGTTGTGATGTGTTAGACTTTTTGTTTTTGAAAAAAAAATCCAATCTTCCAAAATCTAAAAAGCCTATCTCCAAATTGTTGCACTTCAACCATTTCGGAAACTTAATGTAACTTGACTTACCAGAAATCGTTAAAAATGCCAAAATTATTGTTTAGAGGAATCACGCCATGATTTTGATTGGATATAGAGCGCAAAAATTATTTTCAAGTGGATATATTATAAGAAAAAAAAAAAAATTCAACAACACATTCAATCTATTTATAATTATATATATTTATAATTCTATTTCAATTTTTAAAGTTCTGTTTCATTAATATACATGAAAAGAAAATTACTTTTAGAAATTTTAACCAAAATTAAATAAAATTATTTTGAATTCCACAAAATTAGCTTTGATTTTATTTATGCTGCAAGTAATAGACATTTATTGGATACATTTTCAAATCTTCAATATGTGTTTCTTTTAAGATTTAAGAGGTCAATAAAACTTTTACCGAGATCTCGGAATATCCAATTTGGAGATGCATAATTTGTTCAAAAATATAATTGATTATATTTCTATGTGTGTGTAACGTGTTTGCACGAGCTAAAAATGTTTTATAAAAATGATTAGGATTCTATTGCGAGCAAAAAAAAAAAAAAAAAAAACGTGTTTGAAATAGGGTAATGCCGAGCATTAAAATATCTGTTTCTTCGGGAATAAAATCTGAGTTTTGCATGTGAGGTCTGCAATTGTTTTCTTGGACAAATGATAAAGTGACAAGAACTTTGGTTCATGTTTTCATTTCCAAAATAATTCATACTCATCATTTATTTGTTATATATATAATAAATTTTTGACCCAATTGTATACACTTAGTCACAAAAGTAAGTATGCAGAGTGTATGTGATGATGTCCTATGAAAAAAAACAGACCTACAATATTAGAGTTTTCAAATTAACGATTTATTTCGATTACAGCAAAATCGAGCTTAATAACAAAAGGAAAAGTAATTAAAAAATACAAATATTTAATTAGCAAGATGAGCTTAACTTAAAATAGGATGTAATTTACATCATAAAAGTAAGTATGCAAACAAAAACAAAGACATTAATATTGCAAATTTTACAATTTTTCACAAAAATTAGTAATTTGTTGGATAGCCTTTGGCCTTTATAACAGCTCTCAATCTAGATGGCACTGATTTTACAAATTTTGAGTGACAGAAGATTGTATTTTCTGCCCTCCTCCAAAAGGGCTTTTTTTAGATCATTCTTAGTTTTGATCTCTTGCTTTCTAATTTGGCGATCGACATAATCCCACAAGTGTTCAATGGGATTAAGATCAGGGGACTGCGGTGGGGTTTTTAGCTGTTTTCGCACGTGATATAGCAGCCATTCCCGAACAACCCGAGCAGTATGTTTGGGATCATTATCTTGTTGGAAAGTGAAGGATCCATCGAGTCCCAATTTAGAAGCACTTTGGCTTAGATTATTCTTTAAAATATTCAAATAGCTATATTGATTCATTATTCCGTCGATTATAACTAAATTTCCTACCCCAGTTGCTGCCATGCAACCCCAAACCATAATCGAACCACCAGCGTGTTTTACAGTTCCTCTCATGTTCTTTGGTTCTAGAGCTGCATTTGCTTTCCTCCACACTTTTTTGGTGTCCATCTGACCCGTGGATGTTGAATTTACTTTCATCCGAAAAAATCACGAAATTCCAAAAATTTTTGTCCTGCTTTACATTTTCTTTTGCAAAATCTATTCTCTTTTTGCGATTCACTTTGCTAACAAATGGTTTTCTTCGCATATTTCGACCATGGTATCCTGCCTTCCGTAACACACGGCGAATTGTTTCAGGTTTGCATGATTTCGCAAAATTGTTTTTCACATCAGTTGTCAATTTTGGTGCGCTAATCGTCGGATTTTTTTTCACATTTCCAACAATAATTCGCCTTTCTCTATCCGTCAAAATGGGCGGTCGTCCTGTTCTTGGCTTGTTTAGTGTATTTCCCTCAGCCTGGAACTTTTCTATGATTTTTTGCACTGTTGCAGGACTTTTACCTATGATTTTAGCGATTTGTCTTTGGGACTTGCTTTCCTTATAGAGCTTTATTATTGCATTCTTTAGATCTTTTGATAATTCTTTTCCACGTGGAGCCATTGGTGAATTGTTGATGTACTTAAAGCTCAAACTTACAAGCTTTGTAGCAGAAATTCTAAACTTATCACTGAAATACGAAAAATCAATCGAGAAGTTTCATTCAGCCTATTTAAAAGTCCAAAATTCAGAGTGCATATATACTTTTGTGATTTAAATTTCTACTGGTAGTTAACAAAATTACTCTTAAAGTTTTTTAAAATATAATGATTTGGTTTATTTTTCATTGCTTTATGACTTGAATCAGAAGCTATAAACAACACTCTCCAAAATAATATTTTTCTTATATTTATTTGAGAACTAGAGCTTTTTCACTTAAGCTATGAGTTGCATACTTACTTTTGTGTCTAAGTGTAGTTCGAAGTCAGATATTCTGAATCTCAGTGGAAGTTCAATTTACTTCTTAACTTTTCATAGAATTTGAGAAATTTTAAAAAGTTAAAATATACAACAAATTTATATATATATATAGGGCTAATTTATATATATATATATATAGGCTATGAATAAGAAAAATTTCAATAGATTTTAATTAATATTACTATAACAGTATAGATTGAGACTTGAGATTAATTTTTTTAATATTGATTTGATTTTTTTATTATTAGGAAAAAGCATTTATATTTTACAAGGTGATTTTTAAATCCATAACTTTTTTGCTTTAATTTAAATGAAAAAATGAATCTTATTGAAAGGATTTTATTTTTATAAGATGTATTTTTTTTTTCTGCTTCGCATATACACTCAAGAGCCAAAACATTATGGCCACCCCTACATTTTGCAATGAACTCGCCTGGATGGCGTGGAAGGCACGTGATCAGGTGGAAGTGGTATTTAACTGCTGCTGGAGTCTGAAGAATCATTCTTTCACTTACTTTTGTGTGTGATGGGAAAGGCTGCGGATCTAAGAGACTTTGATAGAGGGAAGGCTCAGAACAAGTATTTCCGAAACTGCACGACTCGTGGGTTGTTCGCGATCTAAGTGTATACCTTATACACGTAGGAGTTGAGTGTATACCTAATACACGTATAACTTCATAAATAATTTAAGTATTTTCATTTTACTCATTATAAATAAGAAATATTACAAACATTTTCATCGTTTGAGATCATTATTGGTTTTTCTGATTTTATTTTTTAAAAACCAGCAATGGAGTAAAGATCTATCTTAAATGCAAGTTTTTAAATAATAATCGAAAAACGATTAATGTGGATTAAACGATTAAGTGGATTCTAAAGATTCAAAATATACATTTTGAATCCTTAGAATCCACTACAATATATTAATGAAAACTTGGTTAATACAATATTTATCAAACGAATATATATATATATATGTGTGTGTGTGTGTGTGTGTGTAATATAGAATTGGAGATTCATTTCCATTAATTAAAACGAATTTCATTCATTTGAACTTTTAACGCAATGCTAGTTTGTGCAGTTGCCCGTGTATAAATTTCCATACGTAAAGTAAAAACATCTATGCACATTTTTGAAAAGGTTCATGTACCCACAGTGAGTCATATAATAAAAAAATGGAATTCATATATATATGTTCCTGTGGAAAAGCAAACATCCGTTTTAAAGTGGAAAAGACGAATCCATTTCTCTGCAGGGATGTTCAGCTGTTGTGGAATTCCAATTAAATAATTTAATAGTTGTAAGTCAATTTTCAAATTTGTGTCAGTTCAAAGTCAATTTTCGAAATTTTAATTGTTAAAATTAATATTATGTTTATTGTAAATAAGATTTCTCTGAAAATTCTTTCTCTCCTATTACACCGCCGTTTTTGATTTCATGGGCCGCTTGCCAATTTTTCATGTGACAGTTGATGGGCTTATAAAACCTTTTTTTAAAAATAAAAATGACATGGTATGCCGCTAGAAAAGCAAGACCGAGGTCTGTGCATCCCTACAAAGCCACTCTCAAAATTCCAAACGCTGCGTAATGCCTCTAACTAAGACAGCCCCAGGGCAAGCAAGGAATGGGAAGAGTTCCCTTCTGCCTTTACGGCCCTCGACAGCATCGTCCCATATCTCTCTCCGGAGGGAGCCCCAAACGAGCACTGACTGCAGCAGCAGAAAAAAGCGAGGCACCTTAAGACCCGAGACAAATAACTCTCGGATCGGAAGTGAAACGAGTAATGGCAAGGCTAAATGGAAATAGAAATGGTTCGGACATTTATGAGAAGAAACGAGCAGTCCACGTGCAGTAAATATCCTGTGTTCTGATTATGGTACGATCGTAAGGGACGGCGGGTCCATGCCTCAACTGGATGCAGACGGTCCGTTACGAATGGCAGTTCCTCTGGTTTTTCGATTAGTGTTTATTTAAATGTTTAGGTGACTCATCACTGCTTCGTAAAAATTATTTTTTCCACATTAAAAATAATCGACGATATTTAAAGAGACATTTTGTTGACAAAGCTTCAAATGGCTTGTCGAAAGCTGTGATTCGGCAACCAAACACGATCAAGTTATGATTTTTAATGAAAACAAACAGATTTTTTTTTCAATTCCTACTATTAGTTCACATTTTCCCTATATATATATATATATATATATATATATATATCTTGTTCAAATTTTCAATCGTTCATAAAATACTTTTCATTCATCCACTCAAGTTCAAATACATTTTTTTTTTGAACTTGTAGTGGATGACACTGGATGTTAATACAGTTTTTTCCAATATTAATTCATTCATTAAATTTAATTCATTAATTTTAGTTTTTTTTAGATTTAAATTGCATGTATCTACCAATAGATGGCGCCAAATGTAAGAGAAAAATTCAAGTTAAAAAGTAGGAATTGACTTAAAACAATAACAAGTAATATAAAAGAAAATTTATTTTAAAGATGAGACTTTTATCTTTGGAAAGCAGTTTTGAGTAGCAGTCGAGATGCAACTGCTCCATCACAAGTTACTGGGATACTGAACTGAACTTATGCATGCAAAGTTTTCAATTGAATGCCTGAAAAATAGGTTCATTGAGGTAAGAGCTGATGGTGTTTTTAATGAAAGAGTTACATTTTTTTTCTTGCCTTTTTTTCTCTCAATGATCGATTGAACTGCACTTCAGAATGGAATCGTCTTTTTAGTTCATTGGATGTGAATTAACTCATAATGGGTCTAAATTTATAGAAGTAAATAGGATGCTATTATTTGTGCAAAGTATCATATTCTTTCTGTAAGAAGTGTAGTATTTAACTTTACGAAGTTGAATAATACACTTTATTTAATTCATTTTTTCATAAAAAAATATTCATCCATATATTTTTTTTATTTTCATGTTTGTGAATGTTTCCTAACCAAATGAAACAATGGCATAAAAAAAAATTCCATAAAACAATATTTATAAATTTCGGCTCTGTTGGTGGTCATTGAGAGCTCGGTGAAAACATTCTATCTATACATAATTCGAAAGTGTGTAGAACAAACATAAAGAGTGGGTGTAAAAGGGACAAATGAAAGAAATGTTAATCGGAAGGAGTTTTCAGTACTACTTAATATTTAAGTACACGATGCAGTTATTTTTTCTTTCAAATGGCAGTGAGTTTCGCTTGAAACAAGATACATTACCATTGGAACTTGACTGATTCAACTCTTTAAAAGCGTCATCTTAAGGAACAACGAGTTTTTCAATGCTTCTTCTAAAGTGAGCTCATCTTTCTTTATTTGGGATAATTTTTATAGAAAAATCAGACAGTTATTGTTTTTTAACTATTCCATGAACTTCTTGTGAATTAAAGGCGCTTTATTTTTTCCAATACTGCTACTTTTGCAGTCAGCAAAAGTACAATTAAATAACCCAATTCTTCATTCATATTTCTCGATTGTCTTCTTCTACAATATTTTGTTCCTACTTGCTTTTGTAATTTGCGCGATTACATTGACTTTATCACTGCTTCGGTCATTGGAAATCCTTTAAAATTCCACGAAGAAACACAACCAATGCTTTGCCCGTGAATGAAATTCTGGATTGAATAAATTAAATGAGAACAATTGAAGTATATGGAAAATTGCGCTCTGAAATTCCACGATTACAAGGGTTATTGTATGATAAAAATATATAATAACATTCTACAATATAAATTAAGAAAAATAGTGATGGTAATTGTTGTCTAAACTTTTCCAAACCTTTCTTACACTCAGTTGTATAATATACATTTCTTAGACAAGCAGGAAAACCATCCAACCAATAAACATTATAGAAGAAAATGAACCATTAATCCTTCTTTTAAACCATTACCATAGAAATGTTAATTGAATACTCTGTGATCATTTTTTCACTTCTAACAAAAGCATTTTGTTATTTTATACTCCATAGACTAATGTGATACATTGCCCGGCTTAGAAAATTAATATGCAAATTTCATATAAATATTCAAATTTCGGCAAATACACAACGCAAATGATTTGAAATGCAAGTTGGTCATAGTGTGGTATAGAAGGGGAGGAATTTATGTACAAATCGAGAGTCGCCTACTGAATCCAAAAGCGCTTCATTTTAGAAGACACATGGTTAAGAGATGCCAGAACGGCGACACTAAAGTCGGTTCTGATAAAGAGGAGTTCACTTACGAACGGCAGGTTGATTTTACTGTCATATCGTTGATGAAACGCACTGTGATATGTCCACTCTGCGTAGAATTTAGTCCAGATGGGTCGATGAATGAAATGCGAATCGTCGCAACCCACTTAGACGTCCAACGAATGCTTCTTCGGATGTGTCCATCCGAAGAGGATCAGCGGCTTCCCCACCATCATCTCCTCAATATCTGGAAGAACACTTTTTACGGTCAATGGCTGAAAGCGGCTCAAACTTTGCCGAGGATCCCAACTCACCGATTGACGATGGTGCAGGGTCATTTGGACGATTGAAGGGCACAATGAGTTCTTGTAATAGTCGCTGGGTGAAAGAGGGGACGAAGCCACACCACTCGTCGACGTGGCACAATGGTTTGGGATGCCATCAGACATGATGACGAGTCACCACTGTTACGCGCCGGAAACACATTAGCGGCATGACTCTGCGTTGATAAAGTGTTGCACTGACCTACATTCAGCTGCTGCAAAATGGTATTTTCCAGCACACGGCATTCGTTAGCACCTTGTAGCAGATCCAGTTGCCCTGCAGCGTTGGCCCCGATCTCTTGCAGACCTGATACGTGATTGGCGTCTACTCTGCACCACTCTCAGAGGACGGTAGCTTCCATACTTCAGGATACGGCCCGCACGTTAACTGCACCTGTACCTCGTGGGGTTGCCCCTGATCACCCTGAATATTGCATCGTTGCATAAAATAATTTTCTACTAAACAACGTTTACTTATTCAATTCCTACTATTAGTTCACATTCTCCCTTTATATATCTTGTTCAAATTTTCAATCGTTCATCAAATACTCTCTATTCATCCACTCGAGTTCAAATACATTTCTTTTTTGAACTTGTAGTGGATGACACTGGATGTTAATACAGTTTTTTCCAATATTCATTCCATTTAATTAATTAATTTTAGTTTGATGTAGGAGAAAAAATTTTTTCTCTTATTAAGATATTCTCTTTTTAGCAGGATATAAATTTAGGAATAACTACAGTCAGTGGCAAAGCGTGTGGAAAAAAATTTCTTTTTCAGATTCTTTTTTCATTCTGGGTTCTAGTCTGAGTCGAGGAGGGAACAAAATGGAAAATTAAATATTTAAGTAAATTAGTGAGAGAGATGGAAAGTGGGTATGTGAGAAAGAGAGAGAGAGAGAGAGGAAATTTTTTCTAACTTAAAAAAATTAATGAAAACTATTTATAAAGGACTTTCTGTAATAGAGAGAAAAATTTTTTATATTACTTGTTATAAATAAATTTAAAAATGAAGAGGAATGCAAGGATTATTAACTCAAGCAGTTTCATATTTTCGGTTATGTCAAAAGTAATCTATTCATAACTTAAATTTAATTCTGTTTTTCCATTTGTATTTATAACAAGGTTTTTTGATGTAATAGAATAATTCGTTTTGATTAGATATTCCATCGCATTAATGTTTATTCTTACATTTACGGCATTGTAATGGATGACTTTTCATTGTAAGTCAAATAGAGAGAGTTAAAGGAAAAGTACCCGATTATAAAATAAATATTTCAAAGGCTTTGATTTGGTTTGTCGCTCTACGGTCATCTTGTGCCCACTCTAGGCTAAATAGACCGGGACTTACAGTTTAACATGGATTCCGAACCACTCACAAACATCCATGCCACCGCCAGCATTCGAACCTGAAGCCAGTGGTACCAAAAGCCAGAGCGCCATCCAATTGGCCATCAGGCCGCCAAAGGTTTTCAAATAAAGCAAAATAAATTTCAGTTTAATAATTACGACACAATTTTTAGTCTGAGTAATTTCGTTTCCACATCACCCAGGAGGTAGAAATCTCGATGCGTTTTTTTTTAGAGAGGTGTCGCCGGGAGCCCTAATTCTCTTTTTGGATGACAGGGGAGAAGTAGAATATTTTCTTTAGATCAATATAAATTATTATTTTATTTGGTTGGTATGGAAATTTAAATAATATTTTAATGCTTTTTCATCCAATTTGGAAATGCAGGTCGATTGTTTTTTGTATTGTTCGAGAGGCTGTTTACAGTTCATTTTATTAAATATTTCTTGGACTATTGTTTTTCTTTAATCAATCTTAACGATTGGCAAATGCTTTAATAGCATCCCACGAGTTGAAGTGGGTTTTAAGAGTATCTGCAATAACCCCAGTAATCAAGAGGGTGAAAATGGGTTGCAGACGAATACAAATCATGAAGAGGTGAAAGTACAGGAATCCGTATCCAAGCAACTCCACTTCGAAAGGATCTCTCTGATTCCAGTCGTAGCCGGAATCCTTCACCTTCTTGCAAACAAATCCAATCAGCAAGACCACACCGGTGACGTCAAAAACGTTCAACTCATGAGAAGCATCACTGACAAGACAGTGAAGCTAGCCTTCCCCAACCAACGTTTGCCTTCTTCAATGAAACTCATCCTTAATCCGTTTCAAATATCAAAAATAAATCAGTCCACCTCTTTCTCCTTCGGAAGAGATGATAAAGTCACATTATCGCACAAGTTCTCCGCTTTGTTGCAGAAAAAATCAATATATTTAATTGCAATCAAAATAATCGCTGTTCGCTCAAATGGCCACGAACAAAATGTGAGAAGCAACAGAGAGTGCCAAAAACAATGTATGTATCCTAACAATGTGTTTTGTTTTTACATTATTTACGTACTTAGTAATAATAAAATTGTTTGCATTGTTATGGACTGCATTGTTATGTTGCAAATATTTCCTTATTGTTGCCTGAATATTAATATATAGGACATATACCTTACAGCATTAGAAAATATATTTAAAAAAAATAACATTGGAATTTAAAATGAAAATGTTAAATTTACTTACATATCAGCTAAGCATATATGTAATATTTCGTAAAATTCCAATTTTCGATTCCTTCATTTTTCAGTGAAAAATTTCGTCGATTTCAATGAAATTGCATGTTAAAATCAACTAACAAATACCCATAGATGAATACGTTATTTAAAAAAAAAAATTTCAAAAGTTTGAGGTTGATCACATTGTTAATTTCAAAACGTCAATTGTGTCCCAAGTTTAATTAAAAACTCATATTCTTATCAGAAGGTATAAAATCATGCAAGATATTAAAAAAGTTAGAGTCAATGGCGTCAGAAATAAGTTTAGTTTCAACAACTTTTTTTTGCTGCTGCTCTTTCACGAGGATGAGCCCTTTTAGAGGCAATTTGTTGAATATAAATTCGTACCCTTGAGGATCTTTGGCCACTTCCTTTTGGCGATTTTGAGCACAGCATTCAATTTATGAAGATATGCCTCGTCTGAAGCAAACTGATCACTTTGATTCTCAATCAGTATTTAGTGAAACTCAGCCAGTTCAAAGTTTCAAAATAGGAGGGTTTATTTTCAAGGATAGATCATTGGAGCTCGAAGATTTGTTTGATTATTTAAATCGTCAAGAGAATATCCATATAAATCTTGTACTGAATTTTCTAATTAGTCCATATAAATCTTATAATGAATCTTCTAATTAGTCCATACAAATCTTGTAATGAGTCTTCTAATTAGTCCATACAAATCTTGTACTGAGTCTTCTAATTGGTCCATATAAATCTTGCACTGAATGTTTTAATTAGTTCATATAAATCTTATTCACTACTTTATTCACAACTCATGGCAAGTAGATAGCAGATGCTGTTTAGTATATCATGCCAAGTTTTGTCGCCATTAAAATATACCAAAATGTTCTCCATACTGCTAGAGGTTTATGCAGCACAAAAAAACGCAGGTTGTCCAAATTTTGCTCATATAATATTTCTGCGATCAACAATTCGTAGATGAGCATTTTTAACAACATCAAAGCATAGCGTAATACATTACGACAAAATATAAGATTTCTTAGCTATTTTAAATTTGAAAGATTTAATTTATCACGTAAAACATGCACGTTTTTAAACCATCGCGAAAATGGGAAAGAATAATAAAATTTTCAATTTCTCTTTTTTTTTTTTTTTTTTTTTTAATAAAACTAAATGTGTATTTAGCACTAAAAAGTGATTATAAATGAATAACTTATTATATTTTAAACTTCGTTTTTAAAGATTTTTTTATGGAGTTATCATAATTTATTCTTTAAACCGGAATAACTCGCATTGATATCTTATATCAACCTTTTTTAAATAACTTCTTTGAAACTATCCAAATAAAAAAATGTTTTTAAACTTGTTGAAATATGTTAATGTTTATATTACAAGTTTCAAATATTTCTTATTTAAATAAAAATGTTACTTTTTATCATTATTGGTAGGTAATGAATAAATTATTAAAATTTTTACTTGGTTTTGAAAAAACAATTCAAGAACTGATTTTAATTTATTGTATTAATCCGAGAATCTTGAATGGATTTCTTGTCCCCATCAAATCTTTTTTCAAATTGTCCACGTAAGGGAAACACATTTAAAAATATTGAAATACGATAATGTACTACTCTGCCCAAAAAGTAAGAGCAGTTATTTTTTTTTTTTTTTTCAAAAACTCTTTATTTATTCTTCCAAATTTATTTCATCGCTTTCAATGTAATCCCCTCCGGACACAATGCGCTTATGCCAGCTTTTTCTCCAATTCTCAATGCATGCAAAAAAATCATCACCAGGGATGGTCTTCAAAGCGCGCGGCGATTCACGTTGAATCTCTTCAATCGACTCAAAACGGTATCCCCGGAGTGGTCTTGTGAGTTTAAGGAATAGCTAGAAGTCACATGGTGTGAATATGGTGGTTGTGGAAAGATATGGGTTTCATTTTTGGCGCAAAAGTCACGAAGAATCAATGCAGTGTGAGCTGGAGCATTCAGTGTTTTTGGTACCAATCGACCTTTTGAAATTCCAACATCAGCAGCAAGGTCTCTAATTGTAAATTGACGGTTTGCAAGTACCAAATTTTTAATTTTTGGACGTGAGCTTCGTCGGTTGAGGTGGAGGGTCGACCAGAGGGCTCCTCGTCTTCAACGCATTCTCTGCCTTTTTTTAACTGTTTATACCACTTCTAAACATTTCTTTCCGATATAGGAATGCTCACCGAATGCCTTCTTCAACATTCTATACGTTTCCGCAAGCGAAATTGAATGCAAGTTCTTTGCTCAATGAATTCAGACACTTCAGAAATCGCCGGAATCAATTTTAGCGTCTCACAAAGCCGAGCGGAACTCAAACACTAATGAATAGTTTGACGTCAAATTTCACACAGGTGTCAAGGACAGTGCCATCAACCTAAAAAAGATGAAAAAAATTGAAATTCCCTAAGCCCCGTCAATTTTAAATTAAAAATTGGTTTTACTTTTTGGACACAGTAGTATATAGTACAAGTTTCAAATGCTTTTTGTTTAAGTAAAATACTTTTCGTCAATATTTGAAAGTTTTTGCTATATTATTTGATCTCAACAGTTATTGTTTTGTTGTTTCTTATCCCACTTGGCTGGCCAAGCCCACGAGCCCGTACGTACTCATGATTGAAGGGGAAGGAAGCAGCTTCTGTTGTGATGGAGCACCCGTAGGTAGAAGTCTGACTTTGGCTCCGTGACGCTCTTACAGTCATAGGAGACCGGGACCTACGGTTTAAAGTGGATTCCGAACCACTACAAACATCCATGGCACCGCCGGGATTCGAACCCAAAACCTGTGGCACCGAGCGCCAGAGCGCTCGACACTCGGCCATTCAGGTCCCACATTTGCTGGTGCCAACGGCACGCGGTGTTCCCAGGTGGTCACCCACCCAAGTATTGACCGCGCCCAATGATGCTTGACTTCGGTGATCTAACGTCAGCATGGTATGGCCGTTGGCATTCAACAGTTATGATTTTAGTATGCTTGTTTTATCTCGGCTTTAAAGACATTTTGGTACTTTCTTTGTGGTACCGCAATTATAACCGAACAGATGATCTTAATCTGAATCAAATGATCTTAATCTGGGCTGATGTTTAATACTGCTTTTCAAATTCAACATAAGGATACTCTGTTCCATAAATTGGCAACATTTTCGTGGTGCCAACTGGGCGATAAGGGGCCAAATGTGGTACACGGATTTCTTGTACTACTACTGACTACTCCCGGGTTTCTTGTACTGTTTGCAATTTATCTAACTTATAGCACATTTGCAACCCCTTACTTGGCGCACTTTGGCGAAAATAATTTTTGATGCCAAATACCAACGCTTTTTTTTTTCCATTCTTTCTATTAGCTCACACTCTCCCTATATGTATCTTGTTCAAATTTTCAATCGTTCATAAAAAACTTTTTATTCATCTACTCCAGTTCTAATATATTTATTTTTTGAACTTGTAGTGGATGACACGTGATGTTAATACAGTTTTTTTCAAATATTAATTCATTCGTTAATGTTAAACAGCCGAACTTTGGAATGAATGCTACAATCGCCATCGAAACTGTTCGTTTCTAAAAGCAACGAAAATGAGCTGAAATTATTGGTGGACGTGCCCAGTAAATTGGAAACTGCATGATAGTTTCAAACTATTTAGTATAGTTTCATTTTCTATTTTGGTATAGTTTCAAACTATTACCACTAAGCGGCCCATAAGGCAGTAAATTTAGTTGAAAATGATAATTATTTTGTGCAATAGATGAAATTTATGTAGGGCAAAACAATTATTTTACTATTATTGTCGTCGCCAAAGAAGTGAGCTTGCAAGTGCGTCTAATGGTAAGAATAAATTAATCAAACATACCGATTTCAATAGTGGGCAAAAAAATTTTTAAATTATGTTGAATTAATGGAACTCCTGCATACATATAAACTGTTCATGAAACAAAATTGCAACAACCTAACTTCATTTAAAAATGTTTAAACTGTTTCCCCTTAAATTTGCCTTAACTGTACTGAAACTAACTGAACTGAACAAATACTGAACTGCGCCAAGCAAGTTCAGTATTTGATTGTGAATAAAGAAAAAAAATATATAATGATATAAGCTGAATTTATCATATACATATTCGTCTAATACATTTTTTCAGCGATGAATAGATTAATAATCTTAAATTTTCTTTTGTAAAGATAACAAATTTGTATTTATTAATTCAGTAAATGTATTACATGCAATTTGGTATGCAAAAGATTTTTTTTTTTACATCTATAAACCAATTGCAAATTTCCTCAAATAGTAACTATGTCTAAAATATTTATAGCTCACAGTGAGGAACGGAAATGATTCAACCAAATACGTAAAATGCAAATCAAAATAATTAAATTTAAAACCTGTTTTATAAATGAAATTTTTTTTGCAAAATTCATCATCTTGGTGTACGTATCCTCGACAGAGGTTACGTACACCAAGTTTTGGAATATAAATGGGAGACAACTCAGGAAATCTTTGTGGTCAGATGATCCGTCGCGACCCATCCTCTGGCTAAAACACATGACGTTTTCGCATCTATGTCACTATGCACAATGCATTGAGTTATTTCTGATGTACCCTTTCTTCACGTAACGTACATTCATCTCCTATGAAATATAATGCAAAAAATCGATCAGAATTACGCTGTTTCTTCAAAACAGTTTTTTATTTTGTTTTAATCATATATAAAAAAACAGATTAGTGAAAATTGTTATTGGCTTGAATGCCTATACACCAATGTTTAAAGTGAAAACAAGTGGTATAAGAAAATTTTTTTTTTAAAGTCAATTCCTACTTTTTGTTTCACTTTATTGCAGAAAGTCTTTTATAAATAATTTTCATTCATTTTTTTTAAGGTTATCTGACGCCATCTATAGGTAGATACATGCAACTTAAATCTAAATAAAACTAAAATTTATGAATTAATATTTGAAGAAACTGTATTCACATCCAGTGTCATCCACTACAAGTTAAAAAAAAAATGTATTTGAACTCGAGTGGATGAATAAAAAGTATGTTATGAACGATTGAAAATGTGAATAAGATATATATATATATAGGTAGAGTGTGAGCTATTAGAAGGAATTGAAAAAAAAACGAAGGCACATGGAGACGGATCATGCAATAATCCGAAAGACAAACTTTCAGCTGCAAAGAAAAACGACCTTCAGCAATTGGCTTAACATTTACAGGAAATGAAGACATCTTCCTCGAAACGACTGTAAACGGTTGGACATTTTTGGATCAATGCACGAAAAGTTTGCAGCACTCAATCATCTCCCCATATCGCCCCGTTTCTGCTCCACCCCCCAACCTTTCGCTTTTTCCTAAGCTGAAATCGATAAAAATGTTCCTCCTCTCTTTTTTCTCTTTCCACGTCCCTTCCGATTAATAATGAGAAGAGACGACGGACCCGATTGAATGTTGCGCTTTCGACGCCCACGCGACCCTGGAACACCTTTTTTTCTTCTTTTACATCTCGGATGCCTTCTTTCATCTAGAAACGATCAATAGGGCGCGATAACTATAGTCATTATATCAACGTAAATTTTTAATCATCCATGCTTTATATGCAGTAGAACCTCTGTAAGTCGAACTTCAAGGGAGACGCCAAATAATTTGAGTTATAGAGTTTTCGACTTATGGAGGATTTCGATTTACGCGGATTTTGTAAGGAAATATTCGACTTGCAGAGGTTAGATTTTAAATGTATTTTGAGTTAGAGAGGTAAAATAAATAAAAATTCAACTTACAGAGGTAATCAGCATGTTTATTTGCAACTTAAAAGTTATATTGTGCACTACAATAAAAAAAATCAAAATAATTCCGAAACAACCTTAAAATTAAAAAATATTATGTATTAAAAGAGTCAGTTATTATTATTTATTTATTATTATTATTTTATTTTATTTATTATTATTTTTTTTTTTTGCTTTAGACAATTCGATCGTTCTCTATCTATAGCATTATCTAAACTATAAAGAGCAGAAAATTCTTTTTCTTCCGAGTTGCTATTTCATAGAATTGGTTATTCTATTTACTATATACTCATACATTGTTTTTTAAGAAACAATGACGTGCATTGTCGGCAAATCCTTAAAGTCGGCAACTTATTTTTCTTCGAGCTATAGAGGTAATTAGTTTCATATGATCGAGTTGTAAACGCTGTAAAAAAGATTGTAAAATCAAACATTGCTAATGTTCGAGATACAGAGGTCCAATTTTTTTTTTTTTTTTTTTCGAGTTACGGAGGGAAAATTTATATCAAAATGGCTTGTGGGGATTGACTAATTATTTCGACATGCAGAAGGTTGAAATTTCGAGTCATGGAGGTTTTGGGGCTTGAAAGGAAGGGAACAAAAAGTTTTTTCGAGTTGTGGATTTTTCGACTTATCGGGGTTCGATTTAAAGAGGTTCTACTGTATATGGGAAAACTTTCCCTCCAACAGATTTATCTTGTTTTTCCGATAGGCAGGGAAGTTTTCAGTTTGGCTTGGTATGTGAAACTTAATTCCCTTACCTGGGAGGAACTTTCCGCCAAGTTTCTTCCAGTCCATTAGGATAAACAACAAAAACCCTATTCATTTGAAATACAAATGATGGATGAAAGTGAATCCATTGGTAGGACTTTCCTGTCTACAGATGTGTCATGATTGCACTCACGCTAGACATCAAAGCTTTCGGTTCTCTCCAATGGATGAATTACCCGTGTGAGAAATTCAACACGCTCTAAGACTGGGCTTAAAAAAAATATTATCGTTCTTCTATTTAATTGTGTTGCCTGCAAGATGATGGATCTGCTATTGATTAGTAAGATGACTAATCTGGTGTTTAATTTAAATTATAATTTATTTATTAATTATTAATCTGCTGTTTTGTATTGAATGATCTATTTTTAATTGAATGTGTGGATTATCTATCTGCTATATAATTTAATAATTAATTTTGAATCTGCTATTTAAAGTGAGGTTATGGCAGCTGGCAAAACGATGTTGACCATTAATAATAAAAAAAATTATTAAATGGATCAAAGGTATTTCTCATTATACAATTTAAGCCTAAGGTAAATCAAAAATCAAATTTTTCGTCATTATTATTTTTTTTTTTACCGCTTCTTGGCCAGATTTAGTATTTGGCCGTTCCATTCTTATTTTTCAAAATGATCTAGTAATTTTTAAAAAAAATCATTTTTTTATAGCTATCAATAAATAGCTGGGTTCTTTTACTAAAACATGCAAACCTCCAATTTTTATTTATTTATTTTTTATTAATTTTTTTATTTTAATTTCTCTTCATTGATATACGATTAGATTAAAAACAAATCTATATTTATGGCCATTTCGGGAATTTAAACAGCTTATAGTGCCATAAAATCTGAATAAGAATTTAAAATAAAATATTTATTGACTTTTTTGTTAACAAAAATGTAAAGCATCCAATATTAGTAAAATAAATTGATTAATAAAAAGAAATACATACATGAGTCTTTACATGAGAAATACGTTTTTAAATATTTATTTTTAATAGATGATTTCGAATAAATAAAATTTATTATTTATTTACTTATTTAATATTATATTATTTATTTCATTTTATTTATTTGTTTGTTTTTCACTTTGTGAACCAAATTTTTTTTCTTCCGGTACCTGTCAGTTTTTTTCTTTAAATTGCCTTAGAGAGAAAAGGACTTGAATCCTAATTCTCGACGTCCTATTTCAAATGTTGAAATGCGGAAATCCTTTCTGTTCGAAATTTCTCTAAATCTTTAAATGTCAAAAGAGCACAAAATAAAAAATAAATTGTAGTTAAAAAAAACTAAAAAACACGCTTTTAGAGTTAATCGAACTAAAAAGTAAAAAATAATTGTTAAAATAAGAATAAAATGACTGATGAGAATGTCACTGTTCTAAAAGCGTGAGGTACTCGATATTAATCGTTATAATTTTTCACTAGTTTCATTCCGAAATGCAGAGTTAGTTTAAAAATGTCATACAAAGCACCCCACGCTTTTAGAACAGTGGCATTCATTTTCTCGTCAGTCGTTTTATTCTTATGTTAATAATTATTTTTTACTTTTTAGTTTGATTAACTCTAAAAGGATGCTTTTCAGTTTTTTTTAACTATAATATTTAAATGAGGTTCCGGTACGGAGGACTGGAGCTAAAGTTCTTTACTATAGTTTAATTGTGAGTAAAACAAAGGGTAAATGCGAATAGGTCGAGCCAGCCAGGATTCGAACGGGGAATCTCCGAATCCGTAGTCAGGCGCGTTATCCGTTGTGCCACTGTCTCACGTAGGTTTGAATGTCTTAGGTACTTTCATTCTACATGGGTTAAATTGCTCATCATAAGTTAAAAATCGCTCATCCTGGCTATCCTGATCATGATGAGATAATAAACTTATCAAAATATTTTAGTGCCCTTGATAAGTCTACAACGTTTAAATGAAATCTGATCGCTTAAAGTAGGGCAAAATCGAGCCCAAAGAGTCAGTTACAAACAAACATACAGGTGAAACTAATAAAAGCGTATTAAAAATAGATTTTTAAAATTATTCAGAAACTGATGATGGATCGCGTAATACTAATTTATACCACAAAATTCCCCATTATAATTGTGTTTTTATAAAAAAGTGTCCTAGATTCTGAACACAGGCATGCTAAAAAAAATGGAGAAGAAGCAAACGACGAAAAAAAATTAAATAAATAGAGATTAACTTGCGAAGCCCTTTATTCCTTGACATGAGACGTGATTTTTGCATACCAATATGACGTTGCGCTTAAAATGTTAAACTTGAAAATGCCACTCTCTACAAGTAAGTACAATTCATGGATTGTATTACTACTTTCAAGAATATGCGAGAGTTTTAAAAATATTTTTAGAACATGTTTAGAAAAGCAAATATTTTAACATTTTTTTTTTAAATTCAGATTCAAAACAAATATAATTTTGTGCTATGCATGTTATTCATTCGTATCTGAAGTTTCAGATAAACTTGCACTTGTTTAATTTTTTTGAAGTATCAAACTCTTATTACAGAACCCAACGGGCTTCGGCCAGTTCACATTTCTTTTTACATCGATAGATTAAAGAATTTCAATTTAGCAGGAACGCTGATGATGACCAGTTCGTGTAAGAAGAAGAAGACTGAAGTTCAACTAATTAATATTGATTTACATAATGACATTTAAGACGATCACAATAACACAACACACTATTCTAATATAATTAACAACTATATACAAGTTGCCGCAATTCATTACACTGTAACGCTTCGACACGTTCAGAACGATATCAGCTGGACCACACCTATTCTCTAGTATTCTGCAAGAAGCCAAAGTTCAGACTGAAACTAAAAAGATTCTCATAGGATGGAGAAATCAAGTGAGCTGTTACGTAGAACAGGACGTTTCGCTGCTTTGTCGTGAAACAGGATTTCAGGGTGATTTGAGTCGGTGGATTCTTCTGATAGGGAAGTGGTGCGTTACATTGTGAAATATTTTGTTGTTAAATCAAATCAAATAAACGAGAACCCTCATTCATAAACAGATCGAAATATTTATAATCGATGTGTAATGGTTTAAATATATTTTTACTTCTTTTATTACTATTGTGTTTTATTAATTAGGATTATGATTTTGTTAAATGTATTGTTTTGGATATTATTTATATTAACCAAACGACACTAATTTAAACCATTTTTTGAATTTATCCACTGTGGCTTATTAAAACTGCGAATAACCGAAAAGCATTTACAGCAAAACTTGGACAATGGCTATTTTAAGGATACCTAATTTTTTTACGATTCTGCGTCCACTGCGCTAGAATGGGATAAAAACGACGGGGAGAAATTAAAAATAGAATTAACTTTGTATGCTTTTACATCGATCAGCTCTCTGGGAACCAAATTTTATGAATGTGGACGATTTAATATTTTTACTGAGATAATTCAATTCAATTAATTCTTATTTTTAGGTAAGGATTATTTTAGTAAAAGGAACTTAGATAATTCACACTATTTGGTTACGACATCATCCATAATCACAATATTTGTTTAGTAATCCAGAAAATTTTCAAAATATTTTTATACAAAAATGAAAAAAGAAAGATTTTAATTAAATGTGATATCTATTTATTTTCGAATAAATTTTATGTTATTTCCTGAAGTGCTTTCTCGATTCCATCGTTTTCAGAAACTAGACGTAAAAATTGTTAATAAGCTGAATGTTTCTTCTCCAAACCCATTTTGTAACGTGAAAGGACTATGAAAAAATATTCCTACTACAGAGAACTAAGTGCATTTTTTATTCTTTTGTTAACGTCGAAAAATAGTTTTAGAAAACAAGTTAAATTGCAGACTGTTTAAAGAGAATCTTTCTTATTGAATCTAAACAAGGCACTTTGGGAAGCAAGCAAAATAGGATTTGCAAATGAAAACGGAATGCATGCTTGCATGACTTTTTCGAAGTAGCCTGTGCGTTTTAAAAATAAACTGTTCTGTTTTCTTAGAAATATTTAAAGAACCATTTTCTTTAAACATTGGTAAATATATAAAGTGCTCCTAAAAAATTCATGGGATTACTGTAATCTTACTTCGAATCTTTCCTTTTTTTTTTTCTTTTTTCCTGAATACTTCCTTGAAAATGGTCTAGAGACTATTTTTTCGAAGTTTTTTGAGCAGGGACAGTTTGCAAGATCCAGCAATACTTGTGCTGTGGTCATAAACAGCTTTAAAATTAATTTTGGTTTCATATTCATTTGAAAATAACTTTTCTTTTTAATTAAACATCTGCAATTCGAAAATTTTGATAAATAAAGTCTAAAATTCTTTATAAATAAAGTTTAAAATGAATTGTTAATTAAAAAAAATTCCATGCTAATTATAAAATGTTTACAAAATTTTTTTTATTCTTAAAATTTTTCATTTTAGTCCATACATTTAATTTAATGTATCTGAAACTTTTCAGTGCCATTTAATATATCTGAAACTTTTCAGCGTCATTTAATATATCTGAAACTTTTCAGTGTCATTTAATATTTGATCAATTACAGTTTTGTATCTTAATTTTTTTTATAAGTTCGACGAGTAAAAATGACATGCAGGAGGATGCAATTTTTATGGACCGAACGTATAAAAAATTAATAATTACAAAAAAACATTCTAATTTTAAAGCTTAATTTAACTACCATTTCATATCCAAAACTTGCATTTTAGTTTTTGGCATCAAAATGTTTAACTAAATATTTTAATCAGAAATAAATTTGATTGTCAATTTTTAAAATCGTTTCATTTGAATCAAATATGTTTTAATAAAATGCACTTTTAAATTAATATTGTTTTATATTATAAAACATTAGTTTTATTACTGAGGTATTTGAAATCATAAAATTTATCATTCATCAAATATGTTATTGATTTAAATTCAAGAAGGGCAATTTTCGAAAATAATAATTTATTCTAGATATTCATTGAAAATATTCATAATTTATTTAGTTAAAATCGCTCCATTTATTTGAAACTCTTATTCATTTTCGATAAAAATGAATTCACATGGAACAAACCTCAAAGCACTGTTTATTCCTAGAAATAATTGAAGCTGAAGATTATTGTCGAAGATTTTCTTGTTTTTACGATGCATAATTACGCTGAATTGTGTTTTAACTTACCATCCAACTTAACATTGGTAGTTGATTTCTTTTCTAAGAGTATATTTTTCATTTGAAAAAAAGTACATCTCTTTTCCTTAAGATTTTTTTCAAGTTTCGTAAATAGTTATTAAAAGAGGAAATATTCTCCATTCCCATATGAATGGTTTGTTAATTTGCTATAGCGTATCCATTAGAATCATTTTCCTTGTACGTCAACTCTTTGACTCATAACAGCGACATGAATATGTTTCCGTCGATTCAGACTTGTTAGGGAAAAAAATAAGGTTTTATTTCTCTCTCTTTTCTTCTAGAGTTTAGAGGCCCTTGGAAAGCTATGGCATTTTAAAGAGTTTTCTTAGAAATACAAAGTCTTTCATTTCATTCCTTTTTGGAATGAGTGCCATGCGTCTTTTTATCAAAAAACTGCAAAAATCTCGTTTTTTAAAGGATGCACTGTTTTATACCCAAACTGCCGTCGATGTTCGATATTGCGTAGATGGATTTCAATTTTAATGAACTAACATCTTTCTCATTGTTTTATATAACATCTATAGTACGAGAAATTTACACATATCATAGATTAGTAATCGCATTTATTCTATAGTAATATATATTGTGGTACGCGGATTTGTATAATAAAGCATATATCCAATTCAAACCATTTTTATATAGAATCACTTACTTTTAAAAAAGTAAGACATTATATAAAGCAAGAATACTGCACTTTGAATTTTCTGAAATTATTTTTCAACTCCAAATATATTCACGGAAGGCATTTTCCTTTATGTAAATTTCTTTGTTCCATTATATAACATTTCCATATTTCTTTACAGAGTTTTCCTATGTTCCCTTTTTAAAAACCTTCTAGCAAATTCTAAATATTCTTAAAATGTAAAATTTTGCAATTTTTCTGGTGTTCCAGGAAAGATTTACCCAAAGGACTGTATCGTCATCTTGTATGTTCTTGGGAAAATATAACATTAGAAAGGATGTTTTATCGTCCTGATGTTTCATGGGTGAACTATATTGTAGGTAGCACTGTATTCTTGTGAAAATCATCATCATTAGGAAAAATATATCATCATAGTAGGTGTCCCAAGGAAGAATTTATCGTGAACTTACATTTTATGAGAATGTGTCGTCATCCTGCAATTTCAGGAGAGAATATTTCATCTATGTTCTAAGAGAGATTGCACAGTTAGAAACAATCTATCGTCCTTTTGAGTGTATGGGGAGATAATGTACCTTTAGGAAGGATATATCGCCATCCTACATAGCTTCCATGGGTTTTAACTGAGGCTTTGCTGTCTTGGATGAAAAAATAATATTGATCTTTATTTTAATTGATTTTTAACTAAATTGGATGGGAATGCAGGCGATACATTAGAATAATATTAGCTGTATAATGAATGATTGTTTTAGAGATTGTAATGCTCATATCATAATATTCTTTATTTGAACATCTTACTATTTCAATTTTTTTTTACAATTCTCAATAAACAAAATTAAACCTCTCTTAAAATTAACATATTAACAGCGAACATCATTCGATACAACATGAGAGCCAATTACGTCCAATTTCCTGTAATTGAAATCAATTTTCCTTCCAGACCCGAATGGCTTTCAGTAATGAAGAAATAATAACCGAGCGCATTGTTACCCTTAATTAATTGCCAATCATTGCAAACCGCGGAAATCGGAAGCCGCACAATTATTCGCCCGGAGCCAAAAAGGACTCGATTCCGATTATTACTGGAAAAATGAACGGATCGTCTCTTTTGTTGGCACATTAGGTTCAACAGCGAGAGTGTTTGCTGTCAAGCGGAACGGATGAACCACTTCTATAGAAAGTAGCCGGGTTTATCCAAATGTGGCTTTCTGTACCGCACAAACCCTTTTGGAGATATACGTTTTATGATTCCTATTTACCACGCTTCATTTATGAATTTTATCATTCCTATTTACCACGCTTTATTTATGCGTTTTATGATTCCTATTTACCACTCTTTATTAATGCGTTTTATGATACCTATTTACCACGCTTCATTTATGCGGTTTATGATGCCTATTCACCACGCTTTAATTATGCGTTTTCTGATGCCTATTCACCACGCTTTAATTATGCGTTTTATGATTCCTATTTTTGTTAGTGGTAAATGTCGATCTGTTTGCTATTTCAGATGTGTAACTTAAGAGGTGTAGTCAGGAATAAATGTCAGTTTGTTGTTTCTCTGGATTTGTAACTTTGGATCTATGGCAGATTCTTTTGTAGTTAGGCATATCCGAATTTGGCTTTCAGTACCATTTGAATTCCTTTTAGAAATGTATGTTTTATGATTCCGATTTGTCACCAATGTTTGATGTTGTTAGTCATAAATGTCAATTTGTTTGTTACTGGGTCTTCAGAATTGTAAATTTAGATAAAAGGAATAAATCTCAGTTTACTGATGAGCGGGCCTTTAGATTTGTAACTTTAGGTATGCAAATTCTCTAATAATCAGGTATGGTTTGAATTTCAAACCATTTTGAGCAAGAGCCTTTTTGTGATGAATATTTTTCTTCAATAAATTTGTTGTTAGTCATAAATGCCAATCTTTTGATTGCCGGGACTTTAGATTTGCAATTTTAAGTTTATAGAAGATTCCAGCAGATTTATGGTATAGGTTATGATATGGTATTTATTGTATGGTATTAAATGTCGCCAGTTTAACTCTGAACCAAGATTATCTGGATCTTGAATCTGAAGGTCGCCCGGGATTCCTAGGGTTGTTCAGAATCACCCAAAGGTGAAATTCTCTGTCTTTGGATTGGATGGTCTGAAAGCTATTCAGTGGAAAGGTAAACAGCCGGTTTAAAGACGGAAATGGACGAATCGATGACGTTTTAGAGAGGGAGGGGAGTTCAATAGTTGTTGCGAAATCGCATTGTGCTGCCACAATTCTGAATCTTTGATGGGTGATGGGGAGAAAACGAATTATTTCTTAAATTTGCAGCAATGACTTTATTGTTGCATGGAAATGGTTTAACAGGTTCAGTGGCCGCCGAAATTAGCTAATTAGTAATACTAAATTAAAAAAGAGTAAATTTTATGTATTGTAACTTACTAAATAGTATATATATATATATAATTATGACATCTATTTAAATTACCTATGCATATATAAATAACTAATTATAAGTTCAAACGATGAATACTGCATTGTTTTGTATCTTTCATTCAAAAATTTTTTTTAAAGAATCTTATATATTTAAATGATAAGCATAAATGCTTAACACATAGTAAAAAAAACATAAGAGTAAATAAAATAAACTTGTATTAATGTTTATTGGTAGAAGAAAATGTGTCATTTTCTTTTTTATTCATTTTTTAAAAAATCAAATATAAAACAGGAGAACTTTTTTCAAAGCAAGATAAATGTTCGAACATTTATTGCTCGGTATATCTCGCATATTCATGCCCATAATTTGAACCATCCTTCCGAACACAGAACACAAAATGGAGGTCTCTGTGGACAAGGAACTATTAATTTCGGAGACACAATATTTTGAGTTTCCTTTTTTTTTTCCCTCTTAAACGAAATGAAAATAAAGAACACTTCTTCTTCAAAATGTCAAAATCTATTTTAAGAGCGCCGCTGTTCCCGTCTGCCTCGGATGTTGTTCTCGTAACGCACGTCAATGAATATGAATAATCCGAATTAGGGAATCGAAGAGACACTTTCCCCTTAAAAAGAGCGAAGGAAAAAATGTCCAATTTTGAATTTTTTTTTTTTTCTTTTCTTTTTTTTTTTTTTTTTTTTTTTTTTTTTTTTTTTTTTTTTTTTTTTTTATCAGAGACAAAATAAGAAAAATTTAAAGATGAGGTTTTGAAAAGTATTTGTTGAAATGTATGCTAGTTTCGTTACCAGAGACGAAAGTTTTGATCTCTTATAAGTTAGGAAACATTAAATTAAAATATTTTTTTTTAATTTATTGAAGTGAAGTTGAGTTATATTCCATAACTTTATCTGCTATCAGAATCTAAAGGTACTTAAAAAATGACGTTAAAAAAAATCATATAACAAGCACAATTGTAGGGTATAACATGTGTGGTCTACAGGAGATAACATAATGTGATATGTTTCAATTATGTTGACTAGGTAAAAAAAAGAAAAGATGAACGTATTCATTATTTGTTTTGAAAAACCAGTTCTACAAATCCAGCTATAGGATGCTAAACTTCTTACATTATTATTTGATTATCAAAATCCTGTGAATAAATAACTTGAATGTGAATAAGATAATTAAAAAATCATTTAATTATAGATGATTTGAACCATGTCAAAAACACATTTAGTGATATACATATAACATAAATGATACAATAAAAATTAACTAATGTAATATAGTAAAAAGATAAAAAAAAAAAACAAGTAAATAAGTAATATTATGCATGGCATTATAATAAGTTAATTTACTAATTAATTTAATTTAATAATTTAATTACTGTCATAATCACTGCAATGTAATAGGATCCTAAGCTTTTTCCTTGTTTTTTTTATTATGATTATTAAAAATATTTTAAACAAATAACATGGTTTGGGTTTAAAAATCACCTCGCAATAAAAGATGTAAATGGCAGCTACAAACAGACGATTTTTTTCCTCAAAAGTAGGGGGGAAAACACGAAAAGGGCGGTCCCCCCTTCTCTTAGAAGAAATCCTGTTTATCATCTTCTTTCTTCTGTGATGAAATAAAGAATGGAAAAGGAGAGGTCTCCTCCGAGTATGATTGAAAAATCTTTTGTTCTTCTGCCTTCTGAGTCGAAATCGTTTTCTATGATTAAGTTACCGCGTGGGCGTGTGATGAATTTGTTGATTAAGGTAAAAATAGTTTTTTAAGAATGCAGGGAGAAAAAAATTCCTCCTCGCTCGGTCGTCGCAGCGCGAGGACAGTCGAAAAGGCGGTTTTCTAAAACGAATTGTTTTTTTTTGTTTTTTTCCCCTTTGGGGAGAAATAGTTTTTCAAGCTTATTCGAAATACTTAGTTAAAAATAAATTCTTAAACTTCATTCATTTGTTTCTACTTTACATTTCAAATGTTTAAATTATGACATACACATTTACATTAGGAAAATATTCCGGAGTAAGAAAAATATTTGAAATAAAAGCAGTTTTTTCATGAAAGATTCAAAAGCCTGAAAGTAATGAGACAGAATTGCGTTTAAGGAGGAGGGTGGGAATGGTGAATACTTAAGCTGAAATGTCCTTCTGTGGAGCGGGGTGTGAATCATCCAGGTGCCATCCCTTGGAATGTTCTATTAAAAATAGGGTTTCAATGTAGCATCTCACCCCATTGGTGCATTTTCGGTCATGCCGAGCATGACTCATTAACGCCATTAAAAACAGCCACGTGTTAAGTATACAAACTATATAGAGAATTGAAATCGGTCATTTTTATATTAAAAATTCTGCTGGGCTCATAATGAATGGTGTTACACACCACAGGGGACCCTGGATAATTAGGATTCTTCTACATATCATCATGAATGGCTATGATAAATCTGCCCAGAATTCTAAAAGAACATTATTTGTGTATTCTTTGCAAAACATTTCGAATTTTATAAAAGTTTTGAATTATTTATTGTTCTGTTTTATCATCTTTAAGAAGATTTTGTAGCTTTGGCTTTTTAAAATTCTTCTCCGTAGATCCCCAAATCAAATCACTTCAAGAAAGGATTGTTTTAATACCAGCACCTAAAAAGGAAAATGAAAACTTAGCATCCCCCTATTTTTCAAATCCTTCTATTAGCTCACACTTTCCCTATATATATTTTGTTCAAATTTTCACTTGTTCATAAAATACTTTTCATTCATCCACTAGAGTTCAAATGCATTTTTTTTAACTTGTAGTGGATGACACTGGATGTTAATACAGTTTTTTCAAATATTAATTGATTCATTGAATTTAATTAATTACTTTTAGTTTTTTTTTTTTTTTTCTTTTCGGATTTAAGTTGCACGTATCTACCAATAGAGGGCGCGAGATAAACTTAAAAAAAATGAATGAAAATTATTTATAAAGGACTTTCTGCAATAGAGTGAAAAAATAGTGCTAAAATTTTTAATTAACTTAATTTTACTTAAATTTTTTTTTTTATATTACTTGTTAGTGACGACATTGTACCCTCTATTATTGGAGAAGTATCATGCACAGTGTGTTCAAAAAAGTTCCAGAATAGATCGCACATAGATTCCATAACACAGGGATGTCCGTGTTATGGATCTCTTATGATCTGTTATGGGATGTCCGCTTTCGCATAGTCTCTTCTCGGTTCAATGCGACGCTTGGTACGCATGCGCGGGTTCGAAAACGACTTCTGGAATGCCTCCACCAGTGAGTTCCGACGACCCAACAGCTTCAGTTTCTTCTATCGACCAACCTTTTACAAAAAATTGTCACCGGACTTGGTGTCTTGAGTCATTGCGACTAGGACATTCTACAAAGTTGTTTTGTACTGGCTTTCGGAGCGAAGGTGACATGCGAGGCCATGATGTGTGTGCCTCTTGCACCGTCTCGCCCGTCCATCCTTGTGTGTGCATCAGCGACCCTTTGTAATTAATTAGCATATTTGTCTCGTCCAGACAAGGCCAGATTTAGACGAAAAGAGGCCCTAGGCTATTCCACTTAGGAGGCCCTTCTTAACCTCCCATTTTTAAGTTTGTAAATTACACGAGAGATACATTGATATATATATATATATATACACAGCACATCATTACTGTGATATATATATCAATATGCTAAATGAAACATGTTGTGATGGGTACTCATCTTTATAAAAAATGTGACACAGATAATAAATAAAAACAACAACAATTGAATGTAGACAATGATTGTAGGAATTGAATGTAACAATTTGAATGTAGGCCCCTCTTGATCTTGAGGCCCTAGTCTGAAGCCTAGTTAGCCTATAGGAAAATCCGGCCCTGCCTCCAGATAATTTTTTTTATTTCTCAAGTTGAAATTGAAGATGAAGGCGACAGATGAGGGTGCAGCAACTGTGACATCAAAACTCAGTAGCGGAGGCATTCCTGACGAATCTGAACACTTGTTCCAAGCGTCACATTGAACTGAGAGGAGGCTATGCGGAATGTTTAATGCCAAATGTAAGTATATCCTCCATGTTATAGGATCTGAGCGTGATAGAAAAAGAAAAGTAAAGTCAACGGCGTTCTTTCTTCGTTCGTTCTTAGCCGAGTTTCAGATCATGCTTATGTTAAACTGTGTTACAACTTATTTGTATTTTTCTTGTTATTACATTCTCCTTTAACCCTTACATCCTGAAGTCCTTTCAGAAATAAAATACAGAACATCGTAACAGACATGCATTCTCTCTTTATCCATCTCTGCTGTTTCTGATGTCTGCAATGAATGTATTCCTTTTTTTTATAGAAACTGTAGCAAGAAATGCATGATAAATGACATGAATGCAGCGTAAAACTGTCTGAGTAACAGGTAGGCTGAAAAGTTCATAGGATAACACATAGATGACGCTACTAGTAGTAAATCCATATGATGTTTACTTAGCCATAACCTTCAAAAGACACGTGTATAAATTTGACAGCTGTTGCACAATTAGTATGTGAGTTATAGAATTTTTAGTGTTCATCACGTGCAGTCCACTCGGCTGACTGTCGATTGAACTCCGGTGTGAAATGATGGAACCATGTTTCATCCATTGTCCCATATCGACGCAAAAATTCGGGTTTATTACGATTGAACAGCTCCAAACACTGCTTAGAATCATCAATTCCTTGTTGTTTTGGGTCGATTGTGAGCTCGCGCGGCACCCACTTTGAACAGAGCTTTCGCATATCCAAATATTCATTCACGATATGTCCAACATTCCTTTGATATCTTTAGGGTATTAGCTTTCTCAATCAACTTCACTTTACGGTTATCAGAAATTATTTTGTGGACTTTTTTGATGTTTTCGTCGGTAACAGCCTCTTTGGGGCGTCCACTGCGTGCATCGTCCTCGGTGCTCATTTCGCCTCGTTTAAATTTAGCAAACCACTTCTCTACGGTTGATTTTCTTGGTACAAAGTCCGAATAATGTTTATCAAGCCAAGCCTTGGCTTTACTAGTATTTTTTTTCGCCAAAAAGCAATGCTTTATTAACGCGCGGAATTCCTTTTTATCCATTTTTTTAAACTAACAAAAGTTTCTTCACTAAAAATGCTATAACTCACATACTAATAATGCAACAGCTGTAAAATTGATACACCTGTCTTTTAAAGGTGAGGGCTAACTAAAAATCATATGGATTTAATACTAGTAGCGTCATCTATGTGTCAGCCTACGAACATTTCAGCTCAGCTTTTATGTATAGAGTCTTTCATGAAAGAAGTTAAAAAATAATCCTCCTGTTCAGTGAAGTTAGACTTTCTTGTGTGCATTTGAAAAACGGATCTAAAAAAATCACGTGATTCAACACTATTTTGTGTTGTCGAACAAGATTTTGAACAAAGGAATGCAGATCAGAATAGCAAGTGGCCAAATAACCAGCTTGAAGTTACAGTGTCACGATGGATTAGCCATTCAATTGGATCATGCTAGCATAACGAATATTTTTTTGTCTAATGTCAAAGATATAATAAATCAGTTTGTTTTGTTTCCTAATTTTTACTCGTATCATTGTTCAGTAAACTTTCAAGAAAAAAAAAAGTTATTAAAATAAAGATTTTCTTTCTAAATAATTCATTTGATGTAGTTCTGCTCGTTCATTAGATCTTATGTTATATCCTAATTGACAGTCATATTAAAAGACCAGAAAATACTTTTACTAACTGTAATAAAAATATCTTAATAAATGTAAAGATCGCTATTTGTTGTTTTCTAAGGTAATTTTATAAGAACATTTAATTACTATTATATAACTAAATGTTTTAAAGGTATTTAAACAGTTAACTTTTTTATATCACCTTTATTAGCTTTCATCAAAGCAACACCTCTTTTTCACCACAAGTTATCCTATCATGTTTAATGACATTGGGATGTTCATTCTGAAGAAGATTGGGCATTTCCAAGACATGATTTCGAAGAACATTCAAGTGATTTCGCTCTTCGAAGAACATTTCAGATGATAGACATTTCTATAAAATATACTGTATTTAAAAAAACGCTTGTTGTTACTCAAGGAAAGAGTTTTTTCAGTACAAAAAAAGGATTTTCTTTACAATACATTAGCGAGAAAAGAAAAAAGTAAGTTCGTAAATCCAACTTGTTGTTCACCAGAAAGTTCAAGATTATTTATATCACACACACACACATATATATATATATATTTGTCCTGGGCGAAATTAAACAAACTTATAACATTCAAATTTCTCAAACCCATCTACAAAGCTGAGCAACAAACAAAGTGTCCATCCCTGAAAAATCTTATCCATTCGCAAAGCATTTTATGGAGGCCAGAAAATTGTCAGGTTATTCTATATCAAATAGTTACAAAAGAGCTCTCCATCGATTGCGAAAATAGTGCTGACATGTGATGTTTTAACCATAAAGTGCAAGCCCAATAAAAATCTACTAAAATAAGTTATGTCCTTTTTTTTTCATAAATGAAACGATGAAAGATAGCGGTGTCGAAGCGAAACACCGTAGAGCATCCACGTAATGCGATCTTGTGGCGCGCCGGCGATATTTTTAAAACCAGAACTTTACTGCGAAGACTTGAGAAGAAAAAAAAAGAAGTTAAAGAGCCCAAGTTACATTTTTCGATGGCATCATTAAAAATGAACGATGGCTCTTGGGGTGGAGGATTTCGCTCGCGTCTGACGGGAAGGTGGCAGGGATCTGAAAATTCTGTTGTGGTGTGTTTTTTGATTTGGGTGTTCCTAGGAATGAATAGAATAATCTTGAAAAAAGGTTTCAATCCATAAAAAATAAATTATATTAAAATTTACGTAAATTAGGTAATATATTTTTATTTAAAAGACATGTATAGACAGTAGAACCTCTTTAAGTCGAACCTCGATAAGTCGAAAACCTCCAAAACTCGAAAAAAATATTTGCTCCCTTCCCTTTAAGCCCCAAACCCTCTACATAGTCAATCCCCACAAGCCATTTTGGTATATATTTTCTCGCCTCTTGAAACTCGAAAAAAAAAATTGGACCTCTGTATCTCGAACATTAGTAATGTTTGATTTTACAACTCGATCATTTGAAATTATTTCGGAATTATTTTGATTTTCTATTGTAGTACATAATATAACTTTTAAGTTGCAAATAAACATATTTATTGCCTCTGTAACTTGAAGTTTTATTTATTTTACCTGTCTAACTCAAAATAAGTTAGAAAGAATCTAGACCTCTACAAGTCGAATATTTCCTTACAAAAATCTGCGTAAGTCGAAATCCTCCATAGGTTGAAAACTCTATAACTCGAACTATTTGGCGTCTCCCTTGAAGTTCGACTTACAGAGGCTCTACTGTATCGTATAAGGTTATTTTGCTTATATATATATATGTCTGAATAACATATTATGTGTTTTTTTTTCATTTATTGAACAGGAGTAGAACTATTGTTTCACTTATGTATGCCACAAACAGACCACGGGCGGGTCATGGTGGGACGGCATGGTCATCAGGGATAACTGTCTCGTATTTCGGTGTCCTATTGCGGAAATCCAGAAAACTGATCATGAGACTGCCTGACTATCGTGCGGCACGATCTACTCAAATTATCACAATCGCCGTTGAATCTTCCCGTTTCTGAAAGCTATGACTGCAATGACAGTCTCCAGAACATTCGAATCTGAGCCCTCTTCGCTGGCTGCGCGCGTTGACCACTGGGGGAGGCTAATTTGCCAGAAAAAAAAATTGTCGTTACAACTTCTGAATTCACTGCAAATCCCTTTCAAAACATCATAATAAAATAATTGCAATAATTTATTTAAAAACAAATTGTTTTTGTGTATTTGAATTTTTTTTTATTGTTCTTTATTTGTATTTTTTAAAGTACATTTCTTTATCGTTATGGCATATTTTGAAATATGAAAAATAAAAAATTGTGCATTATTTATTTAAAATGTTTCTAAAACAGTTTATTACTTGCGTCATGGTGATGTGAAACCATTGGTTTATTTTTATATTAATGATTTAAAAAATGTATGATTAAAAATCGAATAATTAAATGAATGTAAATGGTGTTTATTTTGATATTCCATGATAAAAAAATTTAATGAAACTTTTAATTGAAATTGTAATGCTGTAATAACTAAACAATTATATTTAGATTTAAAAAAAACAATAATGCATTTACAAGATTTTAAATAGAAAATTTGAAGGCAAAAAAAAACAGTTTAAAAATTACGTCACATATTTTTATTTCATTCTATCTCATTAAAATTAAATTTAAAAAAAAATTGAAAGAATGATAAGGAATTTAAAAAATTTCCTCACTTTTGTTTTTCGCTTGTATGTGCTCATTTTAATATCACATGAGAATAAGAAGTTCTTTCAAGTATATATATATCAAGTATATATATATAATAATAATAATAAAAAATAAACAAGTAATATATAAAAAAAAATGTTAAAGTCAATTCCTAATTTTTTCCCCTATATTGCAGAAAAGTCCTTTACAAATAAAGTTGAAATTTTCCTCTTGCATCTGGCGCCATCTTGTTAGATACATGCAACTTAAATCTAAAAAAATCTGAAATTAATTAACTAAATTTAATTACTGAATTAATATTTGAACAAACTGCATCAACATCCAGTGTCATCCACTACAAGTTCAAAAAAAAGGTATTTGAACTGGAGTGGATGAATAAAAAGTATTTCATGAACGATTCCAAATGTGAACAAGATATATATAGAGAGAGCGTGAGCTAATAGAAGGAATTGAATAAAAATAAAATTAATAAGAAAACTCTGTTGAAAAGACGACCTTATGAAAAACACATCTGTGATCACCTAAATTAGTGAGCAACTGCTTGAAAAGTCACTGATCTGGAAGCCATTGAATCTCATCGTCCCCACCAGAATGCAAATGCGGAACACTTGCTGAGCGCAAAGAAATGGATAAATTATGCACGGCCATTTTCGCACAGTGAGCTTAATGTGCATATCGGAGATCCGCGCGATAGAGGACGCCGTGCAAATTGCACAAGATCTAGATAAATTGGGGATTAGGTAACCAAAGGTCAACTTTTCCATTCGTCAATCCCCAAATCGCCCATCCACCCACACCTTCCCGGAAAATCGTCTGCTAGCCAGGCCCCGTCTAGAATAAATGTTTACTTAATACCTCTAAATCGCACAGTTTCTGGACAGTTTCAGCTCTATTGGTCATGTCGAAGGGTGTTCTTTGTTGAGGGGGATGGCGAATCAAATGGAATGTTCGTCCAGCCTCGAAAGTGATCCTGTAGCTGTTCCTCCCAGTGATGAAATAATCTCGCCTCCGCATTGCCACGGGTATTAGTTGGCGCATTTTAGGTGAGCGAATCTGCACCCAGGACACCATGGGGGATTTTATGCCGTGGCGTTATGTTAAATGGAGCGAGAAAGATTTGGCTTTGCGGTTGGGCCTAAGCTATTTGGCCGCAGAATTGCTGCAATAGATTGCTGTAGAATTGTTAAAAGGAGGCAATTCTGAGTTTAAAAGTGTCCCGATTCGGGAAAAACAAATGTTGTAAGTGTTTGTTATTATCAAATATCAATCAAAATAAAGAGAGATAATTCCATCATCTATTATTTGGAAAACTGGCAAATGGCCAAGATGCACGATTTCAAACAGAGCGACTTGATAGGGGAAAAAGTCATTTCGGAGGTGTACTGATTGCAATAAAAATTATTAAGTTATTAAATAATTAAAATACTTATTATGAAAAGAAAAAGAAGAAAAAAAATTTCCACAATAACTATCAAGCATTTTCTTTCAAAATTGTCGCGCATTCCATTTATCTGACGAGCACCCCAATCAAGTAATCGAATCGTCCGCTTTTGAAATCTATGTTTACCTTAAATCGGTGCTCTTCTGAATTTCACATGATGGGATCTATTCATTCTCAGTTACAGACAATATATCTTTTTATTCGATTATTTTACTTTATTTGTATTTCTATGTTAAGCTATTTTAATTTTAGGCTTCCATAACTTAACTTAGATTAACCTTTATATAATATCTTACGAACATCAGAACATAGTAAATTCAAATATAAATGAAGGTGAATTTAAATGAAGAAATAGTTGTTTTATTTGAATGTTAATCATTATTACTATTATTCTATTTTTTCTTAATTGTGAAAGAATGGTTTAGTCTCTCTCTCTATATATATAGCTTCCGAATATTTTGTTTGCTACTATTTTTCATTCTACTTTTTACATTCATTAACATCCATTTAGTCTCCACTGAATTATTTCACAGCAGTAAATATTTTCGCAGAATCTAGCAAATGCTAACTTTCCTTCTTTCTCCAAACCAGTCGAGTATTTTTGAAATAAGTGTTGAGAGCAACATTACAAAATAAAATAGAAAATTAAATTAATTTTCATAAGATACATTTTCGACACATGCGCAGTTCAAATATTTAAAAGAAACACATTCTTTGTAACGTTTTTTCTAATTATGTCGTTGCTTAATCTAAGAATGTTTAAAGATAAACTTCGCCGTCATTCAATTAGCTGGTCCTGGTGCTTCTTTTTTTTTCTTTTTAACACGCTTTTATCAGTTTCACCTGTATGTTTGTTTCTTTGTAACTGACTCTTTGGGCTCGATTTTGCCCTACTTTAAGCGATCAGATTTAATTTAAACGTTGTAGACTTATCAAGGACACTGAAATATTTTGATAAGTTTATTTTATTTGAAGAGCAATTTAACCCATGTAGAATAAAAGTACCTAAGACATTCAAACCAACGTGGGACAGTGGCACAACGGATAACGCGTCTGACTACGGATCAGGAGATTCCCTGTTCGAATCCTGGCTGGCTCGACATATTCGCATTTAGCATTTGTGTTACTCACAATTAAATTACTGTAAGAACTAGAGTTCCAGTCCTCTGTACCGGGACCTCATTGAAATATTATAGTTTAAAAACACGCTTTTAGAGTTAATCAAAGTAAAAAATAATTGTAAGAATAAAACGACTGACGAGAAAATGAATGTCACTGTTCTAAAAGCGTGGGGTGCTCGATATCAATCGTTATAATTTTTCACTAGTTTCATTCCGAAATGCAGAGTTGTTTAAAAACGTCATACAAAGCACTCCACGATTTTAGAACAGTGACATTCATTTTCTCGTCAGTCATTTTATTCTTATGCTAACAATTATTTTTTACTTTTTAGTTTGATTAACTCTAAAAGCGTGTTTTTTAGTGTTTTTAAATTATAAATTACTTTTTCCACTCTATGAATGGGACGCAAATTATTTTTGTCCAGAAATAACAACTACTGCAGATTCTTCATAATTTCTGCAGAAAATAATAAATATATATTATCTAAAGCAATGAAATAAAAAATTAATACTTACATACTGTGACACATTTAACACGATTAAAAAAAGCTGTTGATTTAGTGAAAAATATCACTAGTTTCCGTGAAAGAAGATTTCATGCATTTTTTTTTAAATGGGCGTCCTTTTGCTAACGGACAAAAAAAGTTTTTTTGTGTGTGAGATCTTTTTTAAAGAAGGTTGGAGCTCATTCATCAAGTTTAGTAGCGGTATGTGTTAACTTTTCTAATAAGGTTTTTGCATTTACAACGTTTATTTTTTTCGTTTCAGTACGCTATGCCAGAGAAACTTGTTTTATAAAGTATATTTTTTTCCTACATCAAATCTAAGTTGTAATACACTCATGTCCATAAATTAAGGATAATTCAGAATCACACAGAAATTGAACTCTAAAATAAAAATTTCAACTGTAAAATTATCACACACATCTTGAAGAAGAATATGCAAATTACAGGAAGCCACCAGACTGGCGCGGATAGTACGTCACAATGACGAGAGTGTAAGATAAGGGTATATAAGAAATGTGGCAAGGAAGTAAAATTGTTCACAAGCGCTTTAATAGCCTTTCAGTGCAATAACCGCATAGTTATGGCACAAAGGAAGCATTTGGATGATTTTTTACGTGGTAGAATTATCGGACGACTGGAATGTGGACGTACCCAGCTGGAAGTATCCGAGGAACTTGGAATCGCCCTGAGTGTCATATCCAGGCTTTGGCAACGATTCCAAGATGATGGTAATGTGAGTAGATGTTACAGCACAGGTCGCCCCCGAGTTATAACGCCGAATGAGGACCGGTATTTAGCAGTTACTGCCAAAAGAAACAGACGGAGCACAGCATCAGACCTGTCCCGTCAGCTCTCTTCAGCTACCGGTACAACAGTTTCAAGGCAGACCGTGTACAGACGCTTAGGGCACATTGGTCTATGTGCTCGTAGGCCTGTCAGATGTGTTCCACTTACCGCAACTCACTGTCGCCTGCGATTAATCTGGAGTAGAGAGCATGCATTGTGGACACCGCAACAGTGGTCTTGTGTGATGTTTTCCGACGAGTTCAGGTTTAGTTTGCAGTCTGATTCTCGCCGGACTTTCATATGGAGAGCGCCAGGTACCCGTTACCTCCAAGAGAACACCATTGAACGACACCGTTACGGTGGTGCAGGATGGCTTGTTTGGGGAGGAATTATTCTTGGTTCCAGAACTGACCTGCATGTTCAGAGTGTAATGATGACAGGCCACATCTATCGGGATGTCATTCTGGAACAGCATGTATGTTTTTGTTTCGGGGCGCCATGGGTGCTGAATTTCTGTTTATGGATGACAACGCCCATCCTCACCGTGCAGACATTGTAGACGAATGCCTTCAATTGGAGGATATCACCCGTATGTATTGGCCAGCATACTCACCGGACTTGAATCCAATAGAGCATGTGTGGGATATGCTTGGCCGACGAATTGCAGCCCGTCAACCCCTCCCACCTGTCAACCGGAACTTCGGAGGGCGTTGCTCGATGAGTGGTGTAATATTCCCCAAGATCAGATTGATAATTTGATACTCAGCATGCCTAGGCGTTGTAAGGCCTGTATTGCATCGTCCGTGAGACATACTCCATATTAACCATCATACTAACCATGTTATACTGTTTTTTTTAAATAGGTTCTTTTTTGAAATTTGCTCCAGGTAGTAAAAATCGCAATTTTTATTAATTATGTCAAACATATAGTATCTTTTTTGCTCTTTACCTTTTGTTTAATAAATAAACTTTACAAATAAGTCAAATTTGTTTTGCTTCTGTCTCTTTCTTTGCCGGAACTTCATTATCCTTAATTTATGGACATGAGTGTAAATAACTTCCGCAAACATATTGGTATAACTGATTTCTGAAGTTAATTTGTTTCAGTTACTTGTTCTTTTTTTTTAAACTACTACACTTGCAGTTACAGTTGCCAAAGTGAATTTTTTTATTTGTCAGAGGTCATTTCATAGTTTGCCATTGTGGCAATCTCCTCTTCCCCTTCTTATTACTGAATAGTACGAAATATTACAAAAATAAATAGATAAAAAAAAATATCTGAAATGCTACTTAAAATTCTCATTTGTGGTTTGCATGTCTGTTTATCCTTAATAGTTTTTAGCAAGTTAGGAACAAATGGATTCGTAAGAAACAACAATGACTTTGTTTGTGGACATGAAGAATTTTCTTACGAATCCATTTGTTAAGAATCCATTAGCTATGAGACTTTTTGAACGATTTCACGACAGTATCTTCATGTTTGAGTCGTGGTATGTGGTGCATCAACACTCGGCAAATGGAATTCATTTCCAAGTCCAATTGAGGCAAGTGAACCGAAAGCTGCAGTGCCGTCTGCAAGGGAGAAAGGAACAAACACCAAGGTTAGAACACCTGCCTCCAGATGTCATCCGTCCATTCTTAAGTATCATCATCTTTGCGTAATCCTTTGCAATACCTTTCGCATAATTATATTATTATTTTTATAAATACTGGGCATTTTGGCATTTCACCATCAGAACGCCAGATCTAAAGAGGATTCAACTTCGCCTGGCCTATAACCACGAGAAGCTTTCCATATTGCAGGAACATATCGCTATCCCGTTTTTTAAAGAATGATTCAAGGGTGATGTGTGAATTCCTTTCGCGCACAATAGCAGGACATTCCGACCTATGTATTTATCGCACAGTGTGGATATAGTGTCATTGTGCGTGAAGACAATGAGAGAACCAAAGGGATTGTATATCTGCTTTTCGGGTCATTCGACCAAAAATGTATATTTTCAGATAAAAAATTTCCCATAATTAAGTTTCATTCAATTCCTTCTATTAGCTCACACTCTTCCTATATATATCTTGTTCAAATTTTCATTCATTCATAAAATATGTTTTATTCATCCACTCAAGTTCAAATACATTTTTTTTTTGAACTTGTAGTGGATGACACTGGATGTTAATACAGTTTTTTCAAATATGAATTCAGTAATTAATTTAATTAATTAATTTTAGTTTTTTTAGATTTATGTTGCATATATCTACCAATAGATGGCGCCAGTTAAACTTAAAAAATGAATACAAATTATTTATAAAGGACTTTCTGCAATAGAGTGAAAAAAAAAGTAGGAATTGACTTAAAATTTTTTTTATACATTACTTATTTTTCAAGACAATTGTTATTACGTTTAAAGATTTATCAAACCAGTGGTTAAAATCGACATTAGTCCGTCTATATTTTATTTATTTTCCTCAGAAATACCATTTTTTCCTAGTATCATCATTCCCGGCGGTGAGCTTTTAATGCTGCAGTTGGTTTGTATATCAGTATATCAAGGCAAAGCATAAAAGACCCATTATTCTGTTAGAAATATAACTAAGGAGCAATGATAATTAGAAATGAACAAGGAATTTATTAATATTAAATACAATAAAATAGAGATTTTCTTCTTTTACAGTGACATTAAGCTCCTCAATAAGCTAAAAAAGAATTGATGATCTATTTTAAGTATATAAGTGGAAACAAATATTATTTGTAATTTTTTTTTTTTTTTTTTTTTTTTTTTTTTGTAAAATGCTTTTTTATTTTAAAATCTCACCTGTGTGATTTTCCCTCACCACCAACAAGCTCTAAATGTAATTCCAAGTATTCATATTTAAAAAAAATTATTATTGTTGTTTTAATTAATATCTGCACATGTAAGAATTAATAAATAAGTGTTTATTTTATTTCTACTTTACTCACCTTTAATTAGTATTTAAAGAGTTAGCATCTACAAAAACAGTACTGACTTCTGAGAACAAGCGGAAACACAAAAAATAATTTCTCTCTTTTGATTTCAGTAAAATTCTAAACAGAGGTTATTCAATTCCTTCTATTAGCTTACACTCTCCCTATATATATCTTGTTCAAATTTTCAAATTTCATAAAAAAAATTTTATTCATCCATTGAAGTTCAAATACATTTTTTTTTTAACTTGTAGTGGATGACACTGGATGTTAATACAGTTTTTTCAAATATTAATTCAGTAATTAAATGAAATTTATTAATTTAATTTTTTTTTAGATTTAAGTTGCATATATCTACCAAGAAAACTTAAAAAAATGAATGAAAATTATTTATAAAAAACTTTCTGCAATACAGTGAAAAAAAAAGAAGGAATAGACTTTAAAAATAAATTTTTTTTATTACTTGTTTTTACATTATAAAACCAAATTTGTTATCATCTGTTAACTCATTAATGCTATATAATGTTTGGTTCACGGAGGTTATTGTTGGAAACTGCTTACCATGTTTGAAAAACAAATAAAAATATACGGAGAAAAATTATCTATGACAAATTATTTATTTTTTCACTTAGTTGTAGTTGGATCAATAACTATTCAACTACTTTTTTCAACGAAACAAATAATCAAACAATCTTTAGCATAGTGTTGGGCTTGGGACATGATACGGAGGTGAGAATTCACTATTGTGACTGGGATATAAAAAAATAATAAAGTCAACTATAAAAAATGTGTGGGCACAACGCATTTAGACTTGATTCATTAGCAATAGAAAACATAAATTTATTTAAAAATACTTGTTCGATAGCTCACACAAGAAACAAACTCCAATAATGACACGCACACAGATAATGGACTGTAATTAATTAATCTCCTTTATTTAGGCAGCCATCAATCTCGAAGATGGACTGCCACACACAACCTTTCTCGTTGGTTACAGAAGTTCAACTCTTTTAATTATGCAGCCATCAGACTCGAAGATGCACTGCTACACGCAACCTTTCTCGTTGGTTACAGAAGTTAAACTCTTTTAATTATGCAGCCATCAGACTCGAAGATGCACTGCTACACACAACCTTTCTCGTTGGTTACAGAAGTTAAACACTTTTAATTATGCAGCCATCAGACTCGAAGATGCACAGCTACACACAACCTTTCTCGTTGGTTACAGAAGTTAAACTCTTTTAATTATGCAGCCATCAGACTCGAAGATGCACTGCTACACACAACCTTTCTCGTTGGTTACAGAAGTTAAACTCTTTTTAATTATGCAGCCATCAGACTCGAAGATGCACTGCTACACGCAACCTTTCTCGTTGGTTACAGAAGTTAGACTCTTTTGTTTATGCAGCCATCAGACTCGAAGATGCACTGCTACACGCAACCTTTCTCGTTGGTTACAGAAGTTAGACTCTTTTGTTTATGCAGCCATCGCGCTCGAGGATCGACTGCCACACAACCATTCTCTTTGGTCGCTGAGTTTCAACTCATTTTACTTACATTCCTTCTTTCTCTCCCTGGCCCTCACCCCCTGCCAGACACCCCCACAGACAGGGTGTTTCGACGTAACAATACTCATATTAAAGATTGAAAAATACTTGAGGACTGGAATTGTACATTTTCTGCACAGTGATCATTTCCAATGGAAAATCTCCTCAGTTTAAATACTCTTTGCATTAGCAAATAAATATTTTCTTTTCTGATTTCAAAGTTTTGAGAAAAAATAAGATTAAAATCATTTTTCGATTTTTCTGCCGTTTCCTTTTTACATGTCACCGTCTAGGGATTTCATAATTCTTGCAATAAATTATGCATGCAAAAAGAAATGACGATGAAGTTTTTAAAATACTTTTTCTCTTATGCCTCCTATTAGCTCAAACTCTCCCTATTTATATCTTGTTCAAATTTTCAATCGTTAATGAAATACTTTTTCTTCATCCAATAAATTTTTTTGAACTTGTAGTGGAGGACACTGGATGTTAATACAGTTTTTTCAAATATTAATTCATTCATTAAATTTAATTAGTTAATTTTAGTTTCTTTTTAGATTTAAGTGGCATACCAATAGATGGCGCCAGATAAACTTAAAGAAATGAATGAAAATTATTTATAAAGGACTTTCTGCATTAGAGTGAAAAAAAAAGTAGGAATTGACTTTAAAAAAAAATTTTTTTTTATACTACTTGTTTCGGGGAAGAAAATTTAGTTCAGTACAGATTTCGAACAGCAAATGAAGCAAGCTCAAAAAAGCCAATGAAATAAATTAAATCCTTCAGACTTCTTCCTCAACTATCTCCTCCCCTCAATTATTACACTCAAAAGTCTCGGGAATTTCCTCAGATTTATTGGCTCATTGGACGTGCCTGAACAGAGTCCCGAGGGATTAATTAGCGAATAATTATTTTAGAGGATTAACCTCGTTAGCAAGGATTCAAAAATATTTTTTCTCCTAAAACCAGCATCATTCATCGTTTATGGATGTGACTTTGGTTTTGTTAGTATTTTTTTTCCAAGAACTGTGTAATGCGTAAACGTTGCATGTGGATGACAAACATTGTAGAATTGTAGTTGTTTAAAGTAGGGCAAAAAGATAATGTTGTTTAGCATTGAGAGGTATTTCGACCTAAGGCCAATCTGCATTTGAACATCACATGTGTACCAAGATTCCCGAGGATGTATCACGAGGCTGCACTGCGACCCAAGAGTGGTATCTGAAGATACTGCACCATCTTGAAGTCCCACGGAACAAAATTCTGTTCTTCGTGTGGATCTGTAGCTCTGATTACTGGACAGGTTTCTGAACCTGGTATCTAAATGCAGAACTCGCTACCCGTCCAGCATGCCTGGCTAAGCCCATCTTAGTACCTATCTTGTTGACCGTGTTTGATGTACGACCTTTGCTTAGAATACGATCGTTGTGCATCAAAATTTGGCCAAATGGATGAGTGTCAAACTTTACAAAGAAGTACCACCTCCACAGAGGTCAAACAAGCCATCTGGAAAGACATTGTATGGAAAGACATAGACAATAGAACATCTTCAAAACATCAGAAGCTCAGTTCTTTGGATTAGACTATTCGTATGCGTCAAATTTTCCAAGAAGGAAAAAGAGAAAGAAAAGAAAGGGTTAAATTTGATAAAGTTTTATATATATTTGTATTATATATTAACAGTTAAATATATAAATACAATTATCTTTGTATATATTTGTATTTACATATTTAACAGATTTTTTATTAATATAGCAGTGTTTATAAAGCTATACTAGTAAAGCAGTGTTAAGTTATTTTATGCAGTACCGTTAATGTGTCGATAAGATTAGGAATTTTTTTTTATGGGAACGGATTAGTCATTTATTTCCTAGGAGGAAAATTTTTTTGGTGTATGTCCTATTTGATATTAGTCTAAGAGCGTGGTATAGATTGTAAAAGTATACAAAAGTTTCGCTGATGCATTGATTTCTAAATAAAATTCCAATCAGTTTTGTAATAAGATGTCTCGATTTGAAATACCTAAAAAATAATATACTGTATCAGATGAAATATTCATCTGATGTGCAAAATAAAAAATTTAAAATTAAAGTGAAAAATATTTTTTCTGTAACTAAAACGGAGCTATTATCGCACCTAAATATCTACAATTTTGTGATAAAAATATCTTTTCTTCTTAAAAAGTTGAATATGTCAAATTGTGTACTCTAAATTTGTCCATCAAATAAGTATTCCAAAAATCGTGGTCCATTTGTAAACTGCGAAGCTAACGAGTAGAAGGACACATGCAGGTTCGAATTCGCTTGGCGTCCGCTGCACTCCTTATCTTCTGAAAGAAGGGGAGAATGGACAGGCAACTTTAGGTTCGTCATTCTTGCAAATTCTTTTGCAAAGTTATCTCCCCAGTTCAACTGTACTACTCGTGGCAGCGTGCGCAGCAAGCTTGCAGGAGGGTTGAGGTTTGAATCTGTTGCAGTTACTGCTTTCAAAAAGAGAAGACTGGATGGAGATTATGACAATGAGTGTAAGACAGTCTCGCATCGATAGTCAGGCTGCCTAGTTCCTAAATGCGGGGGAGTTGCCCCTGAAACTTCTCTCGCGTAAGGTACTGTCTTCTCATCGCCGGGCTGTTCGTGGAGCACGTGAGTTACACCGATGTTCCACAGAACAGGGGGCCCACACCTTCATAAAGAAAGATGTTGGCGTGAGAATTGATTTCAAATATTTATTTCATTCGCCAATTTTGAAGTATACTGTGTGGAATTTATTTTATTTATTTATTTTAGTACTTCATTAGGTATTTCTGCTCGATTGATGAGCACCTTTTGTCCTTAAGGTACTCTTCTTCACTTGTTGATTTTTAAAAATAAAATAGCCTGCTTGTCAAAATATTTTTGTATGCCATGCAATTTAGATTTGTTCTCTTGTTATTAGATTTATTTTCTCTGTAGTAATTTGAGTAAATTACCTCAGCGTTTTGTTTCCCATTTTTAAATGTAATTTTTGTGTTTATTTAGTTTTGACTCATAAAATTATAGAACTCGTTACAATTCAAGCATTTGGTGAGTATTCATTTATTCTGGATTACGATTCTGTGTAGGAACACATGCGCTTAATCGTTCTTGACGGTATAAAATAGACTATGCTTGAAATGTTTCAGTTCATTGAAAATATTAGTAGATATGAAGATCACATGCTAATCCATCACTAAGCAAGAATAGTGACCTATAATCAGAACAGACTTTTATGTGATAAAATGGCGTTATTAAAATGTAGGAAATCGATGCCACCAACATCACATTAGCAAACAATCTCACAGACACGCATACTGATGACTCTCTCGTGCGCTATAAATCTCACACTTCCTTCATACAAGCTCGCGCAATTAATCTCTCGTCTTAATGGAAGAAGCCATTGGATGGATTCTCTTTCTTTCATTGGATCGATTTTCTACCCGGCACGTGGGTGTTGAAAAGGATTACTTTTTCTCATTCCAGGGAGTAGTGATATTATGGAGCGCGCATCGGGGTTGCCAGTTTGGGGCAACACATACTCCTCACGTGATCACACATCTCACGAGAATTTACTTTGTACGCTTAGCAACGTTCATTATTGTTGGCTGCACGCTGGTGGCGCGAAGGGAGAAAAAGGTCTCTCATACAACGATTTTCAAGATATAACCTTTTTACTCGGTGCACTCTAGAAAACGCTGAATTAAGCAATTAATTTCAAGCCTTTAAAGTAATTAAGGACAATTGATTAAATAATTAAGTTAAGCGCATTTTACAAAAATTCGTGGTTCATTCAGAAACCAAAAAATTAAATGATTCTAATGAATGATGGTTTCTAAATGAAACCAATAAATTATTCTTGTAAAATGCACTAGTCGCAAGAATATATATCATAAATTCATTATTCATAACTCACCGAAAACACACTTTAAAATCCGCAATGTACTACTCGCCGAATGACTGTCACGGACCAGATTTCACTCTCACCTACCTCATGTAAAGTCTAAGACTTTTTTTAGCCACGCATGTCGCAAAGTGGGACGAGTTATTTGAATCTACATTTGGGATGTACATCTCCCACTTTGCATTATGTAATTCTTGAAAAAAACAATCAAATATGCAAACATGAATAATAAATAATTCTTAACTATATTACTACTATACTAGCATTACAGTCTAACTATATACAAAAAACAGCGTCGCCTTCGCAAATGTATCTATTGTTTCCATTGTATTCAATTATTGTAAACAGAATCATTTTTTTTCTACTAGCTAAAGCACACAACCATCAGCATACAAATGGGGCAGTACAGATGAAGTAAAGAAACAAAGTTTTTAGTTATTCTTAATAACAAAAATTTTGAAAATAAAATTTTTTTTAACCATTACTTTTATTTTATTTATAGAAATAAATTAAAGAAAGGAGAAAAAAACACTCCGGCCTAATAGCAACTGACGGATGTAAAATAACGTTAGATAGCAATTACATGACTTTATAAAACCAGAACTGGAATTAAACTTATATAAATACATGCATATATATATTATAATACCGTTTCTCATAACAGTTTCCATAAAATCGTATAGGACATGTACTACCGAATCTTTTGTTAAATGCTTTTGGTGTTTATTCAAAGTCTTTGCGATTGTTTTTTTTTATTTCAATTGTCAAGCATATTACCTTATTAACCTTTTGAGCAAATATACAGCAGTTACAACTTTAACCAGTAATACGAGTTCATTAGTATACCCCACTCCCTCTTTCAATGCGATTTGAAACTCCAATGTATGACCTAGATGCCATGCTTATTTTCAAAAATAAACTCAAGGACTTTTTGGCCTACTGATTTATTGTCCATGAATCGAGAACCTTCAGTTAAGATTGGCTAATTGTGTTCCTCACCTCCGAGCTACCTTCCAGGCCCCTGACACCCTATCAGATGAAAAAGAGAATCGAGATTTCTCGATTCTGTGCACTTTTTTCAATTTCTTCTATTAGCTCACACTCTCCCTATACATATCTTGTTCAAATTTTCAATCGTTCATAAGATACTTTTTATTCATCCACTCAAATTCAAATACATTTTTTTTTAACTTGCAGTGGATCACTGGGTGTTAATACAGTTTTTTTCAAATATTCATTCAATAATTTAATTGAATTCATTAATTTTAGTTTTTTTTTAGATTTAAGTTGCATTATATCTACCAATAGATGGCGCCAGATAAACTTAAAAAAATGAATGAAAATTATTTACAGTTTCGCCGATCTTCTAGCGACGTCCTTCAAATTCGCAGGTTTTTAAACTCGGCAGCTGTTCGACCAAAAGCGCAAGATAACAGTTTTCGCATCTGCCTGTTTAAAAAAACATAAAAATATAGAGAGAGAGAAAAAAAAGGAGGAATAAAAGGCTGCACACACACCCCACTCCAGTGACGAAGTGACCTATATTTAGACTAAACACTTATATATATTTTTTTTATCATTTGCTTTTATTTTTAGAAGGATACAACTTGACAGAGTTGCTTACTTTATCTTTCCGGCTGTTTTATCGTATGACCCACCCCCCACCCCTGCGTTCTCTCTTTGGTTTTTAGAACGGTTTCATTTTTATCCGTCTCCCTACCTGCGCTGATCCGTCCATAACGTTGCTAGGCAACGGACTGCGTCACACAGTTTGGAGTTTGCTTCCACACATCATAATGGGTGTTCATTTTGCCGCAGTGGATAATTTTTTTTTTAAATAAAATATTTTGAAATTTAAAAAACAAATTATATGCAAATTTAAAAAAAAATTCCTTATCATTAACTTATTAAAAAAATAATAAATAAGTACAAAAAATAAGTATGAATGTAAAATGTATGTTTAATCACTTATTGTTTCCATATCAAGAATTAGAACAGTTTATATGCTTTAGTATTAAAAAAAATAATAAATGAATAGTAAGTGCTTTAAAAACATTGTGACTATTACAAATCATTTCATAAAAATGCGAAATTATATTGAAAAAAAATATGTCCATCATTTTTTTAATATTTTTAAATAATTTAAAAACAGACGTTTGATATAAATTGAATAATCATAAATATAATGATAATAAATATTTTAAATTTATGTATTCTTTTATTTACATAAAATAACTATATTACTTTTTTTTAAACATTTAGTGAATATTGTATTATTCACATTTTTCGAACTATTAAAAATAATATAAGAATTCTACAAAAATAAATAAATAAATAAAACATGATATAATTGAAGAAAACATATGCTAATTTTTAAATATCTTGAAGTTATCTTTTATGCATATTAGAAAAAACTTAAATAATGACAGTCTTATTTTGCATATCAAAGTCATAAATGTAATTTTCTTTTCTTTGTTACAGATAACTTGAAATTCAAGGTTTTTCCAAGGAAGATATCAGTACTATCTGTCATAAAGCAAGTAAGTGCTTCATTTTTTTTAAATAAAGAATGCAATTAAATGCTTTTTTGATTATAATATATTTCTTACAATCTTTTTATTATTTTGATTTAATGTACCGTCATAAATGAAATTAATCGTTTAGTACAAGTTTTTAATAAAGAATCGTGTATTCATAACTATATAAAAAAAAAAGGTAGCTTATTTTGCAGAAACGCAATTTGTCTTCGAATATGTTTTTATGTATTAGTGAAACTATGCCAGGCTCTAACTATTAAATCGCTCTTAAAAATTTCTTTAAAGTGATCTTAAGTTCGAATTTGGAAATATTGAGTACTCAGTTTACAGATATATATCTTCTTTTCATATTAAAAAAGTCATTATCTTCATAAATACTTTTATTTGAAAAATTAATCTAGTAGTAATTATTATTTTGATTGTTATTATTTTATGCTAATTATATTACAAGTAAAAAAGAATTAATCATGAATATGAATTTTAAAATGTATTTATTCATAAAGAACAATTTCTAAGTTCAATAAGAAACCAAAATAATTATTTAAAAAAATTATCGTTTTTTAAACCTTCTACGATTTAGTGAATATTTGATTGAGAAAGCTCGAATGATTAATATTTAAAGTCTTAAAATAGTTGAAATTTATTCATTTTACTGACATGAACACGAGGGATTCGGTTGGCTTTTCTCCATTTGTTTAGAGGTGTTTAAAATGCAAATCATTATTTTTATAATTTCTTACTTCAAGCAAAGGAAAGAAATTACAATAAATTCCTCAAACAGGCTTTAACATTTTTCAACAATCTAGTTAATTATCCTTCGTTTGTCAAGTTATGATATTTAAAGTGTTTTAGTAATAGTATTAGTATCAGTATTTCATTAATAATACTAATAAGTCTGCAAGTCTAACGTTGTCCTTATTTTAAAATTTCAGTTAACGGTATTTCTTGATTTAAGCATTTTTAGCATTAAATTTAATGAAGTATTTTTTTCACCTTTTCCCCTTCAAAAAAAATCGATTTTTCAAAAAATATTTTAAAAAAGAATAATTTAAAATGTTAGGAATATTTTAAAACAAACTGCTCTGAAGTTGAACAAAAAATTAAGACAGCAGTAAAATAAAATAAATAGGCGCAAATGTCAAATGCAACTCGGCCTTGAAACCAGTGTAAACTAATCACATGATAGTTTCAGTTTCGGAATAAAATGCATCAAGGAAATAATTAAATGTTCGTCCTTTGGAAGTAGGCGTTATTGAGATAATTTCACTGCCAAGATTTTTATTTATTTATTTTTATGAAAAAGCAAGTCAATGTAATTCTATTTTTATCATGTTTTTTTCTGTTTACTACTTTTATTCTTATCATTTGTGTTTACTGATCATTCTTTACTGCGACAGTTTCTAAACAAGTCATTTTTTTTTCGTTTAGAATTATAATAGCCTTTTATATTGCTATTAATTTGTAAATTGTCAAGTAAACCAACTTGTAGATCTGATTTTCGTCCAAAACAAAAACGCCTTTTTCGTAGGATTCAACACAGTTAAAAATACAGCAGAACCAAAATGCTTGTGTTTCTCTGCACCAGCAAAGTGTTGTGCTTAGAAAGCTGTGTGGAGAAAACTACAGACATTTCTTTGCGCAATAATCTATACAGACTGGGTTAAGACGGAACTTTCTAAACATTTATTATTAAATTAAAATACAATCCTTTATTTAGAAATTAAATAAAGGATTGTGTTTGTAGTTTTGAATCTAAATCATGCTTTACACAATCGAGTTTCAAAAGTTCACCAGTCATTAAATTTACAAATAAAGATTATATTAATCTATGCTGTGCTAACAAATAAGCACAGGCTTGGCAGGCATCAGGAATTTTTGGCCAATAATTAAAAATGCTCCCTATTGGATCTCAAAAATCACGTGACAGAATTCTTAAAAATTTCACATCGGGCAGTCGGGAAGCATTTGTTTGTCAGTGAAGAAAGCAATAAAAGAAGTTTCAGCTGCAGCTTTGTACTTGAGAGATTTCAGCATCAGTTGCTTGAACTCTTCTCGTCTCTGAAATCAGTGACTGCGATTTTTCATATGAACTTGATCTAATTTATATGGACCAAGTATTTATTTATTATTATTATATGGACCATGTAATAAAAAATGTTTTATGGACCATGTAATAAAAAAATAGTAGTTTTACCGAGTTTATTAGTATTTCAATTACAAGTTATTTTAAACTGCCTACAGATGTATTTATACGAAAGATGTATAATCCATCCATATTTTAATCACCTGAACAGTTTAGCGGATAAACAAAAAGTAATCTAGTGCTCCTCAAAGTGTACGAAACACATTTGACTAAATTGTCACACATGCTAGGGATGTGACGATTTCAGAAGTGAAGTTCAAAGCAAACCAAGTGATATGTCACGAGCGTTTTGATGAATTATTTCTTTTAGATTCTCAATTGACATTAAGTCAATATTCGCATCGTGAAAACATCTATCTTGCTACATTTTCCAATTCCCAAGTATGTCCACGACATATCCAGCAACAACAGACAATCTGGCTATCAGATCTTCCATATAGCGTCATGCACTGCGTTCCTCATGTGCCTCCATAAAAAGGAACCCAAAGATGACAAAGGTAGTGGACAGTTATTCTGACTCGACCAAGTTCAAATCGAATAATTCAGTGTTTTCATAATTCCTGACAACAGGGCTGAAGTTTGCATAGCTTCAATGTTGGAATTTCAATTCAGAAAAGACACCTATTGTACACTCATGTCCATAAATTAAGGATCATTCAGAATCACACAGAAATTGAACTCTAAAATAAAAATTTCACCTGTAGAATTATCACACACATCTTGAAGAAGAATATGCAAATTACAGGAAACCACCAGATGGCGCGGATAGTACGTCACAATGACGAGAGTGTAAGAGAGGGGTATATAAGGAATGGTGGCAAAGAAGTAAAATTGTTCACAAGCGCTTGAAAAGCCTTTCAGTGCAATAACCGCATAATTATGGCACAAAGGAAGCATTTAGATGACTTTTGACGTGGAAGAATTATCGGACGACTGGAATGTGGACGTACCCAGCTGGAAGTATCCGAGGAACTTGGAATCGCCCTGAGTGTCATATCCAGGCTTTGGCAACGATTCCAAGATGATGGTAATGTGAGTAGATGTTACAGCACAGGTCGCCTCCGAGTTACAACGCCGAATGAGGACCGGTATTTAGCAGTTACTGCCAAAAGAAACAGACGGAGCACAGCATCAGACCTGTCTCGTCAGCTCTCTTCAGCTACCGGTACGACAGTTTCAAGGCACACCCTGTACAGACGCTTAGGGCACATTGGTCTATATGCTCGTAGGCCTGTCAGATGTGTTCCACTTACCGCAACTCACTGTCGCCTGCGATTAACCTGGAGTACAGAGCATGCATTGTGGACACCGCAACAGTGGTCTTGTGTGATGTTTTCCGACGAGTCCAGGTTTAGTTTGCAGTCTGATTCTCGCCGGACTTTCATATGGAGAGCGCCAGGTACCCGTTACCACCAAGAGAACACCTTTGAACGACACCGTTACGGTGGTGCAGGATGGCACGTTTGGGAAGGAATTATTCTTGGTTCCAGAACTGACCTGCATGTTCAAAGTGTAATGATGACAGGCCACATCTATCGGGATGTCATTCTGGAACAGCATGTACGTTTGTTTCGGGGCGCCATGGGTGCTGAATTTCTGTTTATGGATGACAACGCCCATCCTCACCGTGCAGACATTGTAGACGAATGCCTTCAATTGGAGGATATCACCCGTATGTATTGGCCAGCATACTCACCGGACTTGAATCCAATAGAGCATGTGTGGGATATGCTTGGCCGACGAATATTTGTATTTCTACTAATAACGTTTCTGTTATTATTTTAGTAATAATTACTCAAGATATTTGAGCTTCGAATTTACAATTGTTTTACTTGTATTAATTTTTATTCCATTATTATCCCTTTATTTTCCTAATTATTTTATATTGCTCCTAATAATCCTTAAATTGTTTTTCAAGTGCTCTAAATGTTTTTTTTTTGTCTTTTTTTTTAATTATTGTGCATACAATGAACCACGGGGGGAGAACAGCCAGGGTAGTTTAGCTAGTTTAATTTGTTTTATTTTCTATTTTTTTAAGTGACAAGTATTGAACTTTACTATTATTAATATTCTATTACAACTCGATATGTCAGTACGTCAATCAATGACCAAAATGACAGACAGTGAAAAAAATAAAGACATAGATTTCACGGAAGGGATCCAAGTCCTACTAAACATAGCAAGGACTTGGACGAAATTTTCAAAAAAGTCAAAAACATGTCAGTCCCAAATAAAGATAAAGTAAGGGACAAATTTAAAGAAATGGATAAGCTCTTCATAGCCCAATCCAAAGAGATAGTAGAGCTCAAAGCTGAACTCAAACTAGCAACAAAGGAAAGTGTGTTGTAGTTGACTCATCCTACGACACAAACACAACAGACCTCCACATAGCCAAACTGGAAGGCAAATTGGAGGAAAGTAGATCAATGCTCGAAAAGACCATAGAGGAAAACAGACAGTTAAAAAACCAAATAGAAGAACAAAAGAAGATCAAGATAACGTCAAATCAAAAGCAACAAAGCAACACATATGCAGACAAACTTAAAATTAGAAAGCAAACCCCAACACTAATAATTCGCCCAACAGAAGGCACCTGCTCAGGCAAAGAGCTTCAACAAATAATAAGTAAAAATCTAATAAACACACAGGAGGCAGCAGCCGTGCAACAGGTATATATAAACAAAAAAGAAGAGTTAATTATAAAAACAAAGAACAAAGAACAACTAAAGAAACTGCATGAAAAAATCAACATGACAGCAAAAATAGATCAAGTGGCGAGGGTAATAGAACCACAACAGAAAAAGCAATCACTCATAATATATGGAATCCCTGAGGACACTAACAAAGAACAGATAATAGTGGCAATTCAGAAAACAATACTAAATGAAAAATCAGAGATAACAATAGAAAAACTCTTTACAGATAAAAACTCTAGACAGCACGCAATAGCATCTCTTACCACAATAGAATCCCAAAAAGTGCTCACAAAAGGAAGGCTACTTATCAACTTCATAACATGTCAAGTGAAGCCCTACTTCAGACTCAAGAGATGCTTTAAATGCCAACAGATCGGACACTTATCCTACGACTGCAAAAACAAAATGATGTGCGGCAAGTGTGGTGACGAACACGACACAAGAAAGTGTTCTTCTGAAACTAAGAAGTGTGTAAACTGCACCCAACACAATAACAGCACAGAAGACAACCTACCAGTAAACCACTGCGCCTTTGACTTCAAATGCCCAACTTATAGAAACCAAATAAACCAAATGAGACGCCAACAAAAAGAAACAACCACAGCACCCCAACAACAACAAATAGCTTCCCAAAAAGAAAACCAACTGGACAAACAAAATAGCCAAGAACAAAACCAACATGAATAATAGCCCAACAATGAACAATAACCTCAGCGAAAATCAAAACAATCAACCAATAGACGTAAACTTTACTAAACATTCAAAGCTAAAAATAGCCCAGCAGAACCTGCAGCATTCAAAATCTGCAACTCTACTATTCATAAAGATAATGGAGGAAGAAAGTATAGATATAGGATTAATACAGGAACCATATTCAACAGACAAAATCCCAGGAGTCCCCACAGGATGGAGACAAATAACAAGCACCACAAAAAGAGCCTCAATAATCATAAGATCATCATTCATACCAATTACAATAGCAGACCAAGCACCAGACAGCATCTCAATCACAATTCCTCTTGAAGGAGAAGATCTATTAATGACATCCCTCTACGCCTCTCCGTCAGAAGACATCAATATTCCAATCCAGCACTATGAACAAAAATTTCCTAACAACACCAACCAACTACTGTGTGGAGACTTTAACGCACACAGCACAATATGGGGCTACAGCTCAGAGAACCAGAGAGGCAGAGATCTCATAGAATTCATGTCTCACAAAAACCTATTCATAATAAACCCTCAAGGCTCAAAACCAACCTTCATCAGAGACAATGCAGTAGGGTGGCCAGATTTAACCCTGTGCACCACAAAAATATACAATAAAATCTCCAGCTGGAAAATAGAAGACCTTGAAATAGGAAGTGACCATCAAACAATAATCTTCAATATCAACAGTGAAGTAAATGTACCAATAATATCCAGATTTAAAACTAAATACGGAAACTATAAAAAATTTAACCAACAACTAAAAGGAAAGCTACCTGCAATAGATTTAAATCAAATAAATAATAAGGGTGAACTAGAAAAAGCAGCCTCAGACATAACAGCCGCATTACAAGAATCAGCAAAAATAGCATTCAAAAGAAAAAACCAAAAATATACAGCCAAACCAACACCATGGTGGAATGACAATATAAAAAAACAACGTTCACGAACAAGGGCAATGAGAAGACGAGCCCAATCACAAAAAGACAGGGATCAAAAAATATTCTGGAATTCCCAACATAAAAAAGAAAAAGCAATTCTAAAAAAGCTAATAGATAAAGAAAAATCAATTTCGTGGAAAAAGTTCTGTAACGAAGCAAAATCCCCATACGGACAAACATACAAGGCCGCATTCAATAAATTCTTTCAGCCTCCAAACCTACACAGCACAGCAACCAACAATTCAAGCGTGGAAAACATCAAACACATTTTAACATCTCTCTTCCAAGACGACAACGAGCAAGAAGACAACTATCAACAAAAAGAAATTAGGAGCATCTCAATCAGAATAAGACAAACCAACACCACCACTCAATAGTCTCAACCCTTCACGCAAGAAGAACTCAACCACATAGTCAAAACCATACCTAAAGACAAAGCTCCAGGACCAGATGGACTAGATAGCAGAATATTAACCCTATTCTACAAGCTAGACCCAACAAAGATGCTGCAACTCTATAACAAATGTATAATGATGGGCAGCTTTCCGACTTCTTTTAAATACGGAGAAGTAATCCTTTTCAATAAACCCAATAAAGACCCTACAATTCCCTCTTCATATCGTCCAATCACGCTTCTCCCAATACTTGGCAAGTGTTTCGAAAAACTAATACTAAACAGACTGCAATTTCACTACAACAGCAACAACCTAATTCATAAAAACCAATTTGGATTTAGAAGCGGCTTATCAACAGAGCATGCCCTCCATAATCTAGTGAAAAAGATTTATTCAAACAAAGCACGCAACTTCTACACCGTAATAATATCCATTGACATCAAAGGAGCATTTGACTCACTGTGGTGGCCTTCTATAATAAAGACCTTAAAAGAAGACAACTGCCCGCAAGACCTAATAAACATTATATGTGATTACCTAAAAAATAGAAAAATAGAATTCAACCATGGAAATAGAAAAATTATTCACGACCTACAAAAAGGCTGCCCACAGGGATCATGCCTAGGCCCATTCCTGTGGACATTAATAGCAAATCAAATTTTAAAAGAAACCTGGGAAGAAGATGTAAAATTACAAGCCTTCGCAGATGACTTCATATTTATTATAAGCGCCAACAATAGAAGGTCATTAGAAACAAAAACAACAACAGCTCTTAAAAAATTTCAATCCTGGGCAATAAAAGAAAAACTAAAGATCTCAGAGGACAAAACCCAAGCAATAGTATTTGGGAAAAAGGAGCAGTAAAAAGAAAACCAATATTGAAATTTAGCAACCGGACCATTAAATGTAACTCACACTCAAATATCTAGGAGTTCTATTAGATCAGAATCTAAGCTTCCTCCATCACATCCAACATCTTAAAAGCACCCTTCTAATCAAATCAAACAAATTAGCAACCATGTCAGGAAGAGGATGGGGTATTAACCCCAAATTCACCAGACTATGGTATAAATCAGTGGCAGAGAGGATAATATGCTATGCAGCATCAATATGGGCCGATAACCTTACAACAAGAAAAATTAATCATATCAACTCAATACAGAGGCAATTTGCATTAAAAATAACTAACGCCTATAGAACCTCTCCAACCTCAGCTTTATTAATACTAAGTGGTCTAGAGCCAACCTACTTAGTAGCAAAAAAGGAAGCAACATTCACACAAATCACAAGACTTAAAATTAATGCAACATTCCACCAACATACATATCTACAGAATGATTATCAAGAATCAATATCACAGTGGTGCGAACCTCCATGGGACAAACCATCAAAAATATTAAAAAATACAGAACAAAGAAATAGTGATCTTCAAATATACACAGACGGATCAAAAATGGATAATAGGGTAGGCTCAGCTTTTGTAGCAATGGACAACGACATAGAAATCCACACATGGCAAGAGAGACTCCAAGGCAATAACTCAGTCTTCCAAGCAGAACTAAATGCATTATTGAACTCATTAACATGGATAAAAAACACAAAATATAAAAGAATCAACATCTTTACGGACAGCCTATCATCCATAATAGCCATCAACAGATTTTTCAATACAAATAGCCAGGTTCAAGATCTCAGAAACATACTAAACACAATCAACAACAAATCAATAAGCCTACTATGGATTAAAGCACACGCAGGTAACAAAGGTAATGAACGCGCCGACTCTCTAGCCAAAAGAAGCAACAATGAGAAGTACACATCAATCGAAAATAAAAAAATCAACAAGCCTACTAAAACGAGAACTAAAAACCAACAGCCTCAAGATATGGCAAGAAGAATGGGACAATGGGATCACAGGAAGAAGAACTCATCACTTTCTCCCAACAGTGTCCACAAAAATGTCAACAAACACAAATATAAATTACTTTGTTACGGGTCATGGTCCCTTTCCAGCATACCTATACAGGTTTAACATTAAAGATACGGACAATTGCATTTGTGGCGAAATAGGCACACCGGATCATTATCTATTCTCTTGCTCTCTAACAGTCTCAAATCATGCACTACAACCAAACCCAGAAACATATGAAGCCTGGGCAAAAAAAAGCAGCAATCTCCAAAAAAATAAAAGAAAAAATTATCAAGGTTATGGACTTTGTAACGCAAAATATAGACTATATCACACAATAAAAACTATAAACATGTCAATAATATTGTGATGTAACCATATCCCTTAACAGTTTATGTTTATCTATTTACTATTCATAGTTCATATCACTAAGAATCTTGTGTCAACAATTCTGTACATATGTATATAACTGTTATTCTTTTCTCAAGTTGTCTAAATTCATTTTTAATTTTCCTTTTAATATATATTAGATTTTTTTAAGTAGTTTTAGTAGAGCGGTTGCTGGCGGAAAGCATGGAATACATGCTATTCACCATAAATCACTCAAAAAGGCCTAAAGCAAGAGTTCCTAGAACTCCTCACGATTGAGAGCCGTTCTGGCGTGTTGATATGCACCAGACAACTCTCAAAGCGGAACGGACCCAGTGATTATCACTGATTAGCAACAGTGAACTCAGCCAAAGGGCTGCTTGCGTTACCCAGAGTGGTTATTCAATCCTCCTTTCCGTAGTTGTGCAACCAACACTGAAATCCCGTTAATTCGGGAAGGCCAGTGGCACTCCTGCGGCGTTCAAGATCAGATTGATAATTTGATACTCAGCATGCCTATGCGTTGTAAGGCCTGTATTGCATCGTCCGGGAGACATACTCCGTATTAATCATCATATTAACCATGTTATACTGTTTTTTGTAAATAGCTTCTTTTTTAAAATTTGCCCCAGGGAGTAAAAATCGCAATTTTTAGTAATTATGTCAAACATATAGCATCTTTTTTGCTCTGTACCTTTTGTTTAATAAATAGACTTTACAAATAAGTCAAATTTGTTTTGCTTCTGTCTCTTTCTTTGTGTGAACTTCATTATCCTTAATTTATGGACATGAGTGTATTTCAAAATGTTATTTGGCGGTCTTAACAGTGTCCAATACTGCGTAAATGCAGCACTTCAAGATCTATATTCTGTGACAAAAAAAAAAAAAAAAAAAAAGAAGTTTATTTTAGTTGCCTATTCGTCGAAATATTTTTGTATTACCCAGTATTATGGGTGCATGAACTTTAGTGCCATGTATCTAATTTACTTAGGCTGATTTAAATATGCACTCGTGAAAGGATTGTCAATTTTCTCGCTTTTCTTATTTACATTTGAAAATTGTGTAATGAAATACAGGAATGGATCATGCACGATTATGTTGGCTCCAGGAATTATTTAAATTTCGTTGTGTTTTATAACGGGACTTGATAAGTATGCAGAGCATTCTTAGTTGAAAAAGGCGAAATTGAAAGAAAGGGAAAAAGAAATTTTTTAATAATAATTTAATTAGCATAATTCTTTTAAAGAAAAGAATTAAAAGATATCAAATACACACTTTTCATTCTGGGTTGTTGTTTTTTCTCCATTACAGTAATCCATTAAAGTACATTCTACCATTTAATGAAAGTTCAAAAATATTCTTTTAAGGTATTCTTTTTTTTTTTTATTGTTACTTCCGTCATCCTGATTTCATGTAAAAGACAAATTTCCCGTGATTCGGTTTCATTCTTTTGCATTGTTGACAATTCAGTCATTTTATTAAGATAAAAGGAACAGGGATTTCTGTGTCATGTCCATTAGTGAAATATATTTGGAGATGTACTAAAAAATAAAGTTTTCAAAAGTTTCGTCGTAAATCTGAATTCGAGTACTTCAGTTCTTGTCAAATTCTTTATCACACTCAAAGACTAATAATTTTATTCTATCGCCCATCGTAAAACTAAACGATGAAACAGTAAAATTTGATATCTCCTCATTGCAAAGTTCGAGAACTAACCCTTAAAACAAAAATAAATATTGAACTTCATAAAAGTTTCGATGCTTTACTACTTGAATAAACGTTAAAAGCACAATAATTCTGAATTTTTTTCCCGTCCCATATTTCCCATCTGGCGATATTCTCAGCTTTCTAAACTGATAAACTGGTCGTCGATTTTAAATTCTCTCTATCGCTGAATTTCGGCGATGCCCTTTGCAGACAATTCATTAGGAGGGTTATAAAAAGCAATTTCTCTTTTGGAGATGAAGTTATTATACACAAAAGCGAAGAATTAATTCGGAATGGCCATTCACTCATGCTTTACGATTTAAATGTTAAAAACTTCCTTTCTTCAATTTGGGGGAATTCTTTATGACTTCGAAAACTCGCTCTCTCTCTCTGTTCACAATGAGAATTCACGCGCAATTTATCACCCGCTCTCACGGTAATTTAATTTATATGCAAATTTTCAGCTATGGATAGCTTTTGCCGAAGTTTATCTTCCAAGACAAAGAATAGAAAGAAGTTCTTCGCTCGTTATAAAAGTTTTGTTTTTAGATTTCAATTTATGGTTTGGAATTTAATTCAAACTACTAGCTGGTCTATTTTTTTCCCCCTCAAGAACATTTGGTAAATTTTAATTTAACTGCACAAAAAAAATTAATTAGAATTCAGAGGGAAAAATAATTTTTTTGTCATACTTTTTTTTTTTGATGCTGGATTGGCTGGCTTTTAATCCCTCTAATTAAAATTTATATTATAGTTTTAATTGATTTTTTTACTGTTCTTCATTAAGGATGATAATGATATTTATTAATTTCATTTTTCGATGTGCAAAAAACAAATTTTTATAAGCTGATAATTTTTATTTATTTATTTTTTGTATTATTATTTTTTATCTCAATTACTGGGGGAGTGTTCGATAGTCCCATAAAAAAGCAGGTATTTTTCCGTGAGTCGTTTTCAAGTGATAAATCGCCAAATACAAAACTTTATTTTCCTTAAGTTTACCAAAAAAAAAAATATTTTTAAATGAAATGAGTTATTTGTTTTATAAAAATGGTTCGTTGCGTCCACTCCAAAACTAAAATATTGGTGTTATCAAAATTTACTACCAGCTAACAAAAAAATTACTAAACGAGCACCAGAAATAATAATATAAAGTAGAATACCGCAAATAATGAACATTACAAGATTTTTTTCCCCATTTCGGCTTATATACGGGTTTTGAAATTCGTTAAACTTTTGAAAGATAAAACGCACTTTTAGCTGTTATTCGGAAATTTACCATATACAAGTAAAATAAAAACAAATTTTTTAAAGTCAATTCCTTCTTTTTTTTCACTATATTGCAGAAAGTCCTTTATTAATAGTTTTCATTCATTTTTCTAAGTTTATCTGGCGCCATCTATTGGTAGATATATGCAACTTAAATCTAAAAAGAACTAAAATTAATTACTTCAATTTAAGGAATGAATTAGTATTTGAAAAAACTGTATTAATATCAAGTGTCATCCACTACAAGTTCAAAAAAATGTATTTGAACTTGAGCGGATGAATAAAAAGTATTTTAAGAACGATTGAAAATTTGAACAAGATATATAGAGGGAGAGTGTGAACTAATAGAAGGAATTGAAAAAAGCAGGTACTTCTCCGTGAGTCGTTCTCAAGTGACAAGTCGCCAAATACAGCCAAATACGAGACTTTGTTTTCCTTAAGTATACCAAAAAAAAGTATTTTTTAATATGAAATGAGTTACTTGTTTTATAAAAGTGGTTTGTTTGCGTCCACTCCGAAAATAAAATATTGGTGTTATCAAAATTTACTACCAGCTAACAAAAAAATACCAAAACGAGCACCAGAAATAATAATATAAGTAGAATACCGTAAATAATGAACATTGCAGGATTTTTTTTTCCCATTTCGGCTTATATACATACTGGTTTTAAACTTCGTTACATTTTTCAAAGTAAAAACACACTCTTAGCTTTTATTCGGAAATTTACCATATAAAAGAAATATATGTTGCACTGAATATAAAAAGGGATATTTTCTTACAGAAATGATCTATATCAACAGAATTTTTCAAAAAAAATCTTTTTTTGAAAAAAGTGCATAAATTCATGATTTTTTTAAAAAGCTCTAGTTCATCTAGAATTTTGAAGTGATTCTGATTTCTAATTAATTTTTAATTAAAACGAACAACTTAAAGTAGTACTCTGACATTGTATCAATATTTTATTAAAGATAAACTGAATGATTTATTGTATTTCTGTTAATTTTTAAATATTTCCCTAACAAGTAATTTTCTATCGTAAACACCCAATTTTTCAAAATGAAATTCTCCAACAAACCTTAAAAGGCATTGCAAAATTATTTATAAGCAAGTATTACAATCCTATAACATATACGAATGTCATACATGCTGTGAAAATTTTTTCTACCTTTTCTTATCCCACTTGGTAGACAGCGACATCTAGACCAAGTCCAAGAACCCGTGTGGTCTCATGGAAGGAAGGAAATGGGGGGGAGGGGCTTTTTGTGATGGAGTGCCTTTTTAAAAGTCTGACTTGGACGCTGAAGAGGCAACGCCTTCCTGAAGGAAGTTTAGGGAGAACTACTCCACATTTGCGTCTCGTACTGAAGGAAACCCAGAAAACTCTCACCAGGTACTCCGATTAACGTCTCAAGATGCTGAACATCGCAAACGCCATCGAGTCTCAGTGTCTATAACCAATGTCTCCAGCGAGTAGGGCTTTGAACATGTTTTTCTTTGGTTTATTAAAGCTTAATAAAAAAAACTTAATTAGATAAATTATTAATTGGAAGTTTTCAATTTACTTAAAAAACGCTAATAAAAAGAGATGCTATATATATATATATTTTCAATAATAGTGCCATTAAATGAAGGCACACTTTTTGGATATTTTTTGGCTGTATTCAAGAACTAAATATGGATCTTTTGAAATGTATTTTTCTCATCCAAAATCTGAAGCACTGCACTGAAATTATTTTAATGAATTGTATATATATATATATATATGTATGTGTGTGTTTCATGCTAAAAATATAAAACAAAACAGTAAATATAATTTAATATTGCCCAATGAATTTTAATTGATTGCAAGTTCACTGTAGTGCACAATTTATATCAACAATTTAAACAATAGATTAGTATAGTTAAAAAAAATTGTTTATCTCCCTTCTGATAATCATAAACTAAGCATTTTACATATTAATACATATAAATATAATATTAACAAATAGGTAATAAAATGCATTAATTGCATTTCCTCAAACATTTCTATCCAAAACCCTTTAAAATTTTCAGTTGGTAAGCGAAGCGATTTATTGCAAGTTCTTAAATTAGCATAATTCATCCCAAGACGTACCCATAAAGTTTTAACTCGAATCATCATAGAGAGCAAGAAACTTTTAATAAAGATAATTCAATTTATTAAGATACTAAATAAATTCCCCTTCTAGCAATTTCAAGCGCTTAGTTCGAGTGAGAGGAGATTTATGCAAACAACTCCATTCTGGTGGAAACGAAGTGATTAAAAACGACTGTCCAATAAAACATTATTAATGAAATGGTTTCTAAACCGTAATGGATGTTCCTGGGCGATAGGAAACCTTGCCTGCTCCAACATGTCCGGAAGACTCATTCGGCTTCATTTAAAATCCCCCGGTGTTCCATTACGGGAAGAAAAATCGCCGCCATTACTCATCATTGAGATCGCTAACGGCCAGGCCTCTGGTTCTCTTCCGTATATTATTTTGCGGAATGGCAGCAGCAGTAGGATTTTCAGAAAATCGTCTGCCGGGTTTCGTTTTTCGGAAGCGAAAAACTTCTTTGCAATGCATTCGCGCGGCCGCTGTTTTGGCGGTAATATGCATTCTTCATTGCGATGAAGAGGTGCCAAGAAAGTGCGCGGCAACAAGTCACCTTTTTTTCTTTCTAAAAGTAATCGGTTTTAATCTTTTTAACTGATATGGAGATCGGTTTACCTTCAGTAGTGTGCAATTTATTTTGCTCCAGACAGCTCGTTCGAATTTGAAGAAGGCTTTTGCAGGCTTAGCAACGACATTGACATGGGTTCCATTTCAAAGTAGTGTGCGAGAGTTCATTCAATTCCTTCTATTAGCTCACACTCTCCCTATATATATCTTGTTCACATTTTCAATCGTTCATAAAATACTTTCTATTCATCCACTTCAAGTTCAAATGCACTGTTTTTTAACTTGTAGTGGATGACACTGGATGTTAATACAGCTTTTTCAAATATTAATTCAGTAATTAAATTTAATTCATTGATTTTAGTTTTTTTTTAGATTTAAGTGGCATGTATCTACCAATAGATGGCACCCGATAAACTTAAAAAAATGAATGAAAATTATTTATAAAGGACTTTCTGCAATAGAGTGAAAAAAAAGTAGGAATTGACTTTAAATTTTTTTTTTATGTTACTTGTTTATAGTTCCTTCTGTATTGAATGACTAACTCCCTAAATGAATTTCATTCCTATTATTTAATTTTTAAAAAATAATTATTTATCTAATATTTAACTCAATAATGTTTTTGATTGTTGAATAAATGCGGAAGAAGAACAAAATCGAATAAAACATTCATTTAAATGAGTAGCATAGTTAAGCTGCATATCAAGAAATGAAAGGCTGCGTAAAACTCCATAATTAAAAGAATTAACATAGAACATAATAGCCTATGCACGCCGTCTGATTACGTCCTTTGTTTAAAATTATTTGTATAATTTATGAATAGATAGTTTTGTTATTTATATAATTTATGAATAGATAGTGCTAATATATATATTTTTTTTATATAAATCTTCGATAACATATATTTAATAAAAAATTTTATCGAATCTTTGTTTTAACAGAAACACTATTTGTTTTCAATTAATATATTGAATATTATATTTATGATGTATTTAAAGAAAGTGTACAAAATATACGATTTTCTTTAAAGAACGTTAAAAAAAATGAAGCTAACATTCAAAATTCCGTGAATTTTTCTTTATGTTTTTTTAAAAAATTTTTTCCCTAAAATGTGTCATAAAATAAATCATTCAGTTCTTTAAGGTGCTTTAAATGCGACGCGCTTAAGAAATGCACAGCACGAGAAGAAAATAAAATCAAAATTGAATACAAAACAAATTGGTAAAACAAATAAGTGAAGGAAGTAATAACGAAATTTTTACATTCCAAAAATTATTATTATTATTTTTTTTTCGAAGTCTGCGGATAAAATAAAAGTGTTCGCATCCGCGCCCTCGTCTAAATGCGGGAAGACATTTCAGTGAACAGACTTTTAGAGGGAGCGGACAAGAGAGGGGAAAGGGAATACGAAATGCGAACAAAACAATAAAAAACAGGAAGGAAGGAATGGTGTTGACATTTATTAAAACAGAAGGATGCCACAACGGGAACGTATCCTCAATAGGCCTAGGGTCGTTGAAGTAGATGTAGGGCGCTGCAAGGAAGGCTGTGTTCCCCGAAGGTAGTGGGTGGGTTCGAGCCCCTGCAAGAAATTGGAGCCTGGTGGGTTGAATCTCTAGCGACCCCGGAGTAATCAGCGTCTTTCCTGCACTTATACTAGGCTCACTTGCATCCACTTTCTCCGTGACGTCACTCGTACTAGGCGCCTACTTGCATGGGACCTTTTTGATTCATCCCTTCTGCAATAGGTCTCCTCGAATTGTGTCTCTATGCCATGCCGTGTACGCATGCGATGAGAATCTGGGCCAACTCCATCTTCCCGTTACATGGCGCACGGCTCCTCCTTCCACTAGCATATTTCCTCTACAGGATGATATGTTCAGATCTTTCGAATGATTGTTATTATTAATTACAGTTTTGAAATGATTAAAATTTCAAACCGTGCATGAAAATGTAACGCACCCATTCTGAACAGGCATACCGTATGAACTGATTTTATGAATGTTTCCGCATTAAAAATAATGGGACTTCTGAACAAGTATGCTTGTTTCGAATTTCATCAGTTGGGGCCGAGTAAAATTGTCCATACGGAATGTAGTAATGCTCCCAGTGATCCAGCCTGGGTGAATGATGAATCCATTACATTGTTCTCGTGGTAGTTATAGTTCTATAGTTGTAGTCACCATTAGAGTGGCAAATGGCCATTCGTGATTCGAAAACAACAGTACTATATTTTGAATATAAACATTCCTAATTTTGATTTTTGGTGCGTAGTGAAAGTATATTAAGCTTCATGAAAATACTTTTTTTTATAGTTTGATTAGATTCAAGTCATTTCAGATAATATAACGTATTTGATGTCCAGCGATATTGCATTCGATGCAGCGTGCAGGAAATAGAGTACGTTTGTTTCACAAGGAAAAAAAACACCTTAAATTCACTAATAATTCTGACAGAACGTTTCACATCAACAGTCGGACTGACGCGCAAATCTTGTACGGAAGAAATCCTCTCATTTGACCAGCAGAAAATTTGCATTCTTTAGATCAGCAGAAGAGTGCAACAGCCAACAGAAAGATTTCTCTAACTCAAGGAAATTTTTTTCTTTAAATTTTAATTGCCCGAAGTGAGTTATTACATCATTTCATTTTGTTTAACTTATTCTTCCTTGTTAACGCAAAAGAAAACTCACACGAACACTGAAGCTGGTACATTGGTTTGATGTCTAGAAGTTCTTTCATACAGCAGGTGTTATTTCCTGTGGATTTGGCAGAGCATTGAATGTCTTTTGTTCAAATTATGTCATGGAACTGCTTTATTATGTGCTATTAAGTGCATTTTGACACTACTGCCACCCAGTTTTTTAATTATTGTTTTTTCAATTGTACCATAAATTCAGAAATAAATGTTAAAGGGTCTTCAAATTAGAAGAAACATAGAATAGAATTAATTACCTATACATAAATCTAATTATTCTCTCTATATATCACTATTTTTTCAGCTATACAATTTAATTAAAACAAATAATCCTTTATTTTTCTACTTAAAATTAAATAATTGAAAGTTCCATTTTGCATGAAGATTGTTTTCCATAAGAAAAGAAAAGAAAATTCTATAGATAAGATTTGTTAAACATCCAGTCTTCTTGTTTACGTAAGCACTGACTGCAAAGGACGTTGCCAACAGATTCAAAACTGAGCTCTCCTGCGCTTCGGTTGGCCTATGAGTCCTGGAGGGAAATATATTTCTTAAAATAAACCACACAAATTATAATTTTAAGTATAATGAATACTATAAAACAAATATTATTTTCGTTGAACACCGGTGGGCCTTGTGCTCCATTTTTGTAAAGTGTCGTCCACAAACAACAACGAAATGAAGTGATTGCCTTGTAAAATGATTTTCAGCGAAAACTGTCCCAAAAGTGCATGGCGTACGGGTGGAATCCAAGAAGACTCCAACTGTGCAGAGTAGTATACACTTTCACACATTGCCATTTTATCTCTTTTGACTCTTCCATTTCGTTTGTGGCTGCAATAAAGATGCTGTTATATTATTAATGATAATATCATGATACATAAATAAAGGACTCGACTCCGAAGACATTCGCCTGCTTCCTTTCTTATGTGGTTCGCAGCTTACCTTTCCTATGGTATCACCTGTAAAACGCTGGTTTTTCTGTCCTTCTGCAGTACCAGATTTAAATGCCCAACTCAAGGAAGAAAAATTAATAAATAAATACTAAAAATTAAAATTTTAAACATAATTTTAACTATTTTAGATATGCATTTTTACGAATACAATAATGGAGATCAAATTATATGAAAAATGCTTTTAGATTAAAATGAAATAGTTTCAGATGTTAATTAAAATATTCCGTCGCGTTTATTTTGAAAAATGTAATCTGTTGACTTTACCTGTGTTCTTCACTTACTTAGAATTAATTAAATATTATTTTAATAAAGATAAAAGGGTCCAGACAAAGCATGACTCTTACTTTTCTTCAATTTCGTGTACATGTGTAGTTCTCTCTCTTTTTTAAAAATATAATTGGGGGAAAAAAACCAATTAAATTAGATGTAGAAAATAGATTTTTTTCCCCCATGAAGCGAGAAGCAACTTCAGGATTCGGGAATTAATTAAATCAGGTAAAAAAGTCCAGGTAAACTACGAGATATAATGACTCGAATAGATCGAAATGAAATTAATCTTTAATTAAAATTTCTTATCCTTTTCTTGCTAGTGGAAAAGTCTCCCGTTAAAATGATCAGGAGAAATGCGTTTCCACCTAAATGTTCTGATGCTTAGAGGATTATTCGTTTCATGAACATGTAAAAACAAATGCCGAGAAATAATTGGAATTTTGAAATGTAATTTGAGATCTAAATATGGGAAGTGTTCTTTTTTTTTTTTTTTCATAAAAGTTAATTATTAAGGAATTAATAAGGGACAGATTATTATTCAAATTGAAAAATGTTTGGATTTAATATTAGTTTTATTATAAAATAAATGTTTTGTTTTAAATATTGACTTGAATCTATGAAAGAAATTCTATAGCATTGGTACATTGTATACAAAACAAGAAATTTCAAATTAAGAATTTTTGTAAATTAAATTTGGGTTAAATCTTTTCTTTCATAACTTTCCGTAAAATAATAGTTTTAAAGATTATTTTATTTGTTCAGAAGAAAGAACAAATATCATTAAAAAAATTTTCCACAGAAATACATAAACAAAATAATCATGTTGGCTATCAGTAATCTAGAAATACTAATAACATATTGGTTAGCATATAAAGAGTAGGAGAAAAAAAAACCCTCTTCAAATCTAAATGAAATTTTAATGGTGTATGATTTTTTTTTTTTTCTGTCTGAAGAAGCGCATAATCATTTTATTACATATTTCACTTTTTATATTTTATTCCATACTATGCAAAAAAATGGCTTAAATAGGATGGATTTCGGAGACTGATAAGCGTAATGTGAGTTACGTATTATAAGTGCGGTTATACATTAACACAATGATAATTGTTTAATAACATTTTACTATTGTAAATAAATTTTACTGCCATTTTTTTTCCTTTCTTTACTCCAGAAACTCACGATACAGTTCAAATTCTAGTACGATGACTTTGGCCTGATGGTTAGTGTTCCGTTTTTGAATTGTTACAGATCGAACATCACTGTGCCAGAAGCTACGATCCCCGTTACAGTTTTAGAACGACTGCAGTAAAATTCAATAACTGTTTTATTGCAGTATTTGTTATGGTTACTAATTGTTTTTGTTTTGTTTTTATTCACATTTTGGTTACTTTTAACAAGACTATTTAATTTCATAATTATTTCTCCTCCCTTGACCTTCGAATTGAGTAGCAGAGCATTTTGCACTCCAGTCGTAATAATTCGGAACGAAAAGCCCTCCATCACGGGGCTGGCATATGGGGGATTCCATCTCTCTGCCCAACGCGAAAGCAATCCAATCGTACCATGCCGATCTCCGCCATAGACTTATTTGCTTTTCAATATTAGGTCAAAATCTAAATTTAGTATTTGAGTACGTTGCTTATTGTTTTTGAACGATAATCATTGTGTCCACTTAAAAGGCAGAAAAGCAGATTCAAATTTACCCAGCCTACACAACTCGAGTCATCCAAAAAGTGCCATTATATATTTGAACAAACTACCTCCAGGACGGTTTTCCACCTTTCTTCCCCAAACCCAACTTAAGGTCCATCAGATTTACAGATTTATCGCATCTTTCTGCAACAACTGTTGCTTCAGCATAAATTGTATAGCTCCGAACGAAGCACCATGGCTAGGAACCTAACGCGTTATCCACCAAGCCATTTCGGCTGTTCTATTGAAATAAAGATGCTTGGTTCGAGACCTGATCTAACAGTTGGCGTTCAATCGATGCCGATGATAGCGCAATTAATCTACTGGCCAGAAAGTTTTTATGTTAGAATCGAAGAGGAGTTGCATTCCCATACGCCACCCTTCCCAATTTAGTAGGCATCTTTGGTGCATCCTATGTAATGCTGAACCTGCTGCAAATCGATGTGGTGATAAGCCGATATTTAAACGCTATTAATCTATTAACAATATTGTGCATGACATTTAAATTGCATGTTTATTGCATACCATCTTGCCTTCGTAATGAGAAAAGTTTAATGGCCTTGATCCTGCATTTCTCTTTGCATCCACGGAATATCTAAAGAATCTATCTGTATGTACATAGTTCATTTCGCATGTGAGATATCCAACTTCAACAAGTGCATTTTATTAATTTTCGAAATGCCGAAAGGGGTACAAATGTAAGGTAACGATATTCTTGCATAAAGTAAATGTTTTTGCAGTTTTCATACTTTAGTGTGCCTCCACTGATGTGTATCGCGCACTGTCCACCCACGAGAGATTAAAGAGCAATGCCTCTCCGTGAGGATATTTAGGAATAAGTGCCTTGAATTCGCATGTTAAAAGGATGAAGAAAACATAAGAAACTCTCTCCAGATGAGCTGACTGTCCATACGAGACTCCTACATGTTGCTTATTCGCCATCCAGTCTCATCGTTTCTGAAAGCAGTGATTTAAACATAGACCCCAAACGGATTTGAACTGGAGGTAGCTGCTCATCTTATCTTCTAGATGTCCATTTTTCTAAATTATTTTAATGTCCATCTAAATTTTGTTTAAATGAATAAAATAATCATGGAAATGACGTTTCGAAATATCATTTACTGTGATATCAGTGACATAAATAACGGAAATTGTAATAATTGATTAATATAAAGATTCAACAGCATAAATGCTACCAAAATAATAATGCTATCGTTAATATAGCACAGAAATTATATCTTAATGGGTCTAATAGTTTCCATGAAATATAAATGTGGTATAAAACTAATAGTATTGGCCTAATAGCTTTAAATAATTATTATAATTTCATGAAAAAAAGTGGTTTAAATAAGTCTAATTTAAACAGCTTAAAAGAAATTTGAGTTTTTGGTAACAATAGGGCACTATTAAAAATTATTTTGTTTAACGCGTAAGATAATTTTAAGTGAAGTATTATTGTATTACATACTTTTGATATTTTAGCGGCCTGGTGGCCAAGTGGCTGACGCTCTGACTATTGGTACCACAGTCTTCAGGTTCGTATCCTGGCGGTGGTATGGATGTTTATCCATCCACCAGTTTTTTATCCGTCATATATTTTTATCTTGTATTTATGCAGTTTTCTATTCGATGCTTTAGAATTTGTTTTCATTTTTCTCCCGTTTCTTTCCAGATTTTAATAATAACTTGCATAAACAGAAAAAGTTCGAAAATAATTTGATTGTTCCTTTTAATTCCAAACTGTCAAAAGTAATGATTTATAATTCAGATTTTTTTAAGAAAAAAAAATGGTTTGAGGAAAAAAAAAAATTCTGCGCTACTGAAATAAATTAAAGCAGCAAAATTTCTGAAAAGAAAAGAAAAAGAAGAGAAAAAAATCACTTCTAATTTCTTGTTATTGAAAGGATGTAAACTCTCTAATTTTTTGTAGTTTTTTACAAATCTTAATTAGCGTGGTGAATTATTTGCCGCCTGCATTTCCAAACTATGCATAGGAATGAATGCCTAACTATTTGGCTACCTTAGTTGTATCTCTTCAAACAATCGAAGTTATTTATGAGAGTTTTTATGGTAATTTGAATGTACTTTTTCAGTCAGTTTCTGTTATGCAAGTTATGTGATTTGGTTTCAATGCTTGTTATTTATGTAATTAGGTTTAAGTGCCACTTGTTGTAATGTTAGGTTTAAGTATCTGTTGTTATGTGGCTAGGTTTAAGTGCCATTTGTTTTTATATTGTTAGGTTTAAATATTAATATTAGTTACGTGGTTAGATTTAAGTATCAGTTGTTGTTATGTGTTAGGTTTAAGTTGCAGTTCTTATGTGATTATGTTTAAGTGTTGGTTGTTGTTATGTGGTTAGGATTAAGTGTTAGATGTTGGTGGGCGGTTAGGTTTCAGTAACAGTTGTTATTATGCAGTTATGCTTAAGTATCAGTTGTTGTTAAGTCGTTTTTAGGTATCTGTTGTTGTTATGTGGTTGGCCTTAAGTGCCACTTATTGTCATGTGTTTTATACTTTTGCAATGCATGTGTGAATTTGTGGAGACACTTTACGAATTTAAGTTTCAAAATTCAAATGTCTTTCAATGCAAGTTTATAAAATTCGATGCTATAACTCCCGATTGCTCTTGCTGTTTGCCCAAATGATACTCGATTCCATGTCAAGTGTTGAGGAATTAGCAATGATTGTCGGATGTTTCATACAACACGCATGAAAAATATAGGTGTGTGTGCTCAGTGAAAAGACTGGACAGAACTTGGCTGACAGAACATTGTATATTGAAATCAAGGGATCCAGGTTCAAAACTAGTGCGTATTGAAAGTGGTTTTCAAACTGTAAGTGCAGCGCAGCATTACAAAAGTATTCTATTGTGCAAAGTTTTTATTCTATCATTATTTGCCTATTGGTCAGATATTTTCGGATATATCTTGTATGACTTTTATCATGTATCATCTATGAAATTATAGTATAAAAAATATATGCGCGATAAATTTGTATAAAGAATATTTAAATTTCATATTTATTTAATTTAAAATATAAAAGTATTTATTTAAGATTGGTAAAACAATAATAAAGTTTCATTTCGATGTTTAGTAAGATTAAAATGTATTGTAAAAAAATTATAATTTAAAAAAACTAAAAAAACACAATTTTAGAGTTAATCAAACTAAAAAGTAAAAAATTAATTAATAGTTTAAAATAAAAAAAAACTATAAAAACACGCTTTTAGAGTTAATCTATCTAAAAAAGTAAAAAATAATTGTTAACATAAGAATAAAATGACTGACGAGAAAATGAATGTCACTGTTCTAAAAGCGTGGGGTGCTCGATATCAATCGTTATAATTTTTCACTAGTTCATTCCGAAATGCAGAATTAGTTTTAAAATGTCATACAAAGCACCCCACGCTTTTAGAACAGTGACATTCATTTTCTCGTCAGTCACTTTATTCTTATGTTAACAATTATTTTTTAGTTTTTTGTTTGATTAACTCTAAAAGCGTGTTTTTATAGTTTTTTTTATTTTAAACTATTAATTAATTTTTTACTTTTTAGTTTGATTAACTCTAAAAGCGTGTTTTTTTAGTTTTTTTAAATTATAATTTAGGAAATTTAGGAAAAACATCTCCTGCTTGAGAACAATTAAAGTAGAAGATCGAAAAAGCTAAAGCTATCGGTACAATTAGGAGTCTGTTGACGATGCCCAAAAATAAAAAGGTTAAAGTTAAAATGGGAATTTTAAGATAAAAGTAAAATAAAACAAAAGGAATTAAGATTAAACAAAATAATTATACAAAATAGGTAGGGTTTGATCAGTTGACTAACTCGCCAGTAGATGGCGCCATCAGTCCCAAAATTGAGCCCAAAGAGTCAGTTACATACAAACATACAGGTGAAGCTAATAAAAGCGTATTAAAAAGGAAAAATTAAAAATTTATTCCATTCGATTTAAAAAAAAAATCGTTTTTCCAGTAAAAAGGGCAAATCTGTAATAACATTATAGAAAAAAATTTCATTAAATATATGCTAAATCATATACATTTTTTTCATTTCACGTCGTGTTCTAAATATAAATAAAATAAATGTTAATTGGGAAATGAAATGCGATACCTGTTTAATTTACTGCAGAAACTGCCATCATCGTGAATATCTCGTAGGCCTATTTTTTCAGCTGCAAATGTGGAAATAGGTTGTGTCTCTAAAACACAAAACGAAATATGGAAAATGCAAATATATCATAGCTTTAAAGGCAAAAAATATTTTAAAAAAATTCCATATTAATAAACAACAACCCCATTCTTAAACTTTTTTTTTTGCCAGATCGTTCATCTTAGAAAACGACTCCGCAGAGATAACTGCGTGCGATGGGGTTACCATAGCAACGGATAAATATTAACACAATGATTTTTCGAGTGTTTTGAAAATACCCCTCTTTTTTTTCCCCCGCCCTCTTGAAGAATAAATATTTTCATTATTTTTTTTTTCTCTTACGCGTTCAGCTGAGAAGAGATGAATAACTTTTGTCACCTTCAACGAAGTCGGATGAACAACTTTTTATTATCACCTCAGGCGGCTTTTTTTCCTTTTTTAACGAAGGAATTAAGGTAAACAATTCATTTTATTGCTCTAAGCATCTATTTACGCTCGAATTAATAAGTATAATGATTCGAGGGAACCGTTTTAATGAATTTTTTTTTCTGTTACACACAATAATAATAATGATAAAAAAAAATTTTTTAAAAACTGTAACAAAAGCAAATGGAAATTATTTTATTATAGAATATTTTTTTATGCACGGATGAATCGATTGAAAGCATAGCGCACATAAGAAATGTTTTTGCGCAATTTAGTCACGTGACCTCTTTTGTTAGCACATTACCTGTGAATCCCCTTCAGAATGGTGTTTCATTCTGAATTGGTATCAGTGTAATAGATGATTTAACAAAAAAACTGCTGAAAGAAGATTTGCAGTTAAAAATTAAATCTTTTATTATTATATTATATAGATTATTCCGAATTTTTATCAATAATTATTTTTCTCTCTTTTTAAGACTACTGAAGTATTTTTCGCGCTCATTATAAAATGGTGTATTTTTTTTTTTTTTTTAAAAATCGCCATTAAAAGTCTAAATATTATTTATAGATTTTCGTTTTAATAAGAAGGCAATTTCGAACTTTTTTTTGTAGGACCGAAATTTTCATAGCCTTGATGCTTTAACTTTCATAGTATTTTGCTTAGTGGTCAATCTGAATAATCTATGCTTTTTGTTCGCTTTAGAATATTTATTATTTTTAATTATTATTAATTATTAATTATTTTTAATGTAATTATTGATGTTTTCCAGTCGCCTGTATGAATTAATTTTATTTTTATTCAAAAAGAGCGTCATCATAGGAGAGGATATGTCATTCATGAGGGATTTTAATTGCAATAAAAATAATTTTTTTTTATAATTAAAATTTTAGATTACAGGAACTAGAAGAAAGCTAGAGCAAGAACTAGATGAAAAAAATTTTGCACTAACTACTACATATATATTTTTTTTCAAAGAAACTTTGAACCTCGTCTATCTAACCAGCACCTTTAACAAATAAAATTCAGCTAGTAATTTATCCAGGGTCGTACTCCAACACCATTCTAATTAAAATAAAATCTATTAATATAATTCATAATTTATTTTTATTTGTAAACAAAATTTTTAAAAACTCAGGCACTGTTTAAAATGAATCAAATTATAAAACACAGTTATTTTCTAACGATGGGACGCTATTTATGTCTTCAATTACAGGTCAAGAACTTGAATGCGTATTTGTAGTTTCCAAAGTTTTGAAACTGAGGAAATGATTTATTTATCAATCATATTTACCATAAAAAAAAACAACTTAGTGGAGCTAAAAGGTTATGTTATAAAAACGAATAAAGAATATTTTCCGTATATTTCATTGTGTATGCCGATCATTTTTATAACTGTTTCTAACGCTTTCCTACGGCTTCTATGCAGATCCATTCAACTAACAAAAAAAATGTCCGTTAGCCGAGCGCGAGCCCGCAAATCGACACATATCGCCAAATTTACCACGTTTGTAATTCCTTAATTTTATATTTCTTAAGTCTATGGAAACGAGTTGTTTTATTTTCGGAATTGTTTACATTGCTTGTTTGCTGCTTCGTTGGAAGAATTGGATGTTGGCGAAGTTAGCACTCGCTAAAGGACGTGCGCCGGAAATAATAATACCTTAAATAATTGGCACAAAAAATAAGCAGTGGAAAAGGAACTTTACTTCCTCTTTTAACTGACTTTCTAAATGTTCTGAATGCAACCTCCGTGCAAAAAGAAAAAGAAAAAAAATCATCTGAATCCTTTAACGTCCCTGTCAGTATCCGGGTTCACTCATTCATTCAATTCCTTCTATTAGCTCACACTCTCCTTACATATATCTCGTTCAAATTTTCAATCGTTCATAAAATACTTTCTATTCATCCACTCAGGTTCAAATACATTTTTTTTAAACTTGTAGGGGATGACACTGGATGTTAATACAGTTTTTACAAATATTAATTCAGTAATTAAATTTAATTAATTAATTTTCGTTTTTTTTATATTTAAGTTGCACGTAGACTTATAAAAATGAATGAAATTTTTTATAAAGTACTTCCTGCAATATAGTGGAAAAAAAGTAAGAATTGACCTAAAAAAAATTTTTTTTTTATATTACTTGTTTATATATCTGGAAGCCCTCATGGCGACATGCTTGAACATGGCAGTCATTTTTTTAACATGTCGGCTTATATACGGGTTTCGAACTTTGGGTAAATTTTTTGAAAAAAAAAACCTGCTCCCTCGGCGTATACACGGAACGACTTATATTCGAGAATATCTTAATTTGCAATTTTAGCATCTTATATGTTTGGTGTTATAAATTTTCTGACTATGTTTTGCTGCTAACACTATTAAACACTCTATTTATATCAGAATGGATAAAGACAGAAACATCTGACTAGCAGCATTTTGAATAAATAATTCATAGTAAATATAAACGTTTCCAACACGTTTAACTTTCATTCGCGAGTAGTGGATACGGTTGACCTCGTATCACGTACAACAGCATATTCACATAAAATTAAGGGTCATTGTCATTTTTTAAAAAAAAAGTATTTTTAAACCCACTGAGGTGCCGTATGTGTTAGTCGTGAATACTAGAAAGATGAAATTTTAGTAGGTTAACGAAGGTGTACTTTTTCATGGATTATGCCTGTATACGAGTCACGTCCTCATACCGGGACAATGTCATTATCAACACATAAATGCTTACAGAACCGTTAATTAATAGTTAATTGTTGCTGAACACTTTATTCTGTAAATTCAGCGTTACGCAGAGTAAACCACTAAGGAAGGGTGTGCTTTATTAAATCCACATTGTGTGTGGATTATTTGGAGTGAACTTCTTATTAGAAATTTATTAGAATCTAATAATTCTTTCAATGCTGTTGTGGGGTCCTTTTATTCCCTGCAATATTCAAATTTTCTGGCTTTCAGATTTATTGTGTCTATCCCCACTATAAACATCGAATCGTGAGGTTTTCTTGTCGGGTTTCGAACCCAGCTTTCTGCAACTACAGCAACTCAGCTAAACAATAAGTTAACCGACCCGTTATATAATCGTTAGAAATTTCTTTCCCATTTTTTTTTATTTGTAATTGCCCAGAAAACTCATGATAATTGTCATTTCATGATAATTGTTGATTTATAACGTCTTTTTGACTACTGTTAATAACGGGATTTTTTAGATGAAATAAATCTTCTAAAAAAATGTCAAAACTTTCTATCCATTTTTACAAATCTTAGGCTGCGTAGCATTGATAGTGAATGCGTTTGAGATTCTTTTGTCCTTGAATTATTTTTTCACTTGAAGAACTCCAGAAAGCACTCCCTTTCAATTGGGCGGGCGAAACATTCTATCTTTTCGAGCCATTTAACCTTCACGCCTCCATTAAATCCAAACGATTTAACACCGAAATTTCGCCAACCCACCTGGTTTGCTGGCTGGGCTCAAAACGCATTCCTTGTTAAATGTATAAATTCTGTTAAGCTTATCTTTACCATACTGTTTATTTTGAACCTCCTAACATAAACAAAAATAAACGCTTAATCACTATGTTTTAGTAATAAATGCTATATAGCGAACGAAACGATGCAGTAAAACTTTTGCACATGTTTTCCTAATTTTCATATATATATATATATATATACTCATGTTTGTGAAAAATGCAACACCATGAAGGAGTCGACATAATTGAATGAAATTTAATACGCAGTTGAGTGGTAGTGGTACAAATAAATGATTAAATGTTCAAAGCAAAAAACAATAACAAGAGATCGGAATCAGTATTTTGTGTAGCCACCATGAGCCGCAATAAGTGCTGCTACACGACGTGGCATGGAGTTAAACAAATTTTGAATGTCTGCCTGAGGAAGAGCATTCCATATTGTTTGTATGCGCACCCAAAGTTCGTCTGCAGAAGCAACAGGACGAGGATCACGAGCGAGACGCCGCCCAACGAAATCCCACCCATGTTCAATCGGCGACATATCCGGGGAATACGCAGGCCAAGGAAGAAGCTGTACCTGCCGCGTTGCAAAGAAGGATTGAACAGTCCTAGCGATATGAGGGCGGGCATTGTCCTGTTGAAATACAGCGCATGGCAAGCTTTGAAGGAAGGGAACAGCTGGGGGCTGTAGAAATTCACTGATGTACCAGTTGCTGTTCAGATTGCCCACAATTCTTAGCAATTGAGATCGTCCATGATATGCTATGGCACCCCAGACCATAACTCCGGGTGTTCGTCCACTGTGGCGTTCGATAATGCACTCCGGAAGGTGGCGTTCACCGGCATAGCGTCTGACACGAATGCGGCCATCATGGTACCACAAATTAAAGCGGGATTCGTCAGAAAACACGACATGCTGCCAATCAGCACGCCAGTCTCTATGCTGAGCGGCCCATTGTAGCCGCAGGTGGCGATGGTTTAGCGTGAGAGGGATCCTGTATAAAGGAGTCCTTGCGCGCAGTCCCCGCTGCAGCAGACGTCTACGAATGGATGAAGCACACAATGAAACACCTGTAGCTATTGACCACTATGCTGCCAATTGTCTAGAGGAAGCTGTACGGTCCGTCAGCGCCATGCGGACCAGGTGTCTATCATCGCGAGCTGACGTCACATTTCGGGGTCCACTCCCGAATTTCCGAGTTGTCCGACACTCGTCCGTCCACTGCTTCCAAAGACGCATCACTGTGCTGCTGTTACGCTGCACACGAGCGGCTACTGCACGATAAGACAATTCAGCTTCACGAAGGCCGATGATTCTCCCCCGTTCAAACTCTGTAAGTTGTTCAAATCTCGCTCTCTGTCGTCGAAGAGGCATAAGTAACGATTGAGCTAACGTTTACCACTAACAGATAACCACCGATAACCATACACGCCTCGCTACAACCGTCTATTTATTCGGATCTATCCACCGTTCAGAGGGCGCTGCTCAGCATACGCATGCGCTACGAATTTGAAATTCTAATCATTTACATTTCCTGAAAATTTCAGCTCACTCGCGTAAGTCCTTCGTGGTGTTGCAATTTTCACAAGCATGAGTTTATACATATATATACACAGTCCAGTCACATTAATGTGAATACCACCTACTTTCGACGTCAACGTGAAATAACCCATCACAAAAGGCAGGTGGCGGCACATTGCAGTGGAGTGTATATAAAGAATTCCACTTAATACCACACTCCACTTAAAGATAGAATATCCAAGAGTGTATATTCTGGCTTTTGACAGGTGGTCACATTAATGTGGCTGGACTGTATATATAGTATACGTACATATATAACAGATGGATCAGTAAGTCTCCGGACTGATTATTAAAGCCGCAAATTTTTGGCAAAATTTGTCTTTATCCATCCTACAAGTGCGATATATATATAATATGGCCTGTGTAGGACGATTTACCTTTGGCCTGAAAATAGGAGTTAGTTTGGGCAATCACTCCTTCATTGGAACCGAATCTCTTTCTATGACGCATCTTTTTGAAGTCAGCCAAGAGTTGGCGGGGGCCGCAGGATACAGCGGATGCGGAAACAATTCGAAGCTCATTTCGTGCAATTTGGCAATGGTAGCCAATGACATGTTACGCCGTTTCGTGAACCTTTTTCTTCTAGAAATAGGGCCGTTTATGTGTGTGATTTCTCCTACGAACGCTATGTTATATTCGCTGATGAATATTATGCCCAGCACATCTCGAAATCTTTCCTTCTGACTGTTGCATCTTGGGTCGCCTCGGACTGCTCAGCTGACTGTTTATTTCGCGTAAACAGTGTCAAACACCGTCCTGGGTCATCGATGGGCTGTTGTTTTTGCTCCAGTGTGAACGAATGCCGCACCCATTTTGAACAATTTTTTTTCGAGCCCAAATGTTCACGGAATATAAGGCAAACACTACCATATGATATCTTCTGGATGTCAGCTACGTCATGCCACTTCACTTTGTCATTGCCCATCATGACTTTGAGGAGGTTTTTTGATATTTTTTGGAGTAGCAGCCTCATTTAGATGACCCGAACGTTTAGCATCGTTGGTGTCTGTACGACAGCATTTGAAATCAGCATGCCACCAACTAAAGGTTGTTTTCGACAGTCCAGATAACACTTTTCAAACCATTTTCGAGCTTGAATAGCATTTTTTTTTCCATTAAAAAAGAATATATTTTACCAGCACACGAAACTATTTTTTTAAATTGTCTATTGTTTTGGCGGACCACTGTAGTTTGAAACAAATGTTATGAAATTTTGTCACGAGTCGTTTGAAGGTTATACTAACCAAAGATGATTTGAATGTGTAAATAAAGGTACTCTCTGTCATATTGTCCAGGACCTATTGATCCATATGTGTAACATACGCAAACGCATGTATTCTGGAAATTATAATTTTAATCACGCAAGTAAAAGATATCACTACAATTTTTTTGTGAGTTAATAGTGCTCTGTACTAAGTCACCACGCGGAAATTCTGCATTCCATCAATATGTAATTTTCTAATTTAATTCCTGTCGCAAGAGAATCTCGTCTATCAACATTAAATTTAAATAAAAGTAATAATATGCGATCCAATACACATTGAAATGCAGCAAAAAATATACCAAATCAATTATTTGCATTCAAAGGCAGCATATTCGATACAAGAGCTGTTATTTAATCGGCCTGGATTCTAATTAAGCACTCCTAGTCACATGACTATTAAGGCTCGACCCGTGTGATGTCACTGTGTGGGAAATATCAAATTCGGTCCTGTGCGGGGCTTTCGGTTACAAATTAAGCAGTTGTTGGAATTCAAGTCCGGAAAAGGCACAGTACTCGCGTAATCAGAGACGGTGGGTGTCGCCCTCCTCTCTGAAGTGACGCCATTCGATAGTGTTCTCCTTCGGGCTGCGTCAGTGGACAGTGTTGACTCCATTGTGTAGGAAAATGAAATTCTATGCGCTCGCAGTCATAGCACGCTCATTTTAATTACCTGCGGCATTTTCTAATGGAGTGGGTAATGGATTTTAGTATTTCCAAGTTATAAACATCATAACATTTAACCAGAAAATTATTTTAAAAAATCAGAAAATTATAAACTAGTCATCCAGAAAATATTTAAAAAATAACAATCAAATTGCGAAGAAAATAAAAACAATTATTTTATATGCATACATACATATATATATATATATATATTTATTTACATCGGCATACTGTTCGCTCATTTTCGATAAAATAATTGTACTGTATCTATGCACCTTATTAATTGCAAATTTATTATTCTTTGTCATTTAATAAGTGAATATATAAAAAAAGAATTTTTAAGTAATAAATTTATTTTGTCACTACAAAAATATTAATGTAATTTATTTATGTAATATCATGTATCAAATTATTTATTCCCTTTTTAATTATATTAATTATTTATTATTGTAAATAAAGAAATTTGTGAGTGTGTGAATGGCCCGAAAGCTCAGCAACTCTCTTCTAAAACGAACTTGTTGAATCAACATAATTTGAACTCAAACCGTTTGCGTCTCTAGTGCAGGAGGTTCAAATTCGAACCCACATCGAAGCTGGTGGATGGGAGAGTTTCCCGACGGTTTCCCTGAAAGACAGGCCGTCCGTCTGTGGACTAAAGGTTCGCTCCCACCAAAGCGTGAGGCGTTGACCAATCACTAGCCTCACAGCGTTCGCCTGAAACCGGTTTGAAACCCACCGCTTCGAGTTGACCAACTCTCAAAAGCTTGCCGCGTCATGTGACTTGGATTGAGCCAATAGTAGATCTGCCATTTAGTAGAAGTAACTCGAACTTCACCAGGCGTAAAGCGATTTCTGAAGCTTCGGTGTGGACGGGTTCTTCCCTGCCGCGTGACGGGTCGCCGCCTCACGCCTCGGTGGGAACGAGCCTTAAGCACGCGGAATTCTAGCTGACGCAGCTCCGATTTGCCGTTTTGTTTCGGAATGCGATCTGATCGAAGGCTTAAAATTTATGACATAAAATGAACAGATTTGAAACGTAGTATTAATATTTTTCTCAAATCAAAGAACGATACGAATTTATATTTTACAGATTCATATAATTTTACACTATGCAAACAAAAATCTGTCAGCAATTTTAACATACCTGAAAACTAAACACATTCAAACGATATTCTTTAAATGTAAAAGTAATTACGATTTAAGGATTACGATTTATATTTGCCTAAGAAATTATGTAATAACAAGGGTTGTGGTTCAAGAAATGTTAATAAAAATCACTTCTATTTAAAATAGACATAAAAAAGGTGATTTGCTTTTTACTAGGAGCTGGTTTTATCTGCTTGAGCAGGTAAAACAAAATAATCTCTTATCTGCCGAGTCTTTTTTTTTTTTTTTTTTTTCTTTTCCTTCGGTGAGTATTGAGGATTTAATAACAATCCCGGGGTTCAGTATCCACAACCTTGTTGGAAACAAGTAATATAAAAAAAAAATTTTAAAGTCAATTCCTACTTTTTTTTCACTCTATTGCAGAAAGTACTTTATGAATAGTTTTAATTCATTTTTTTAATTTTATCTGGCGCCATCTATGGCAACTTAAATCTAAAAAAAACTAAAATTAATGAATTAAATTTAATTACTGAATTAATATTTGAAAAAAACTGTATTAACATCAAGTGTCATCCACTACAAGTTGAACTTGAGTGGATGAATAAAAAGTGTTTTATTAACGATTGACAATTTGAACAAGATATATATAGGAAGAGTGTGAGCTAATAGAAGGAATTGAAAAAGAAATTTGCAAGCTGAAGGAAAAAATAAATAAATAAAATAACCCAGTAGTGGCGAAGACACTATTTTTTTAAGGAATCGAAGGCGTTGAGCTCGAATATGAAAGTGGGAAATAGGACTCATTAGGATGAACCCAACTGGTGTGATAACTATTATATATATATTGTATCCTTTGTTGCATACGGGCAAATATCGAAAGTTAAATACAGAATAAAAAAAGAAAGGTGTGACGTTCAACTTACAAGGCCAGTTCTTTGCCGCTGCTGCTGAAGTTCAGTCGGTATAAGGAGGGCACTGCAATAGGTGTTGCCAGATATATGAAAGGAACTGTTACAGTCTATTTTTCCCCTACAAAACATGAACCTCACGGACGCATAGATTAACCAAAACAAAAAGTAATTTGAATTTTCTATTATTGAAAATATTTTTTTTCCACGTTCCATAAAAAAGATGACTGAAGCTAAAGTCGAACGTACAACATGATTCCACGGTTAGACGTGTTTGTTACATTTAGTAACAAACGTCATGCTTCGCTAAACAATACATCACAACACGCTCGAATATATATATACAGGGCCGGATTTTCCTATAAGCTCACTAGGAGCTAACTTCAGCCTAGGTCGTCAAGATCAAATTGTTAGCAAAATTAGAATTACACTATTCTAAAAACAGTAAGCACTAAAACACTGAATCGATTTCTTGTTTCGAAACTGTTTAGTTTAAAACTTAAAATTCATAATAATTTATACTTAAATTTTAAAGGTGAATTATTATGAAATAAATTTATCTGAATTGAATTTGCTTTAATCTTCAATGTATTGAATATATTTAATTTAATTTGATAGAAAATAGGATAATTTTTTTTGCATATTTTATTTTCGTAGTCAAAGATTTTTATTATTTGAAATTTTGTTTCTTTGTAAATGTCGTGTGTTATGTTTGATTATTTATTGTTGCAAGTACTCTATAGGGTACTGAGAATAAATGTCGAAATAAGTGTTCTCGACTTTTTATTTATTTATTATCCGTGCCTCATTTTTTAAAAAGATTAGTACCAAACACAACATGTTTCATTTAATATGTTGATATCTATCACAATAACGATGTATTTTATTATCTCTCATGCCATTTACAAACTTAAAAATGGGAGGTGGAATAGGCTAGGCCCTCTTTTCATCTAAATCCGGCCCTGTTTATATAGAATATTACTCGAACTTTAGTTGCACACTTTTGTTGCTTAAAATATGCGTGTTCAATTTCAGCTACTTCCATCAGTATTACTTTTTTTTTTTAAAGAAATTTCCTATTTCCTATGGCTGGGAAAGAGAGAGAAAAAACCCGTCGGTCTCTTGATATGCCGAAAAAGGGAGACAGGGCCGCTGCTGCTCTCATCCATCGCGCCGAAAGGAGCGGGAAGCCACCGCGGCGAGTTGTCTTTGTCGCTTTCCAAAATCACTCGCTCTCTCTCTTCCCTCCCGATTTTTTTAATTTTTATTATTCTTTTTTTAATTCGGTTCAAATTACGTTAGAAAATGCGATTATTCTTGGTTATTCAATTGAAGACCTAGAGGTGACATGTCGTTATTCGGTGAAAAGGACTCGTGTTTTACCATTGAAAAGCATTTATGTCACCAAATGACGATTCAGGCGACCTCGTCCTGGACAACCTCGATGCTCACTCTGTGTGTGTAGCTGAGCTTTCATTCACGAGATTCAGTTGGTTTGGTGTGTCGCTCTACGGTCATCTTATGCACACTTTAGGCTAAACAGACCGGGACCTACAGTTTAACGTGGATTCCGAACCACCAACAAACATCATGCCACCGCCAGGATTCGAACCTGAGGCCTTCGGTACCAACGGCCAGAGAGCTAGCCATTAGGCCACCGAGATTCAGTTGAGGACTTCGTTTGTCGACTCTCCATGGCACCTGCAAAAAATGCCACTTCGAGCATTTATTGTGAGCATTGAATCAAAGAAGCCCTCTGCAATGACGGGGTCGATAAACTTTTTCTTTTCATGTTCTCATTTTTTGTGTCAACGCCTCACTTCCAACACTACGTTTCTATACATAATAAATGTTTGTTTTAGTAAGCTGTAGCACCCCTCCTGGCGGGTCCCATGACTGTCGAATCACCCTGAATATCTTACATAAAAATACATCCTTACATTTTTAACCACGTGATAATTTTCAAGCACATTTTAACTTC
>BPLQ01014506.1:275352-305325 GCA_021605075.1 Caerostris darwini
CCCCCCCCCCCTTTTTTTGTTTTTTTTTGTTTCAATTGAACTAAAACAGATAAAAAGAAATTCGTTAAAAGCTTATACAGGCTAATTTTTTTTGTCCCAGCAAAACTGCTTCATTGTACGGAAACGCAAAATGGAGATAAAATAATAAAACGGATACAAAATTGAATTTTAGCATCCATTTACAGAGACAGGAAAAAAAAATCCGCTTAGAAGCAGCGCCATCACTCCATGCCATTTACTCCCACAATGCAAAAGCTATTCCCGCTATTCGACCACGAAGGAAACACTCAGGGTCTTTAACCGAATTTCCGTCCCCCCCCCCTTACGTAATGATAGATGAACCGCATCATAACCTTTTATATCTTCACTATTTTATTACTTGCGCTCGGAGTGAGTGAGAGTGAGGAAGAAAAAAAAAAGGCCCTTAACGAAACAAGAGAGAAAATAAAAGTTTTCCATCTATATTTCCTTCGTCGCTTCAACCAATTTACGGTAACGCCGCGGGGTTCTGCTAACTCAATAACCTCAACTTTGCTTCATCTCGCCATTTTCGCGGCCTGCTCTTCTTCTTCTTCTTTTTTTTATTATTAAAGAAGAAGACTCTTCCGTGTGTGCTATGAGGGGGAGACTAAAAACAGGGTGGTCAGCGCTCATAAATGTCTGCGCCAGTTCTCGCAAATTGCTCGTTCCCGATAACCCGTCGGGAGCGCATGGCATTCATCATGCGATGACCGCCCTGACGTCATCCCGCCCCGACCAAAATGGCCGATGTCCGGTGCTGGATAAAAATAGCACTCTATTTTTTCTTGTGCTATTCGAAAGATGAAATTTAGGGCGGTCTAATTATAGAGAGTTTCGTACAAAGTGATCATAAAATGAATATTATGTATTGCCATCAAATGATGTTGTGACTTACATGAGAGTAGCCTGCCTTCAGAAACTAAAATGCGTTAACTTTTTCAATTCCTTCTATTAGCTCACACTCTCCTTATATATATATCTTGTTCAAATTTTCAATCGTTAACAAAACACTTTTTATTCATAAAATGAATGAAAATTATTTATAAAGGACTTTCTGCAATATAGTTAAGAACAAGTAATATAAAAAAGAAACTTTTTTAAGTCAATTCCTACTTTTATTTCACTTTATTTCAGAAGGTCCTTTATAATAATATTCATTCATTTTTTTAAGTTTATCTGGCGCCATCTATTGGTAGATACATGCAACTTAGATTTAAAAAAAAACTAAAATTAATTCATTAAATTTAATTACTGAATTAATATTTGAAAAAAACTGTATTAACATTAAATGGTCCTCCACTACAAGTTAAAAAAATGTACTTGAACTGGAGTGGATGGATAAAAAGTATTTTATGAACGATTAAAAATTTGAACAAGATATATATAAGGAGAGTGTGAGCTAATAGAAGAAATTGGAAAAAAATCAGTTAATATACATGATCAATAGTAAAGGACCAGCAAACCTTTCTATGGAATTTGAAATTCAACAATTTTAATTTTAACTAAGCATCTCTTAACGATCACAAATATAAGCAATAGACGTAATAGTAGACTCAAAAATATAAACAGAAGAAGCAAAATTTTAAAAGAGTGTCAGATGCAGAAAATTGCTGTAATGTTAGAGCTATTTTTCCCTTTTTAATTCTTTCATAAGCAATAGTTGATGCTATGGGGTGGTAATAAAGAATAAATTATTTATATAATTAAAAAATGACTAATACTTTTTTGCTTAATTTTTGACTCTTCATCGGATAAAATAGAAGAATTCCATTTACTTTGAATTTAAGTGACATAGTTTTAAAAAGCACTTGTTATAATGATGTGATGTTTTCTTATTACAAAATACATAATAATTATTTTATTTTTTATATAATTTTTATACAATACGTTTTAAATTACAATTGTATTTAATTAAAAAGAAATAATTGGAATTTTGGTCGTAATTTTTTATTAGAACAACATTTCAAAGAAATAGAAAATATATTATATTATTTTCATATATTAATGAAAATATATTATATTATTATTATACGATCACTTACCATTTAACTTGAAAAATATTTGTAAAAACAAATAATTATTTTTTATAAATAAATAATTATTTTAAAATCATCCTCTTCATTTTTGTTCTGAAAAATTCTCCAACAAAAATATGCTAAACTGGGGTGGAACCTAATTTATCCTAAATTGGGTAGTTTTTTTAACGTATTATTTTATCGAATATTATGTTTTAAAGAATATTTTATAAAGAATTCAAAAAATTTTTAGGACTAGGAAGATGAAAGATATCAATTATTAATATGCCTTGCCAATTAATTAATTAATGTGTAAAATATTCATGCATATTGAAAGAGACAAGAAAATATATGTATATACAATATATATATATATATATATATATAAACATATTTGCATGTAATATAATAAATAATATATTAAATTTGATTGTAGGGCTTTCGCTAAACAAATTTATCTCTTCAAATTCGTGCTATTTGAAAATAAATGAATAGTTACATTAAACGGTTATATTCTGAAAGTTGCAAAATGAGAATTATATTTAATTTTTCAAACAGAGGAATATGCTTATCAAAATGATTAACTACAAAAATGCAATCTACTAATGTGTTGTTGTTGCTTTGGGGTGTCAGGCAGCTTCACCTGAGTCGCCATTAGAAGGGCAAACGCGTAGTAAATTCAACATTACTCAAAATGCAACTCGGAGAGAAGCTTATTCAATATGTCCACGTTTCTTGACTCCATAATTTACAGTGGTCATGATTGTATATGATATGTACATTTATGTATATTATCCATAAATTAAGGATAATTCAGAATCACACAGAAATTGAACTCTAAAATAAAAATTTCACCTGTAGAATTATCACACACATCTGGAAGAAGAATATGCAAATTGCAGGAAACCACCAGATGGCGCGGATAGTACTTCGCAATGACCAGAGTGTAAGAGAGGGGTATATAAGGAATGGTGGCAAAGAAGTAAAATTGTTCAGGGCTCATTGGTCTATATTCTCGTAGGCCTGTCAGATGTGTTCCGCTTACCGCAACTCACTGTCGCCTGCGATTAACCTGGAGTAGAGAGCATGCATTTTGGACACCGCAACAGTGGTCTTGTGTGATGTTTTCCGACGAGTCCAGGTTTAGTTTGCAGTCTGATTCTCGCCGGACTTTCATATGGAGAGCGCCAGGTACCCGTTACCACCAAGAGAACACCATTGAACGACACCGTTATGGTGGTGCAGGATGGCTCGTTTGGGGAGGAATTATTCTTGGTTCCAGAACTGACCTGCATGTTCAGAGTGTAACGATGACAGGCCACATCTATCGGGATGTCATTCTGGAACAACATGTGCATTTGTTTCGGGGCGCCATGGGTGCTGAATTTCTGTTTATGGATGACAACGCCCGTCCTCACCGTGCAAACATTGTAAGATATCACCCGTATGGATTGACCAGCATACTCACTGGACTTGAATTCAATAGAGCATGTGTGGGATATGCTTGGCCGACGAATTGCAGCCCGTCAACCCCCTCCCACCTGTCAACCGGAACTTCGGAGGGCGTTGCTCGATGAGTGGTGTAATATTCCCCAAGATCAGATTGATAATTTGATACTCAGCATGCCTAGGCGTTGTAAGGCCTGTATTGCATCGTCCGGGAGACATACTCCGTATTAACCATCATACTAACCATGTTATATATTTTTTTGTAAATAGGTTCTTTTTTGAAATTTGCTCGAGGGAGTAAAAATCGCAATTTGTATTAATTATGTCAAACATATAGCATCTTTTTTGCTCTTTACCTTTTGTTTAATAAATAGACTTTACAAATAAGTCAAATTTGTTTTGCTTCTGTTTCTTTCTTTGCCTGAACTTCATTATCCTTAATTTATGGACATGAGTGTATTTAATTATTTATTTATGAGTGTGTACAAAATTATCCTATATATATATATAGATAGATATGTATGTATGTATATGTATATCAGTTGTTATGAGTTTTAATCGACAACAAAGTGGATTTTGTTGTTGATAAAGTAAAAAACATGAATCTATCATTTAATTAATATTTTTAATGAATATGAATGAATATTTTTATTGACCTATCAGTGCGAGTTGTCTCGCGAACATCTTGCATTGGTGAGAGCCCTAGAGAAGTGGCGAATTTATATAAGTACATCAGTCAGAAGTGGCCATCACTAGAAATTACGTTCAAATGGGGATTAGTGTGCCTGCTGAATTTGTTAATTATAGGTCGGGGATTCAGGAAAAACAAAATAGGCGTTATTGCATATAGATATTTATTTCTCACTAAATTCAATATCAGGAAACGAGATTCCATATTCTCAACTTACATGCTTGCGTTAAAAACATAAAATATAATTATTGTTAATACATGAGTCCCACTTGCATGTATCACTACACATTTCCCTTATGCGTATATTTATAATGTTTATTTTGAAAATTCATAAAATAGCATTGCAATTTATGACTGTAAAAAAATAATGAGCAAAAAAGAAATTGTAAATGCTTAGAAACTCAAAATCAGGAAAAATTAATTTGCTTCTATGAAATCTAAATAAGAACCAAATATCTCTTAATAATCTTTTTAAATTGAACATCAAGGGAATGCATAATATGCGTGAATATCCTTATTTCATGAACTGAAGGATAGGGTCTTGGCCCAGCTACGAAGAGTAAATGTTTTTAGAGTGCAAAACGTCTGATAACGATTTATGAATAAAAATAATTGGGAATGTGAAAAATAAATGTTTAACCAACACAATGGTAGCATTTGATATGAATAAAAAAACACAAATCGCGACTATTTGAGTGCTAACGACACCAAGCTGTAACAATAAAAATAATGTTGTTAGGAAATAATGAAAACAAGTAGTAATAAAAATAAGTCGTAATCATTTTTTGTGTCTTTTTGCTATGTGTATGATAAAAATAATAATTTCAAATAACAAACGAGACTTCTAAGCTAAGGTGGGGAATCGGGCATTTTTGAAGAAGTCTGAGTCAGGAGTGAATTTAACTGCCGATTTTCATAAAAGAATTAATGTTAAAATGAAATGTAAAGGAGGCCATTCAATAGCAATCATGCAACTGCTACCAAAGACAGTGATTGCTTTAGCAGCAAACCAAGTCAGTGTCGAGAAATTTTTTCAGCACTGATACTGTATAAAAGGAAATAAGGTCTTATAGAAGCTATTCTATTATGAAGAACAAAATAAGACGTAATGTGTTACAAATAGACCATCTTTGTGATTAAAATGAACAATTTTCTTGTGCTCTGCTTAAGTTATTCTATAATACTTTGGTATTTTTTTTAAATTTGATATTGTTATGCTGATTTTTATAAACAAATTGGGAATACAAAAATGTCTTTTAAATGAGTGCAAAACTTTTCAATAAAAGTCGTAGAATTTTTTTCATAAATTCTTCTAAAACCTTTAGTAAAGATCAAAGAACATAAAATACGTTAGGGAGCCGGCAATCGTATAAAGCAAGTAATATATAAAAAAAAAATATAAAAAAAAAATTTAAGTCAATTCCTACTTTTTTTCACAATATTGCAGAAAGTCCTTTATAAATAATTAGTTTTATAAATAACTAGTTTATCTGGCGTCATCTATTGGTAGATACATGCAACTTACATCTAAATAAAACTAAAATGAATTAATTAAATTTAATTACTGAATTAATATTTGAAAAAAAAACTGCATTAACATCCAGTGTCATCCATTACAAGTTAAAAAAAATGCATTCGAACTCGAGTGGATGAATGGAAAATATTTTATGAACGATTGAAAATTTGAGCAAGATATATATAGGGAGAGTGTGAGCTAATAGAAGGAATTGATAAAAAAAAAACCAACTCAGGAGTAGGGAGTCGAAAATATTTTGACATTCCCCCTTCTGAATGTTAAAATGTGTAAATTTAAAGAAGACGGGAAGAAGCTCCTGGACGCATGCATTTCTATGTCATTTTCAATAATTGTATAATGTAGGTTATAATGTATTTCATATTGATCAAATATTAGTAAAAAATACACAGCATTTTCTGCAATGTTATTAAATCTAAAACTTGATTTGAACTACTACAGAATTTATTTTTATAAACCGGCTGCATTCAATCTGCATACATTCAATAAATGATGCCATCTGGGGAGATGGTGTAAGAAAATAAATCATTTCGGCCCCGGAAATGTTAGGAACTTCACAAGACATTTTTTTTCCCCGGTGTCATTTTTAGCGCGGTTTAGCGATCTTCAGGTTTGGAGAACACACTTGGAATCCGTCCAGATTTAACTGGCGTAAACAATTTTGCTTGTTTTCTTAAAGGTTATCCCGCGCCGCCGGTTCAGCGTCGGCGGTGGAGGCCCGAAGCTCGGCTTGTTTCTCGTGGCTGTACTAATATGCATTTACTATGAAACAACCCAGGGACGGGCAAACTTTTTCGGTCGCGGGCCAAAAATCGAAAAAAAAAAAAAAGTTTGGCGGGTCAAGATAAATTTTGCTAAAATTTTTATAAACAATATACAAGCATTACAATTTAAGTATGCTAATAAGATGAAAGAAATGTGATTTCATTCTTAAAAGTCCCTTATAGTGAGGTTCAAAGTGAGATGTACTGATTCTAAGGAGCAAATCTAAATGCTCATCTGTAAGTCTACTTCTGAAATAATTCTTTCTAAGGTTCATAATGGAAAACACTTGCTCACATATATAAGATGAAGCAAACATATCACTGATTGTCAATATAGCAGGCTGTCTGTGCTTGCCATTTCCATCGATTTATGTTTTGTAGAACAAAAATAGAAAAATTCCTTTGAGAAAAGGAAGGAAAAAGATAATATTTAATCAAAGGAGATGGATATAAATATATATGTCTTTCAATTTGCCTCGGACCGGCAAATTAAAATTCTATCCTCGGGCCGGATAGAACCTTCCGGCTGGCCGGAGTTTGCCCATCCCTGAAACAACGAGACTGTAAACACATAATTCGTCTTTTCCCCTGCAGATTATCGAGATTTTCAGTTTTAATGCGTTGTGTAATGAAAGTTTATTCGTATTTATAAGATGTGCAGTGTATTTAATAGGGTGATAAAAGATTTCATTGGACTACTTTGTATGTAGATTGTGATAATAAACTTTGTTAATGCATTAAGTAATGTACTTATCTTTAATTCATGGATTAGATCATGAATTATACACAGAAATTTATATTTATCTTTGACAATTTGTGACAACAAAATTAATTTGGACTGCTGCAGGATCATTCTTGTTCGCGCCAACGCACAAGGATACCCCTAGCTGCGAAAAAAGTGTGTGTACGCATGCGCCTGCGAGCGCATAAGTGTGAGTCTTCAGTGTAATGCCAGAGAGGCAAGAGTGAACATCACGGCTGCGAGTGGCTGTGACTGTCATGTAAATAAAGTGTTGTTAAGTTTGCATTGTGATAACTTATTGTGTAAGTGTGTGAGTGTGATACAGTCCACTTGAGAAAGAGAATATGTGTGAGTGCTATTGACGACAATAATTCTTTTCCAATTCCTTCTATTAGCTCACACTCTCCCTATATATATCTTCTTCGAATTGTCAATCGTTCATGAAATACTTTTATTATTCATCCGCTCCAGTTCAAATACATTTTCTTTGAACTTGTAGTGGATGACACTGGATGTGAATACAGTTTTTTCAAATATTAATGCATTCATTAAATTAAATTAATTAATTTTACTTTTTTTTTACATTTAAGTTGCATGTATCTACCAATAGATAGGCCCAGATAAACTTAAAAAAATGAATGAAAATTATTTATAAAGGACTTTCTGCAATTAGGGGAAAAAAAGTAGGAATTGAATTTAAAATTTTTTTTATATTACTTGTTACATTACGTAGTGCAATATCTTTACTGAATAGCAATGAATTATGCAAGAAAATATATATTGTTTTGTGAACATTAAAATAATAATGTACTGCAACATGACAACAAAATAACGAATGCAATGATATAGAATCTCCTTTCTATTTCTATTGACGAGAGTAATGTAAATAATTGAAATTATTATTTTGGCGTTTATTATTAAACACATTTCATTAAATAGCTTTGTTTGTAAAATGCAGCAATTGTTATTAAGTATTTATGTATTTCCGCAGTAACTGTTTGAACTTTTGTAAATGAAAATGAGTATCATTCTAAAATTTCTCGATTTTGCTTATTTTTTTTAATTATTAAATAATTACGAAATGATATTTTTGATTGATGAGTAAGAATTGAACTACTGAAAGGAATAGCATTTTTAAACAAACTCTACTTAATAATCAATCGAAAGATTGTGGAAAAAAATGTCATACATAAATATTTGTGAAACATAATTTCAGCACATTTATTCAATCTAATAAGTAAAGAATTTCTGTCAGTAAACATGCAAGTATTATGCATGTGATAAAAAATATCTGCCGTATTAAAAAAAAAAAAAAAAAAAACTTTAAAAAATCCAGTTATTTTTCGAAATCTGTTGCATTTTTATTAAAATATGGCAAAATACTGGTTATATTTTAATAGATTTTTTAATTGAATTAAAAATGTCACCTTTTATAACAAATTCTTTTTTATCAGTATTTAATGACAATGCAAATATTTAGTGCCTACATACAAAGAATTGAGCCTGTTGGCTGAAGGATTATGTAATAAATGAGTTGATATGAGCTAAATTTTCCAATCAGTATTGAGATGATATATCTTTTAATTTTGTAAGTTTTATGTTAAACACATCTGCGAAAAGTGCAAAAGAAAAACCTCGAGGAATTATACTTCCCAAAATAACATAAAATTTCATTATTCAAAAGTTAACAAACCAAATGTAATCGTTTAATAATCGAATGTGTTATTTTTATTATCATAAATTTAATACAGACAAATATTACATAAATAAAATCTTTAAAAATCGTGGAATTATCAATAAAATAAATAAGCTATATGCAAAAATCTAAAAGAATTAACAGTATGAAACTAACGAGCATTTGGTTTTTCATGTAAATTGCTGTATATTAATGGGTAATATGAAATAACCAATCGTAAAAAGGCATTAAATAAATTTTATTCTAATGCAAAATGTCCAAGTCACTATTTTTAAGTCAAAAAATTTAATATAAGTTATTATTTTTAATTTAAATAAAAGGCATTTTTTTATAAGTTTCTAGTTTATCAAATCCATATTGAGTGATGAAGAAATAATAGTTATTAATATTTAATTTAAATTGTGTACGGTAAAAAAAAAAGATAAATAAGCTTAAATTTAGATAATAGAAGGTTTGAAATGAATAAAAAAGATGCGAATTATTTATTAAAAGAAATAGCGAAGAAAATTATATTGAACATGAATCCTATATAAGAACGCTTAAAGAGATGCGACATAATTTATTATTTGTAATATATATATACAGATAGTTTCAGAACGAAATTGTTGAAGCGTGCACTAAAACAATAAAAAATTAATTATTTGCTTCATTAAAAAAGTTTTTCTTTCTCGCGATGCAACAGAAAAAAAATAAATAAATTAATGAAAAATGATGGAAGTTTGAAATTTGTTTCTATGTTGTACAAAATACAAACAAATCTTTTTCTTTGTATAGACAAAGATTGAACATCTCTCTCTTATCAGATTCTTTTATTTTGTTTCCTAATTTTTAATCTCCATTGCTTTTTTCAACTAAAAACAAACAAAGAATTAATTGAGCTGGGTAACATTTCCGTTGGTATTTAATTAAAAAATGCCATCTTAACAAGAAAGATACCTTACGTTTGTAATTTTCATTTCTTATATTTCGAAGCATCAATGCAATTTTAATAAACCAATTAATAATTTCTGCCGTACCTTATTTAAAATATTTGCTTACTATGTAGTCAAACAACTTTGCCGAAACATTTTAAAGGATTGTATCTCATTTAAAGTTATCATTTAATTGAAACATGAATAATTTACCATCCAAATTAATTTTCCTTGTTGCTCTGTTTCATTTAAAATAAAATAAAAAAGGCCGGAATCATAACATAATAAAGAACATAACAAAGTTTAATTCATTATTTTAATAAAATTTCAAATCATTATTCATAAAATTAATTGTGCGTGAAAAGAAACAGCTCGCGGTGTTTTTAGGTTCACTTTATTTTATTCTTTGAAGTTATTACTTGTTTAGATGCGATGTATACATCGCATCTAAACAAGACTAACATCTATTTGCATAATAAATGGGAGAAATTTAATGTAGTTCTTCAACATCCTAAATTTTTTATGTTATACTAGAAAGCAAATTTTGATAGTTATGTGTTATTTAGAATTTTCTCAACTGTATTGAATTGAAATTTTTGTAATTTTTAATAAAATCGAGTGTCGATAGAAGAAAATGAAATTGTGCGAAGCTATTTTTTAATTAGGTCTGTAGTATAAACTCCTCCCAGAAAATGGTTGAAATGCAGTTCGTACACTATTGATTGGCGCTCGTTTCTCCCCTTTTTTATAACTTTGATTGACCTATAAGTTGCATTTTCTTATGTGCATATCTTGCATTTTTATGACGCCATCTTTAAGCTTTTGATTAAAATGTATAAAATTTGCATTTATTATGCATATACATTTATATACATTTATTATATGTTATGTTATTATTTAGCATTAACATTTATGTTTGTTGTTGTTTGTTGTTTCTTATCCCACTTGGCAAGCCAAGCCCACGAGCCCATATGGACTCATGATTGAAGGGGAAGGAAGCAGCTTCTGTTGTGATGGAGCACCCGTAGGTAGAAGCCTGACTTTTGCCCCGTGACGCTCTTACAGTCATAGAAGACCGGGACCTACGGCTTAAAGTGGATTCCGAACCACTACAAACATCCATGGCACCGCCGGGATTCGAACCCGAAACCTGTGGCACCGAGCGCCAGAGCGCTAGACACTCGGCCATTCAGGTCCCAAATTTGCCAACGGCACGCAGTGTTCCCAGGTGGTCACCCACCCAAGTACTGACCGCGCCCAATGATGCTTAACTTCGGTGATCTAACGAGAACCGGTATATTCAGCATGGTACGGCCGTTGGCTATTAACATTTATTATATATATATGTATATATTTATTTACATATACATTTACTTTACATTATACATTATTACTCTACGTATTATTTTGGGACATTCATTATATCTATCTCAAGTTTTATTTATTTCTTTGGAGGTTTTTAAATTCTAATGTAAAACTTTTTTCCAGGAGCAATCAGTTTTTGATGTCCTTTCGCATTGTTGATTCATTCTTCCTTTCATTTTGTTCATTTCTACTTCCTTTCATTTTTTACATTCATTTATCCTTTCTTAATGTTTATTCATTCATTCATTCTTATTATTTGTTTAGCGTTTATTTGTTTCACTCATCACTTATCACTTGAAGAAACTCGCACATGTATCAGGTAAAAAAAAAAAAAAAATCACATTTTTATTTTCGCTTACAAAATTCTGCATCTTTTTAATTTTCATGTTATGAAACATGAGAACATAATAAAAATAAAATAAATAAATAAAAATAATAAATAAATGATTAAAATTTTGTTTAATCCTTTAATTTAATCTGCCCATTAAATAAAAGGGTTAAATAAAATTTTACATTTTACACTGTTTTCATAGGCATCATAAATTCAGAGCAATATACTCTAGATACTCCTCTCTCTGTATACTATACTTCACATTAAGCTAATCACTTAAAATTTGGACTGTTAGTTTTTACAATATTAAAAAAAAAGCAATCCAATTTAAAGATGAAGCATTCTAAAACTACAAAAACAAATTTTAATCGCTCAGTAAAAGAAGAGGGAAAAAAAATACGAGCGCAATCATGCTGAGTCCGAACAGCAAAGGCAACTTGGAAAATGTTGTTGTTTTTTCCTCCACAACAAAAGAGCAATAAAAATGTTTTTCTTCCAGAGTTTGTTTTTCCAGAGATGAAATACGATCTCATTTCCATAATGGAAACACCTATCTGAGGCGAAAATGTTATAACTCATATAAAATTTATGGCTCTTATCAGTTCTCTGGCTTCGTCAGAAGCACAGACGGAAGTAGATTTTGAAAATTTCGGAGTGGGTTGTTAAAGCGATGCTAAATTTCGAAAATGGCGTCCTCTTTGAAAAAAATCATGAATTATTTACCAGATAAGAATCAAGGTTTGACAAAATGCCCCACTTTTGTAGTCAATTCGCCCTATAACTTTAAATCTCGACACGTTTCGTTTTTAGATTATTTTTCTCCACAAAGTATTTGGTGTTTCGGTGCGATGTAGGCCGCACACTCGAAAAATTATTTGAGAGTTTCAATTTTATTACGAAAAGAAATAGATTCGATGGTCATTTAAATCACGCCGCTATGGAGAAAATGTAATTTCGCACAGTTTGTGTGTGGATATGGGTTGTATTTTTTTAGACTTGGAATATAAAAAATGACAATACATCATGCTTTCATAAATTTTAATCTCGCCAATTGTCTATTTATTTATTATGTTTCTTTTTAATTTAGAGTGAATACATTTTTAGTTCAGGATTAAATTTTTATGTCAAGATTATTATGACTGATTAATGAAAAGAATAATTAAATGACTTTGCCAAAGATATTTTTTTCCTCCTAATACAGCTGGTAAACACTTAGACAGTTGTCTTGGATGCCTTAAGCAAGCTCTACACAGGCGTTACTCAATTTGCATTATCCAGGGGGGGCGTGTAACTTGAAGATAAGCCGGACGCGGAGTAACGCTGCCCCCGCAACGCTCTACGATCCTATTAGACTGGGACCTACAGTTTAAAGTGGATTCCGAACCACTACAAACATCCATGGCACCACCGGGACTCGAACCCGAAACCTGCTAACCGAAACCGAGCACCAGAGCGGTAGTCATTCGGCCATTCAGGCCCACTTTGCAAAAGATATAAATAGTATTCTTGCCAGAAAAATATATATTGTAATAATGTAAATAAAAATGTTAAAATAAAAAGAAATTTAATATTATTCAGTCGAATGAAAACATTAAAAACTTGATTGCTTGTTGTTCTTGAACATGGACGGCCCTCGCATTATATGTGTGCCATGAATGGCCCGCAGAGTGATGAGGGGAGGGTCTTCAGGGAAGTGATTGCTTCGCGTTTTACGTGTCATATAGTAGAAAAAACGGAGAAATTCTCGCCAAGCAATCTGTCGGCCAAGAACGGAACGATTTATTTTAAGCCAAGATGGCGGAACGGCCAAGATGCGAACGCCAAGATGGCGGAACGATTTATTTTATCTCTACAAAATTTCAGCAATAGCATGCGTATTCAAGAAAGTGGATATTTCTTCATAGCTTTTATTTGATTATCAAAAAGAAAACGAAAAAGAAAAAAACAGGTTTCTAAGGTTTATATATGTATATAACCTCAAGTGCCATTGTGTGCTGTATTCAAATAAATATGAAATGACAGAATCGCTTCCAATTTTATCCATTGCTCTTAAAACTGCGCTTATTTTTCAATCTCGTTTACAACTTATACGCAAAAGAGAAGACCCTTTTAAGACCCGAAATTATTCATATGAATCAAACTGTTGGTGTTTGAACAATTGCATCCGCACATTTCCCGAGTGCCATTCAGTCAGTTTAATGCAGACAGAAATAAATGACTTCTTATCCCATATTTCTGTATTTTAATTACAGAAGAAATAAGTCCCAATTCAATTGCACTGTGAATTCCTTTTTACTAGTAGTAATTTGGCTCAATTGACCTATTGAAATATTTCTAAAACTTCAAAGAGCAAAGCCCACTGCTTCCATTATTCCTTGCTTATTGTATAAAAGTTTATATATATATTTAGTTTTCATGTATTGTTTCTCAACTATATATATATATATAATATATAATATATATAGTTCTTAAACAATACACGAAAACATGAACTGTATAATGTATTATTTCTCAACTATATACAGCTATAGTTTCGTATATTGTTTCTCAACCCCACTTTCTTGTATTTTTGAGTGAGAGAGCTGGACTGTCTCAGACCGACTTGCATATTCGTTGAGACATATCGCGCGCATGCCACCATGATGAAGACGAGATCCTTCTGTGCGCCGCTTGTAAGCGTAGCCCACCAGCTAGTAAAATATTATTCGTTAGTGTTACGATTTACGACAGTTTTATTATCAAATTTTTTATGAAGTTGTGTTAGCGATTAAAACTCGTGCCGCACAGTCATCTTTTGAAAATTTGGCTTTTAAAACAATTCCTAAATCGCGTAATAAACAAGTGATATAAAAACAAAATTTTTTAAGTCAATTCCTGCTTTATTTTCACTCTATTGTAGAAAGTCCTTTCTAAATACTTTTTATTCATTTATAAAAGTTTATCTGGCGCCATCTATATGCAACTTAAATCTAAAAAAAAAATTAATTAATTAAATTCAATTAATAAAATAATATTTGAAAAAACTGTATTTACATTAAGTATTAACCACTACAAAGTTAAAAAAAACTGCAATTGAACTTGAGTGGATGAACAAAAAGTATTTTACGAACGATTGAAAATTTGAACAAGATATATATAGGGAGAGTGTGAGCTAATAGAAGCAATTGAAAAAAGAAATGAAACCGCCACTTTAAACTGAAGCGAAAATAACACCGAAGCATTTTATAAGCCATCAGTCTTAAATGAAAAGCATATCCACTGCTGCAAGGAATTCGATTACCCACGATATCGGCGGCCACCAAAGCGCTTTGAGTACCACTGCTAAACTTTTCCGCCTCAAAACCAACTAGCATTTCTCTCCATAACCGTAACGGAGATGTAATTGATAATTTTCCTCGATAAATTAGCGCCGTTGAGAACTCACTTCGAGTCGTCCCCACAATGCAGAACTGCACCCACGCACATTCTTCTGCCGTTACCTCTGGCTCTAATAAACAGGGAGCATCCCCACAGCCGAGCAGCGGCGATGAAGCCGATATTAACAGCAATTTGTCCCGGCAGCTCGCTCCAAGTAATTAGTAATTATTGGGCGTGTTTATCCGGATGCCTAATGCCACTTAGAACTCCGGTAATTCGCACGGCCATCTGGGGACCCGAGCGTTCCAATTTGTTGCCCTTATTGCCGAATTTGGTTTATTTATGAATGGCTCCCGATTGTGTTGGGCATCGATACGTCTCCAGAAGGGACAGGGATGACTACAGTGACGGTTATGACTAACACAGGAAATGTAATTCTGTGTTGCAGTTTGACTTTTGCATTGCAACTGAAATGAAATGAGTTTTGGGGAAAAAAAACATTTTTTTTCTTCTTAATACAGAAAGAGGTACGCAGCAATCCTCTGTGCGATTAAAGCGGGTCTCACCTGTGGTGCATTCTCATAAAGCTGAATTTTCTACATTCACATATTTTGTAACGATTTTGAAAATGTATGTCATCATCATAACGGGCTCGACAGCCCGTTGTGGGCCTTGGCCTTCTTTAAAAGATCCAGCCAGGCTGTTCTCCTCTTGGCCGTGGACCTCCAGTTTTTGATCTTAATAACATTCAAATCAGAGTCTAAACAGTCGACCCATCTCTTTTTCAGTCTTCCCTTTGGTCGTTATCCAAAAGGGATTACATTGAAAACCTTCAAAGCAGGTATATGCATGTAAATAAAGATAATTTCATTTTCAAATGGATCATCATGATAATTCCCTTTTGTTGAACGATCATCACATCTTGATTTGCATGATAAAAATTCGTTTTCCTTAAAATATTAAAGTTACTTGTATTCCACTTTTCCACTAGGATCTTTCAGAGGTCCATCCAGGATATCACCTCTCTTCTAGTTTCATTTTTAGTTTCTTTCGAACGTAAAGCTGCCTATTTAGAGGCGTCTCTATCCTTTACTGTGAAAATGTTTGGATAAAGTCGTGGAACGTCTTCTTTGAAAATTGTTTTTTGAATATATTTCTGATAGCAACCCGAGGTTTTTCTTATTAAGAGAATCCACTCATAATCATAAAACCTTCGTCAAATTTTTCCTCTTTTCTCTGAATCAACATTTTAAATCTTTTTCTACTCTTTATCGATAGTAAAGTGAACTATTTCTATTACAGACAGATAAATATATCCACGCCGCATGCATTTTAACTACACATTTCCATTTTTTCCCCTATCAAATAATTTTTATACAACAATCTGCATATTGTCTTACCCCGAAAAACATATTTTGGGATTAGCGAATGATTTAGTCTTTTGTTTTGTTGTTTTGATGGGCTTTTAATCCTATTTTATAATTGTCCTTACAGTTCCTGTAAAGACTTTGCGAGATTCTTTGGAAGACGTTTTTCTTTTAAAACTTATGGGGATGGGGTTTCAGATATTAATAATCGGTTGTTACGTTTGTATTCATTTTTTCATCTTTTGCCGCTCAAATGTCAACTTTGAGTTTCTTTCATTATGTTCATGATGTCATTTATATTATGAGCGAAAAGTATTAAAATAATGATTTTCACTTTTTTATTTAATAATCGAATAACTCTTCGTAAAGTGCAAAAATATGGCCTTCGATTCATTATTTATTTTCTAGCATTTTTAAGCAACGACTCATTTTAAGGATGCAGGAGATGATTAAACGCCATTCCGAATGAAAGCCTCTGAAGTTGCTTTTTATTTATCTGAATGTAATTTATGGAGGAGATCAAAATCTTTGCAAAAATGTCCGAACACCCTATATTCATTCAGATATATGCATTCTAATAGAGAATGAACTCAAAGCAGTCCATAATTCGAATATATGCGGATAAGCAGAGATTCAGTTTGAATTCAAATACATTGTTTTTCGGATTTTTATTATTAAATTCCGATCAGTGTAAACTTTTATTTAAAAAAACAGTCTATCAGAAATTACAACGCATTCTTAATTGTGAGCTAATTCAATGAAATGTTTATAGGTATTTCAATATATTTAATGACCTTTTGTTCCTCGTGAATTTGTATGCGTGCATTTAAAACAGTATCCCTGATGCTGCATGTAATGTAAATCGTGGAAAGGATAGAGTTGTAAAAACTAACTGCAATTTAGTTACAAAATGTATTAAACTATTATTATTATTTTTTTTTTTTTACTTCTAATGTAAAAACAAAACTATTCTAGGAATATCACTGATTTTACGTAAATTTTTCTTTAAATTAAAGTTGTTGTGTTAGTGCTGTCAATACTTTGCACCAATATGTAATAGGTACTTCTTCTCTTTGGAATTTCAAGTTAATATGAAGAAAAGCCTGCTCACAAAAATTTTGTTATGGTGTAAATTTATTACGTTTAGTATTATTATTTTTTTTTAAAGTTGGCGTCGTAAAAATCTATGCTTTTCTGATTGTTCAATCGTTAAGTAATTGATTTTTTTTATATAAAAAGAAGATAAATTACCTTGGGAGAAAATATCACTTTTCAAAATATGTTGAAAGTTTTATGCAACGTTTACAGCATTTATATGCAATTTTCTTAAAGTTAATGTAACCATTCCAACAGTTCTAGACGCCTATTCTGGTTTTCAGAAGAAAAAAAAATATTTAACCATTTCATCTCAGGACGGATGGAAATTACTTTTACGTTATTTAACTTCTGCTTTCGAACAGTTTGATGGCTTTCCAATTTGCCCATTTCGCCATCTTCACAAATCCATTAAATCTTTATGGAGCGTACATTCATAATCTCTCCATTAAGCGGAGGACCATTGTGATGCGACCACTTTAATGCACGCCATTAATTGAAAAGGACAAATCCTTCCTTGCCAAAAGGAGGCGCACAATGGCTGGAAAACTCGATTGAGAACGAAGCCAACAGAAGCTTGTAATAATACTGCTCAACAGAGACCTCCTGCATTATGTACCATCCCCACCAGCACTTTTAATGGCTGGTTCTAACCGAAGATCTGCCTCTAATATTAATGGAACAGAGTCAGTTTCTTTGACGTCCTTCCGGCCTGCACCCTAAAAGCTTCTACCTCCACCCCCGCGCCCTGTCTCTGGTGCCCGCGTGACATTTAATCGGCTCGCGTTGCTGTTGTCTTTGCGATCAGAGGCTCAGTTGATGGGACTTCTTCGGGAGGAAGAACGTTCCGACTTAGGTGGTTTAAGGTTCCGTGTGTGTGTGTGCTGATGACGTCAATGATATCAATCTGATTGACGTGGGGGGAAGGGTCGCTGTCGTTAGAACTGCGACCAAGTGTGTGTGGGTGGATTGATGATAAATTAATCGTATGAATGGCTTTCAAAGTTCCTGCTAATTATTTTCAAAGACAATTTGCGTTAAAAAGTATTTTAAATGCATTTAATGTTTAGCAATTTGCCTAGTCTATCAAAAAGTCTAGTCTGTAGTAATTTGCATTAAAAAGTGTTTTTAATGCAAATTGCTACAGACTAGACTTTTTGGTAGACTAGGCTGATTGCTAAACCTTTTTACAAAATGCATCAGACAATAGTTATGTTGGTAAATAGTAATAAATTAAAACTAGCATTTGAATAAAATGCTAGAAAATTTCATACTTTTTGTATTTCATTAATTTCCCATGTGCTAATATTTTGAGTCGAAATCTTGATCGGAAAACACTTTTAGACAAAAAATATATTAAGTTAATCTATCAATCTAAATATATTAAGTTATTTTAGAAAAAATTTCAATTCATTTTTTTTTTTTTCACTTTTCCACAACTTTTTAAAACGTATCGTATATGACTTTGATAAAAGCTTTCATGAGTTTTGAAATGTGTATTATTTTGTACTTTCAATACTCCAGTTGAAGTGAAAACTAAAGTTACTTCATTTAAATAAAGGTATAATGGATTATTAGTAGTGCAATTAAGTTTAACGATTGTAAATCGATTATAAAATTAAGCTCAAATATTAAAAACGTAGACAATGAAGATTTATCAATGGATAGTCATAAGCACTGGCACAAGGAATAACTGATTCCGAATTTTATACAATGAAATAAGTGTTCAAAAACTAATTTAACATTTAGCACATTATTTCTTAAAAAATAATTTTCCGCTTTTTGTTCTATATTTTGACATTCATGTCGTGTCTTCTTGTGTCCAAGTCAGCCTCATCTTGAGGAACTGTAACCGTCGTCTCAGCTAATCTAGGACATTTAGGCAAAACCGTAGTTTTGGATGCTTTACATTCGATTGTGACATAGCTATTGAGATATATGTTTTTCGATGATGATAAATACTCATCATGGAATAAGTGCGATCGTTGCTTCAACTTGATCTTCCAAGTACCATTGCACTTTTGAAGCGAGCGAGTGACACCATCAGAAAACTCTCTTCCAGGACATTCCGGGAAGTCAACCTTATCTTTAGTGCTATCAATAGCACTTCCTAATGTTATAATAATGCTTACTTAAGAGACTCGTAACTCGAATGAAAAATAATAATGCTCGATGAGACTGTAGACGACCCCATAAGCAGAAATCGAACACGGTTCTCAATACACAGTGCCCAGGTGTATTGCCAAATGGATCCTCATGCTAATTTCCAGTTGTGTTAGTAACTATGTTTAAAGAACCAATTGTCCATTAATTCACTAAGATTTTTCATGCACTTTGAAAGATAAAGCATATGAGAATTATTTTTAATTTAAAATAAGTAAATGTAATTCAATACAAAAGATTGTTTACTTCGTTAATTTTTTTAGAGAGGTTATCAAACCGAATAAGCTGATCAATTATGGAGAAAAATCTACAATAATTACAAATAAATATATTTTGTTAGTGAGTTAATCTCGCTAAACTATTACAAAGAACATGATAACTGCCAATTCTGTTCCTATACGCTATTAACCATCAACATAAAAATAAAGTTCACATACATTGAAGAAGACATTGAGCATTTAATTATGAACAATGTTTTCAAATACCTATATAAATCTATAACACAATCTGGGATAATGTCGAATAAAATCAAATTTAGCTATTTATCTATATATATATGTGTATAAATTAGATTATATATATAATCTAAAACAATGAATTTTTATTTTTATTTTTTATGTTTTGAAATTTTAAGATTTATCATTTTTGGAATGTATTTTTTAAATGAGCATGAATTACTTATGTAAAAGAATGTTAGAGGTTTAGATAATTTGTTATAAAAATCTAAGTTAATTAGTTTTTAGTTATTATTCATTATGGATTTACATAAATATAACAGTTAAATACTATGAGTAAAAAGAAAAATCAAAATTATCTTTTTGATATTTGTCAGAATATTTTAAATTATTTTTCGTGAGAAACATAATCAAAAATAAATTTAAATAAATCTGCAGTCGCGCAAATAATTGTATTTTATTTAGAAAACAATAAAATTGTATACATTTCATGCAATTCATTAATTTACAAAAAGAAAGTATTGCTATTATTTTATTTATTTATTTTTGTAAAGGAAATTGCCTGAAGCTTCTTGTGGGAATTAAGAATGATTTAAAATATTAAAAGAAATAGAAAGTTGATTTTTTTTCTGTCGTGTACGAGGAAAAAAAGCGATCAGGTTTCAGCGAAAGGAATATTTTAACGCGAATCCAATATCTTGATTGTATTATCATATTTAGCACGTTAAATTTGAATTTCTAATCCGTTCGCTTGCTAAGAAGAATCCATAACTTCTCTCTCACATTGCATATAAATGCAGAATTTCTGCACTCATTTGAAAAGGTTCAATTTGATTAAATATTTAAGTCACTCGCCAATTTAATTCTTTCATTTCGCAAGCTGAGGGTCGAATTTGTTTCCTGACTGGTTCTTGGTATGGGAGCGGATAAATAATTTCGATCTTATCAAGGCATGTACTCGTGCGAAATTCCAAACATCATAGTAAAAAAAATATATTTCATAGGCTAATTAATTCAAAGTATAAAGGGATAAAAGCTAAACACAACTCTATCACGAAACCTGCATTATAAAGGATTGGATTAAATGTAATGACATGCAAAATAAAATCCATTACAATTATAAAACCTTTATTTTTTTATCTTAATTTTTTTTTTCTATTTCAGTTGGATTTATTCAAATTCCATTTTCGTGATTTTTTTTATATGCGTCTGTCACTCCCTTTTTTTTCAATTCCTTCTATTAGCTCACACTCTCCCTATATATATCTTGTTCAAATTTTCAATCGTTCATAAAATACTTATTCATCCAACTCAAGTTCAAATAGATTTTTTTTTGAATTAGACACTTGATGTTAATGCAGTCTTTCCAGATATTAATTCAGTAATTAAATTTAATTAATTCATTTTAGTTTATTTTTAGATTTAAGTTGCACCCATAGATGGCGCCAGATAAGCTTAAAAAAATGAATGAAAATTATTTATAAAGGACTTTCTGCAGTATAGTGAAAAAAAAGAAGGAATTGACTTTAAAAAAAAGTGTTTTTATATTACTTGTGTTGTATGCCGGTGATGGGCACGAAAGTCTTCCCGAAAACTCGAAGAGAAGAGCTCCTTTTGATGTCATCCTTAGGTTCAAATTGTGGTTGCAACATTGTAGACCGCCCATTGTGTGCCCCGTGTAGCTCGGATTCTGCTGTATACAGCATTCATTATATTTCTGATAGTGTTGTGAAATATAATGAATTATATTTACAACCCACTTACAAGTCTTTATTAAAAAATGTCAAACAAGACATAGAGTATGTTTGTAAGGAAAATACTGCATGAAAATGTTTATTTTCGAAATGCCAAGGGTTATGTTTACTAGAACATAATATTGATTATTGTCCTAATAGGAGTTGAATACTGACTAACAACACACGTAGTTTTTTGAGCTATAAATCAAAATAATAAATTATAGCCATTGACTGCATGTAAAGGGGATCTTTCAAACTTGTCTGTTTACAAAAACGCCAGTGGGAATATAATCAGTTGAAGTTGATATCCACGCCCATGCCATGATCTTGAATTGCGTTCCTTTAAATTTATAATTGCATGTTTTATATTAAACTGAAGCTAAACCTATGACTGTTGAAAATTTTATACTAACTTGAAAAAGATAATTTTACTCAAATGTGAAAATAGCATTGAACAATATGTACGAACTTTTCCATCGATAACAATGACACATCATCCAATGTTAAATCCATTACAGATTTGTCAGCTCATATTTTACCTTTTGCAAATCAAATTCACCCATCTCAAAATTAGAGTTTCATTTATATTAGCACATATACTCCAACAAATATACATTTGCATATATATATACATTTACTCTTGTATATTTTATGCGAACGTACATATGTACCTTATATTTTTATTTTCTGCGCAAATCCCTCCCGTACCTACGGCTACGTAAATCTCTACTAATTAGAAACGTGCAGGTAGGCCATATTTACATCACGAAAAACCCACCGACTGATGATGGAGGAGGATAGGGATTTGCGGGAGGACTTTTAAGGGTAACTTCCCAGCATTTGCGTGTCGCATGGTAATGCACACGCATGCATACTGCCATACATATATAAAGGACATACACATATAAATGATATATCCACAGTCGGGTAATCGCGCCCATAATTACATTTGTAATACATGTACATAATTGCATAATTGCATAATTACATTTGTATACTTATTTATGTAAATAAGCACTTGTAGCTGAATTCGCATATATAATCATGCTTACTAAAAATACTAACTTTCGCATATCCTCATCCATATTTAAGCATACGTCTTTACCCATACCAGTGCATAACTACTCATTGAGAAATATATATGCATATATCTCTTTATAAACATACATATATACAAGTATTAACAAATGTAACCCTAATTTTGAGAGGTTGAGTTGGATTTGCAAATGTTTTTTTATTGCTTTTGAAAGGCAAAGTGGGGAATTTGACATGCAATTTCAAAAGCGAAATTGGATGGTCAAACCTGCACATTACGAAATCAACATGAAACTCATCATCTTTTCTCGTCGTTCTGTTTGGAACTAAAGTCATTCTACACCCAAATGGTAGTTTTTCTAAATAATAATGAACATTGATTCTCAAGGCAAGTAGTGTGGTTCAACATTGTATTAACTATTATATCAATTGTTTCGTGAATAGGAACAGCTTCAATCAACATTTTGTAATTTCTCCTTTTTCTAGTTTTATACTTTCATTGAAGCTAGAATTTAAAGTTTTTTTGGAGAACATATTTGCCTTTCGGCATTGAAGTACATGAAATTAAATAACTTTCATATTAGGCATTTTTCCATTCTTTTTAAAATTATCTAATTACATTATTGATAAGGCATTAGAATTCCATGTATCAATTTCTTTTGGAATTACAAATTTTGCATCCTTTTAACCAAATTAAAATTAATTATTTAAGGAGACACAAAAAGTATGTATAGCTATTTTCTCACCAAATTTATACTTTTCGGTATTTCTGCTATAATGGGCATTGAATTGGCATGATCCTGTAAAATCATGTACTATAAATAAATAGCAAGAGATTTCACAAAAATAATGATTTCATTAAATGTAAATGGAAGAGGAGCTTCTTTTTAAAACAAGCAATATAAAAAAACAAATTTTTTTAAGTCAATTCCTGCTTTTTTTTCACTCTATTGCAAAAAGTCCTTTATAAATAATTTTCCTTCATTTTTTTAAAGTTTATCTGGCGCCATCTTTGGGTAGATATATGTAACTTAAATCTAAAAAAAAAATATAATTAATTAATTAAATTAAATTACTGAATTAATATTTAAAAAAACTGTATTGACATCCAGTGTCATCCACTACAAGTTCAAAAAAGAAAATGTATTTGAACTCGAGTAGAGGAATAAAAAGTATTTTAATTACGATTGAAAATTTGAACAAGATATATATATATAGGGAGAGTGTGAGCTAATGGTAGGAATTGAAAAAATACTCCTTTTTGACTTCCACATTAAAATGAATTTCCACGATCTCAAGAAATCGAGTCGACCATCTCGACGACCTCTTAAGAAACCAAACGAAATGAATCTGTAAATAAAGATTACGGAAAAAAACCGACAAGAAACTCTCTCGAATGCTTGCCTAACTCGCTGGAAAATAAACTGAAAACAAAATTAAGAAATAAGTAAAAACTTGAAATAGCGAAATCCTGGTGCGAGTCGAATGGGCCCGCGACCATTACTGGGCAGAAGTTAAGCGGAGTAATCAAAGATCCGTTAAGTGAAAAGTGAGCGCCTCATTTAATCCTCATGAAGACGTACGATCCTCTGGCAAACTGCGCTCCGGCAAAGCAGGGGTCGTAACGGTGGCCGTGCAGCATCCATCTGGGTCCGCCCTGGTGCAACAGTGCGTAATGCTTGAGACAGTGACTCCATGTTCACGGTTCATAAGGAGAGAAATGAGTCTTGGTCAGAGCATGCGAAAAGGGCGATGGATGCTAAAACAGAACACAGAAAATAAAGAACACAGAGCTTTCCTTCCGTCCTATTCATTTTTTCTGAAAATAATTTGAGCATAAATATACATGTAACTAATTCAAATAGCAAACATACATTTAAACATTAGCAGATAATTACTCCGTTCATTCAAAATTCATTTAATTCTATTACAGATATATTTGACAGAGGAAATATCAGATTATTAGAGTGCACTTGGAAAATTCCGTATAGTCTGATCGTGAATCGCATAGAATGGTAAATAGACGAATCGATTATTTGTTAGGGGTGCTAATCAGACATCAGATTATTTGTTAGGTGCAAAACTACCGTGAAGAACAAAGTATAACAGTTAGTGTGGCATTTTTTCATCTAATTTTTTTTAAATAGTGTAATATAAAATGTGAATTATTAAAAAATTACGTTTTTATTAAACTTAAAATCCCCCCTAACGGGCATTTTCTTCCCTATGACTCCGCTCATTTTGAATACGTCCGACTTGTCCGCTTGCCATTTTTTCTTACTTTCGAGGGTCGAACTGCACCTCAGTTGCATCCATTTCAATATTTAAATATATTAATTTTATAATAATTAAATAAAAAAGTAAAATTTTAAAGGAAAAAAAGAAAAATCGAATACTTCATGGGGATGAAAATTTGAAGGCAAGCACAGTGCACTAAAAAGTTCAAACACTTTCTTATAGAAGGAGAAATATGATGGCAAATTGAGAAAAAAATTCCGCTAACTTAAAAATGTATTGATTATGCACGCCTGGACACAAATTTAGAAAAACATTACACATCGGAGTGATGTCATTGTCACAAATCGACCCTTTAAGAGATCCATGAAGCAATTCCTTCTATTGGCTCACACTCTCCCTATATACATCTTGTTCAAATTTTCAATCGTTCATAAAACGCTTTCTATTCATCCACTCGACTTCAAACACATTTTTTTTTTTTTTTTTTTTTTTTTTGAACTCGTAGTGGATGACACTGGATGTGCATACAGTTTTTTAAAATATTAATTCTTTCATTCAATTTAACTAATTCATTTTAGTTTTTTTTAGATTGAAGTTGCATATATCTACCAATAGATGGCGCCAACTTAAAAAAATGAATGAAAATTATTTATAAAAGTCTTTCTGCAGTATAGTGTGAAAAAAGTAGGAATTGATTTTAAAATTTTTTGTTATGTATTACTTGTTAAAACTATAGGCATTTAACTAAATTTGCCTCAGCAATATTTTCTTCTTATAAAAATTTCTGCCAGTATGGAATTGGGCACATGCGCCGTTAGTTTCATGGATCTTTTGTGCACACAGAATAACAGAAATCGGGAAGTTGAGTTTGAAATTTGTTTGTGGATGTCATAATGTGAAAGCTTTTTCAGACTCTGTTTGTTATTTGGCGATTTTTTTTTTTTTTTTTTTTTTTTTTTTACCCACTAACCGCATTGTGCGCGAATAACCCTTGAGAAAAATAAATAATTTTTCATGCTCAAAATATCAACTACAAAGCAGTATTTTTTGTCTTCTTTCTAAATCCGGCACATATAATAAATCCGGTACAAACAAAAATTTGAGGATTTTGTACGAACCTCAGTGAACAAGATGTCGTTGTGGGACGTTCACAAAAGATAAGCGAGATAAGAAAATAAGTAAGGGTATAAACTTATTATTCGAAACACCTCATTTTAAAATGTTTATTTAAAATGAACGCGCATTTGCCGAGTGATTTCAATTATGCGTGATTTGACATCCAATACGTGTTTTTACCTATATCCAGGCACCCGCTCTGCATTCCATTTTGAATTGTGTCTGATTTTCAGAATGTTAATAGTTTTTTTAACAAGTAATATGAAAAAAAAAAATTTAAAGTCAATTCCTACTTTTTTCACACTCTATTGCAGGAAGTTCTTTATAAATAATTTTCCTTCATTTTTGAAAGTTTATCTGGCGCCATCTATTGGTAGATATATGCAACTTAAAACTAAAAAAACCAAAAATAAATGAATTAAATTTAATTACTGAATTAATATTTGTTGAAAACAGTATCAACATCCAGTGTCATCCACTACAAGTTAAAAAAAATGTATTTAAACTCGAGTGGATGAATAAAAAGTGTTTTATGAACGATTGAAAATTTGAACAAGATATATATAGGGAGAGTGTGAGCTAATAGAAGGAATTGAATGAATACACATTTGCCGAGTGATTTGACATCCAATACCCGTTTCTACCTATATCCAGCCACGTGCTCTGCATTCCACTTTGAATTGCGGTTGATTTTCATAATGTTAATAGATTTTTTAAAAAGACATCGGTGCACCTCATGTATAACACGAAATCTGAGGATGATGAGGAGAGGACAGTGACTAAGCTCAAGAACTTTTAGGGGTAGCTGACTCTCATTTGTGTGCAGTATGAGAATAACTCCGGAAAACCTCTTCCAGGCAGCCTGATTATCAATGCGACGCGCTTTACACACTTTGTCATAATCCCCATCCAGGCCTCTCGTTTCTGAAAGCAGTGACTACAACAACGTAGCCAGCGGATTCGAACTTCAGCTCTTCCGCACGAATGCAAGTAGATTGTTATTTCTCAGAATAGTGTCTGAGAATCAATTAGGTTGATTTAACGATTATTAGGCATTACATGTTCAAGTTCTGTCAATGAAATGAGTGACAAAATATGATAAATGGAAATTTGTATATGATCTTTTTATTTACTCGATTTTAAAAGCGTCAATAATTGAATAGAACACATATTTCAATTATTTAATTTTGTGGAATATCTGTATAAACAGTTTTAATACCCGTTTTCAAAGTACGGCGAGATTAATTATTTTTGTTGCCAACAGCATATCTGGAATTCTTTCAATTTCCATTAAGGACAGTGGAATTTCGTGTTATTGAGAATTTCATAAATAGACTTAATTTCAAAGGACATCCAGCTCTGTCCGTCGGCCGTTAACTCGCATTCCGTTCTGCCCACGACAGAAATTCCACCCCCCAATAAAAGAGCCGCCGTTCGATGTTAAAATTTCCCGACCGACAAAAAGCCTCCCAGAATTCCATGAGTGACAGAAACCCGGTACCCGAGGTCGAATTTACCGGATTTAGACTTCATAACAAGGCCTCGAAATGAGCCTGCGTGGGATGGTGACATGAACATTTTCTGGACGGTTTCGAATGTCTGCCGTCGCCATGGTGACCAGCTGACAGTGATGTAATAGAAACAACTGCTGTCCGCTTCCGAGTTGACATCGCCGCCATTCCTGTATTTTTCCGATGTCATCTCTATCAAATGGAGCTTCCACTCGGCGCTCAAGTGACGTTTGAATTTTTTGACGATATCGAATGAGCGGCATGCCACAGGGGGGATGATGCACTGTTGAACTTTTGGATTGACTTTAGATGGCAATGCGATAGGTATTCTGAAAAATACGCCGCCTTCTCATCATACGTCTGGTGTTACACAAAAAAATAAATAAATAAATAAAACAGAACATTATAAAAAAAAAAAAATTTAAGTCAATTCCTACTTTTTTTTCACTATATTACAGAAAGTCCTTCACAAAAAATTTTCATTCATTCTTTAAAGTTTATCTGGCGCCATCTATTGGTAGATATATGCAACTTAAATCTAAAAAAGGACTATAATTAATTACTTAAATTTAATGAATGAATTAATGTTTGAAAAAACTGTATGAACATCCAGTGCCATCCACTACAAGTTAAAAAAAAACGCACTATGAACTTGAGTGGATGAATAAAAAGTATTTTATGAACGATTGAACAAGATATATATAGGGAGAGTGTGAGCTAATAGAAGGAATTGAAAAAAAGAAACCAACTTTTAAACGAATGCATGTTTCTTTATTATTGATTAGAATTTTCTTTATTACGTATTTATTTATTTTTGAAAAAATGTGTCATAACTTTTAATTTAATAAATGCTTTTTGTAGTAATTTTCAATTTAAATTTGATTAATTTTTACGATATCCAATTTAAATGATTCTGAAAAATTAATTTTTTTTCACACCTAACTTTTTAAAAAATGTTTTGTTTTCTTTCCGTTTACTTTTAAGGGGACTTTAGCAGTCGATAATGGATCATTTTGACATGCATCAAAATCATACTTCTTTTCTTCACTTTTTTACTCCTATTCGAAGGATTGTCATAATGAAGTTTTATCTTTACGAAATTGGTTTCCTTTTTTTGCAATTCAATTGATAAGGAACAAATCAACAAAGTTACCCTGTTTCGCACAAGGTAACTTTCAAAATATAAAATATTCTACTTAAATATTTGTATGAAATAGAAGTAATATAATATAATTACTTTGCAAAACACAAATTTTAAAAGATATCTATTATTTAACTATGTTTAAAAAAAACCCTAAAAATTGAAATTGTTAACATTTTTAATATTTATCATGCTGTGTTTCAATATGTACGCGTCTTATTAACAAAATTGAAGTTCACAGAATACATGTACTTTAGTAGAAAATGCAAGCGTCAAATTTTTATAACTCTGCAGTCCTACCTTTTATAATAATATTGTAAGAAAATCGAAAATTGAAAAGACGTGACAAAAAGGGGCACTTTTGACTCTTACATTTTTTGTTACTGCAGCCCCCATTTATATATATATAGAGATAAATTAAATGTGGTTGGTTTTAAAATGTTTCTAACACTAAATTATTATTTTTGAAAAATCGATATTTTGAAGGCCCAAGTTACAATGTCCCCTTAAAATCTATAAATTATTTTTAACATTTTTTAAAAAGAGTTTAAAAAAATAGTTTTTGAATTTCTCTCACCAAGCAAAACATAAACAATTCAAAATTAGCTAAATAATTAGTAATAGTTGATATTAATAGTTTTGAAAGTGTGCATTTACAGTAAATTTCTACAACTCATATAATTAAAATCGCTTGGCAAATTCAATTTTTATTAAAAAATTCATGTTACGAGAGGAGATTTCGAATAGTAACTAACTCTCTCTCTATTTTTTTGTAGTTTTTGTACACAACAATATAATATTAGCACATACATTTAGCAATTTTACCAATGATAATTATTAATTTAAATTATTAAATAAAATTATTCATATTTCAGTATTGTTTTCAATATTTGAAATTAAGTAAAATGGGTTGATTTTGACAGCATGACGTAAAGAACATCTAGTATAACAATAATGTATTGAGAATTTCACGTGTCGGAGCCAAAGAAAAGCTCACATTTTAAAAATATCAAATGGGCCCTTTTACAGTTTCTCTGAATAATAATACAAATTGGAATTTCAGACCTCGAACTAGCTTGCAGCATTCGCGTACATTTTTTTAAATAAATGTATTAATACAATAATAATATAGAATTGAAAGCAGTGTCAAAATTAAATTAGACGTTGAAAAAGATACTAAAGACAGAAAATGCCCGTTTTTTTTTTTTTTTTTTTTTTTTTTTTTTTTTTTTTGTTTTTT
>BPLQ01014506.1:305425-323718 GCA_021605075.1 Caerostris darwini
TTTTTTTTTTTTTTTTTTTTTTTTTTTTTTTTTTTTTTTTTTTTCTTCTTTTTTTTAAATTTTAATTTAATTCTACTGTTTTTCTAGTCTGAGGTCCTGATATTATACAGAAAAATTAAATTTTATGCAATACTTTAATAATTAATTTATATGTATGAGACATTTTATTGAACGATTTTCAGTAACCGTTGTTAAAGCAACATTTATAATGTAATTTTAGAGTAGAAATTCGCATATTTACGTTTTTATAGGATAAAATAAGAACCTTCTCTATTAATAATGGTGGAAAAAAATTAACCTTTCAATCAAGATATTTTGCTTTACAATCTTTTCTTTCTGCTTTCTTTAATTTATTTTTCCCGAAAAAAATATTTTGCCAAAAATAAAAATAAAAACTCTAGTATTTATCCATGGCTCCATAAAATTTCGTTTTTACTCGTGCATTTTTAAACAGCAGAGGGTATTATCGTAAATAAGACAACCAGCTTAATTTTTCTCAAAAATTCTATAAAAAAAATGGTAGATGATGAAGTTAAAATAGATTAACTGGCAACTGGAATTCACTTTAATGTTAAAGAAAATTCCTATGAACTGACCTTTCGTCGCACGCTAAATTAAATTCTTACCTCTCTCTATTCTTTCCTTCAATACGTTCTGCTATAGACTCCATAACTCTCGTATATTAAACTTAAATACGTCAAAAAAGGATTTCTCAAAGTTTCAGAGTAAAGTTTTTTTTTCCAATGTCAGAAAAATCCGTTGTGAAAAAAAAAATGGCTGCTGCTTAATTGAAAAATTCTTCAATTACTTAGAACTTCCGAGCATTTCTTGAAGCTATTTTTAAAGAAAAGATATAATTTATTAAAATGACGACAAGCTGTGAGAGAGGGATTTAATGTCATTATTTTACACACTGTAACAATAATGATAAATTGTATTTTTTGTTTAAATATAATCTTGTTAAAAATTTTATATTAAGAACATAAAACACGCAAGCTGTGGACTTTTTTTTTGTTTTTTTTGGAAGGGGAAGGGAACGTGAATATTTCTGTATTATTAAGATGACAAGACATCGTAGTTCTGTTATAATTATGTAATAACTCTAATTACTTTTTTTTACAATGCTAACATGACTAAGGAAAAAAAATGACAATTTAGAATAAGAGAATAATCATAATTCAGTTTTTAGATTGCTTAAAAATTTCTCCGGTTATTTGTGCCCACTTTTAAAAAATGTGGAACAATTAATGATCCAAGGATATTTATTAAATATATAACAATTAATGCTCGATAGATTAATATAAAGTTTGCTTTACTTTATAAGTCTTGTTAATTTTTTCGGTAACGTCAAAAAATATATGTTAAGAATTCACCTAATTACAGTTTCAGTAATTCAATATCAATTTATACATTTCAGATTTTATTTTGTTAACATTTTTTACAGCTCGTTTTTTTAAAAAAAAATTTTAATTTACAAATTATTTTTAATTTTAAAATACAACTATATTTTAGAGTTGTACTTGAACATCTAATGAATGTTAAAAAGTAATAAGCTTTGTGCCTTATATTTAATGAATTATTTTTACATAATTAAAAGTTATTGTTGACATTTTAATAACAATTTCAATAAAAAATTATTACAGAAGTTGTAAAAATAATATAATTATTTATAAACGCAAAAAAATTGATAATGATATAAATTATGTATTTTAAAAAAAAGCTATTATTTTATTTTATTTTTAATCAGATTGCTTACGGGTTTTTTAAAACTTCACTGTTATAACCAACCTATTTTTTTCAATTATACATATTTCTTATCTGCTTTGTTGTGAATAGTTTATGAAGATTTTCAGCGAAATTCAATTTTAATCTTTTAGAAATAGAGGCACCATTATTCTAGATGTAAAAAAAATGCAGCACGTATTCAAATCCTCCCACATTATTTTGCTATCTGGTTTCAGTCCCATCAAAAAAGAGAAATACATTATGTCAGTAATTCCACAAATTTCATTACCCTCTTTTTCGTCATAATTAAGGCTACTACATTGTACTCCAAAAGTCTTTTCATTCTTTGGAGAATATTTTTTTTTTTTTTCAAAAAAAAAAGCAAGGGAAGAGACGTAATTGTGTTCTCTCATTGTAAGGGGAGAGAAGGAATGTTTCTACGGAAAGAACTCTCGGAACAAAACACAAAAGAGCACTTTTCGTTGTCAACTTGAATTCGTTGCTAAAAAATTCACAGTTGTGTATAATTCTTTGAAAGGCCATTTTGTGCTGCCAATCTTGGGAAATAAAAATGAGTTTTGGGAAGTTATTATTATTATTTTTTTTATGCAGCGCTCTTTTTCGGATGGCTGTTTTGTTTTTTAAGCATTTCATGTTCTGAAGCATTTCATGTTAAGCATTTCATGTTTAATCTTCATCCCATAATACTAGAACTTATCATAAAATTGATATTTTTTCGTTTTCACAAGTTACAAAATGAACCTAAATTTTTTTTAACACATCCTTACCCTAATTTGCATAAATTGTTAAACTGTATTGACTGCTGAAATTTCCAATTTTATTAAAACTAAACAAATATATGTCTTTTTTGTAAATGAAAAAAAAAATCCACAACTCACAACAATCAACAACAATCCAAAACTCCGATGAGACATAAAAAAAAGACGCTCATTATTAAAAAAAAAAACTATACATTATTTTTACTATATATTACTTTTTTTAAACGTTTCATTTTATATCCGTTATTTTATAACGTTTCATTTATATCGAAGTTATCTGCGTCTATACAAGGAATAGGCAGTTTAAAACTGTAGGTGGAGTGTCCTTCCGTTGGATTCGGGGAAGGAGGCTGAGATTTCCCTAGATGCCATTTCTAGGGTTATTCGTACAAAATTAGGGTGAAAAAATGTAAGTGCAATGCTGCAGGCATCGTCAATGAAGCTGAAAGTGCTACATCTGTTCATTTCGTTTATCGAATGATTTGCGTCAAATGGTGGGCACTATAATTCCTCAGTTATGTCGTAGACCAGGGATGGGCAAACTCCGGCCCACGGATCGAATTTTAATTTGCCAATTCGAGGCAAATTAAAAGAAATATATATTTATATATTATATATCCATCTCCTTTTCTACTTTGATTAAATATTTTTTTTTCTTCCTTTTTTTCAAAGGACTGATGATCATTTTACTTTCTCTATTTTTGTTCTACAAAACGTAACTAATATCTCACGCCCAGAAAATCAGTGTTATGTTTGCTTCATCTAATATATGTGAACAAGTGTTTTCAACTATGAACCTTGGAAAGAATAATTTCAGAAGTAGACTGACAGATGAGCATTAAGCCTCGTTCCTTAGAATCAGTACATCTCACTCTATAAGGAACTTTTAAAAATTAAATCGCACTTTCATTCATCTCATTAACATATTTGAATTGTAATACTTGTGTATTGTTTTAAAAATTTTTTTAAAAAATGTATCTTGGCCCGCCAAACTTTTTTTTTTTTCGATTTTTACCCTTCCCTGCCGTAAAGCATAATTTAACTTTTATGTTTTCTGAAACAAACATCATTCAAAAAGGAAATTGAATGAAACAAAGTTGTATTTTTACACATTCTGCTCCAGAATTGAAAAAATATTTTCAAAAGTAATAAAATAAAAGTAACTAAATAAAAAAAAAGTAATAAAGTAAAAAATATTTTCAAAAATGTGTTCTTCAAACAAGTTTCTTTAAAAAAAAATTCCCTATTTGTCTTCTAACGTGCGAAAGCATTTTAAGCAACACGTGTGCTCTCTGCCGACCGAAATGAAGCGCGTTTCTCGAACTTGTACCGCCGTTTGTTTTGACAACTCTCGATGAAAAGGATCCACGGCTCGGCTTCATGACCGACTTCTGACAAAGTTAATAAGTTCCAGGGCGCTTTCCCACGGCACAAAGAGATTCAACTACGAACTGTAAATGTTGCATGTCTTTCGAAGTTTTTTTATTATATAAGTATTTTTTCAGACCCTTTAAATTTTTCTTAATTCTTTCAAAGTGATGAACGTACGTTAGACTCTCGTTAAACCGGCTATTTTCAATCTTCGCTATAAAATATGACCGTTTAAACTGTATTTACATAAAATACCACTTTAAATCATAAACTTTAAGGCTCGTTCCCACCGAGGCGTGAGGCGTTGACCAATCACTGGCCTCACTGCGTTCGCCTGAAACCCACCGCTTCGAGTTGACCAACTTTCAACTCTCGAATGCTTGCCGCGTCATGTGGTTTGGATTGAGCCAATAGTAGAAGTAACTGGAACTTCACCAGGCGTCTGACGCTTCGGTGTGAAGGGGTCGAAAAAATTGTGTTCCCTGCCGCGTGACGTGACGCCGCCTCGCGCCTCGGTGAGAAGGAGTCTTTAATGAACTGATTGAGTGGTGAATTCAGAGAGATTCGACTTGAATATTGTAGTTCATTTCGAATTGCAGTTGGGAACCCGAATTACGTTCTTTGCCGTAATTTATTATTCGTATTGTTTTTTATTTTTAAAAGGATATAGAATAAAAATAAATTCTTTCATTTTTATTTTATTTTGATATTTATTTAATAATATTTTAGAGAATTTTAATATTTTTTTATTTTAACTCATGAAAGAGTGTGCTTTGGAAATTATTTTGGTTACTAAATTTTGTTTATTTTATGAAGCTATTTTTAAGAATAATTTATTATGTTTAAAATACTGTTATAAATAAAATGTCTCTATCAATGATTTAAAGTTTATGATAAATAAAGCATAAGTAATTTTATTAATTGAAATGGACGCAACTTGTATAATTTAAATTTTTTGTCTTAAATTGATACCTGAGCATTTCGACTACATATATTCATCAGTCATTCGGTCTACTTAAGAAATGAGGGCCCTTTGTTTCCATGGGTTTCCTGGGACGCCATTTAGAAAGCCAAATCCAATTATAACTTTATCATTAATTATTCTGATGATAAATAAATATTGTGTGAATTTTGAACTTTTCTTACTTTGAGATTCTATTATTTTCGTTTTCAAAATAACTCTTTGACTCAACCTTCGTATGGTTTAATTACTATTGATTATTCTTTTTATAAATTGTCTTTTTAAATTGTTATACGCATGTAAAACTCTATCTATGTACGCATTAAAGAAAAATCATAATTATTTATTTCGTTCACACTATTCGATCCTGTTTCTTTTCTTTTTGATATTCAGGTTATATTAAATACATAATATGCAATACATTTTACAGGTATTTTTTAAACTTACGTTTGTTAATTTTAAATATTTAGTTTCTGAGATAAGGAGTGACATTTTTTGAAAGTGCAGAGTAGTTAAGAAAGCGTGACAGCAATTTGTATTCAGTTCAATCAGTAATTTGTTCGCACAACCTACTTCAGGCCATCACGGTAATTACTCGTTACTGAAAATAAATATAATATTTATCGGCCGAAAAATATAATATAGTATATGTAATAATATATAAGTGTCTTTAATTCAAATTACTTTTATAAAATCATTTTATTGTATAGAGGATATTACTACATACTTGCATCGGACTTTTTAAACATTAATTCATGATTTTTTTGCTGCTTACGTATCATGATTATAAGAACAGAGAAAATTAGAAATCATCAGAAAAAAGATGAGCAGAATGTTATTAGGAACGTAAATGATTTCAATTGCGTTAAATTAAATAATTAGAATTCATTCTGTTCGGTTACGAAAATAGAATTGGAAAAAGTATTTGAATAGCTGCTCATTTCTGAACGCAGCGATGTCTGCTGAAGAATTATCATTCATTTACGAATTTCAAAAATAATGCAAAACATGTAAAAATGTTTTGGCTTATGATGTCTAAATGTTTGACTTCAAAATGAATTAGTTTAATATTCCATTGTATGTATTAATGGAATATTAAATTAAGGGAGTATTCTACTGTAGAAGCATGAATTTCGCCCGGTTTTTGAAGCATTATTCCAACCCTCCTGGTGATCTGAAACATAAAAAACAGACGGATTCTTAATTATTATAGATGCCGCTATCGTATAACCCTTGGATAAGTTAAAAAAAAAAAAATTTAAATGGCGGCAGTTTGAAAAAAAATTTTTTTTTTTTTCATATTTTTTAACAATTCCGAATTTTTAAAAAATACTAAATGAGAAGTTATAGTTTTGGGCAGGGTTCACGCGATGAAGCGATGTATAGAGAACATCCTCTCCAAATTTGAAGTAAATCAGTTCATTAGAACTCGAGATATCCTTACCGCCAGCTCGAAAAAAGTAGTTCCGAGAAAAACGCGTTCAAAGTTTTGAGACAAGTTTTCGACAATTTTACTTATAGAATGGTATAGAATACTTACATATTTTTAATCGGCGATTCCTGCTTCATATAAGAATCCTTCCTCTACTTCAAAATGCTCATTCTCCGATGTTCTCTGGTGAAGACGTGCAGTTCTACCCTCCTTTGACGCCTCTGAAGTCCGGAGTTCCGAGCGCTCGATACGCGCTTCGTCCCGTCTCGCTGCAAAAGCATTAGCTTCTGGGCCAATCGTGATTCCCATAACATCTAAGATTTTTAATATAGGTATAAAACCTTCATTAAAAATACTAACTGCGAAGAAAGTGGCAATTTCAATTGTCTTCGGTCCAGCGTGAATGTGCTTCGGAGCAAAAGTCCAAATTAACGAATTCAAAGATTCGTTATTATTTTGGGTTTCAGAACCCAAACATCGTTCCAATAAAGAATCAGCTGATAAACTTTCATAAATTGGTTTTATTACTTCTAAAACTTTGTCATTTAGAGGAGGATTTTTGTGGTCAAATTCGTCAATAGTGCCGTCTTCTATTGCCTTCTGATAGGAATTTTGAAAAATCCTTTTAATGACATATTTTTGAATATCTAAACTTTGAAAATATGAAAAAAAAAAAAAAATTCGATTTTTTCAAAATTCTACAGTAGAATACTCCCTTAATTAATTTGAAATGTTCAAAATTAATTTAATATTCCATTATATATATGTATAATATGCATATTTAACTAAGGAAAATTCAAACAACAACAACATATCTTCTCAGAATCTGTACCAATTTTTATAATTAAAATTAAATGAAAATTTTTCTAATTATAACCATAATCCTATTATTAAAAATTCACTCGCTTTACGGATATTTTCGAAGAATTTCTCTCCTGCATTACCGAAAATAAATGTTAAGCGGCTTATTTCTGGAGGGAACACAATCTTGCTACACACGTTGTTATTAAAACATCCCACACATCCAGTGTGCACATTGTTTGAATCTTCGATCGGATGCAGGGAATAACAATGACTGATAATGTTGCTTCGAGAATTCTTATGTTCTTTTTTGTTTTATATGTTTTATATATTTTTTTTTACTTGATCACGATTCAGCTAGAATTCTTCTCCCCGCCATTTTTATTATTTCCCTCATGTTTTATACAAGATCAGCGGCATCATGTTAGAAAGCTAAGTTGCATTATAACGTTCGAAAAAAAAAAAGAAAAGAAAATGGCGGGACTTTTTATTCGGTTTTCCAGTAATGGCCGATCACCGGGAAATTTCTGTCTTCTGGCGGCTCTTTTTCCTTATTGAGGGCGATATAAATGCATTGCAACGATGTCTGCGACTCTTAAAATAGCTTATTCTCCAGGACGCCATTTTGTAGTTGTTGTCATTACGTGAAGAAGAAGAATGGTGGCATTATTCGAATGGAAGCGGGGTGTGTCGAGTTGCGTATTTAAAATTCAGAACGAATTATAAAATTCTTTTAAATATGTAATAAGTGTGTATTGTTCTATGCAATTTAAATAACTATTACAACTATAAGTGTGTAGCTATAATAATTTAAATTGCTAACTTTTTTAACTATACAGGGTGGGAAACACGATTCGAAATCGACACACAAATCCGAACCTCTGCCGTTCCATAAATAATAAACGTCTGAAATGCCACCCGTTAGGCTGAAAGAGCAACGTTCGAACCTCGCATGAACCTCGGGAAATGTGATTCCAAGATAAAATTGCACACTGTTGCAAACAGGTCCACTATGAATCTGTTATGTATCTGATGTTCCATTGACTATGTAATAATTACATTAGAATTTTTTTTAATTTGTAGATTAAATAATTCATTTCATTTGATTATATTGTATTTATCTAAGCATAATCCATCTAAGGAACTATTGTATTGAAATTTTTAACTGAATAGAAAAAAAAATGTTATGACTATTTTTGAAATGATATATTGCTTTTTATTCAAAAGATTTATGGTTTTTTTTTATTGAATAGAAAATGCCATGTATTGTAACTTTCTTTTATTAAATACAGTAATGTTGTTTAATATTTATGGTGGAAAAAAAACCCATTTTGTTGTAAACTGCTCCGTTGTAAAAGACGGTTTAATCTTATTTATTTATTTTATTTATTATTATTATTTTATTTTTTTGCGGAATATCAAATAGTTAAGAGGGCATTTTATTTATTTTTTTTTTATTATTTTATTTATTTATTTTTTTTTTTACGAACTAACGTTAACATGATGCAAAGTGGTAAACCGCAGTATTTGGAAAATCTTTTAATGTAAATCAATTAACTGCTGGGGCATTCTTAAATAACAAGCATGTAATAAAGCTGTTTAAAAAGACAAAACATTTTTGATGCTTTTTTCCCCCTTAATACCAAAAGAAAGATAAGAAAAATCTACATTAAAGAGTCGCATTTAGTTTACATTCCAGTAAATAAAAACAAACATAATGCTGTCATTCTTAATTTTACTTTTATGATGCTATAGGACGCTTCAATTAAGAGAAGGGAGAGGGAATGTCTGTCCATTAAATGAACGTAAACAGTAGGGAAAAATTAAATTCTGTGTCATTAAAGTTTTTTTTTTAATTTGTAAAGCATAAACAAATAATATTAAAAAAAAATTTAAAATCAATTCCTACTTTTTTCACACTTTATTGAAGAAAGTCCTTTATAAGTAATTTTCATTCATTTTCTTAAAATTTATCTGGCCCCATCTATGGGTAGATACATGCAACTTAAATCTAAAAAAAACTAAAATTAATTAAATAAATTGAATTAATTAATTAATATTTGAAAAAACTGTATTAATATCAAGTGTCATCCACTACAAGTTCAAAAAAATGTATTTGAACTCGAGTGGATGAATAAAAAAGGATTTCATGAACGATTGAAAATTTGAACGAGATATATATAGGGAGAGTGTGAGCTAATAGAAGGAATTTAATAATATATCGTTAGCTTGCGTTTTACATATCAAAATGTGGGATAAGTGAAAGACTAAATCAAAGTGAGGGATGATCAGAAGATGAAATATTAAAAATAATAATAAAAAAAATAACGCCAGACAATAAGTTGGCCCTTGAAACGGAGGGTTCAAGCCAACAAATTGATCTTTTCCAAATCCGACAATTAGTAAATCAAACATTACAATTATTATGAGCCCAATAAATCCGTAGGCGGGAAAGATTTTTAATTAAAAGATGTGAAATTACATTACGAAACTCTGCATGACGCTATTGAATCTGCTATAAATCTGATATAGCAGATTCAATATCTAACACAATAGAAAACGTTATGTGGTTTGAAATATCTTAACTAATGAGATGATGATAATGTTAAAGAATTAACGTATTGTAATAGTTAATTTTAGGATTGCTAGTTTGTTTTTAAAAGGCTTTTTAACAGAAATTTATTTACAATAACATATTTATTTTATTACCTTTTTTAACACCGTGCACTTTGTAAGTGGACGCAGTTTGAAATATTTTAGTAAAACCATAGGGGTGCCCGATCTTTTTACTTTTTTGGAGGAGTAACAATTTTCTCGCTGGAAGCGAAATAGCATTTCTGTTTCCAGGGAAAGGAATGCATATTCTTTAACAAGTGCATGCTTGTCACTGAAATCTGACAGAGGATAAGCAGTGTCATGAATAATGAGACATCATGAAATTAGCGATTGTTTATTCGGCCTTCACAGGTAGAAACGATTACAAATGATATATGGACTATGATAGCTGCTTCTCTCTAATTATGGGTTGTTTTCACTTTCTTTCTTAGTCTAGCGCGGGTGATTTTCGTGTTGCAGGTAGCAACATTGCAACGCTATATATGGTTTTTCTTATGGAGATAACATTCCAATAAAAAAAAATGTAGGTGTTACCTTTTGAAATTTTCGAAATTGTGTCACTGTAACCATAAACGTTAGAATTTAACTGTTGTTTCTCATGTGATACTTGATCGAATACTTTAAAATACCTTAAGAATACTCAAAATTTCATTCGGTTTCTATGAATGGTATGATAGCTAGGGACTCACATGTCGAGAAAGTAATCTTGTAATTTTCTTGCAGGTCTTTATGTATTCAAGAATTAAAGCAAATCTGATATATTTTGCATATTCTATTTGTTTATATTTACTTTTAAAAAAAAACTTTCTTGTCGGTTTTTTCCAAATTTTATCAAAATATGTTCATTGTGATTTTAATGTTTGTCCATTTTAATAATCTTTCCATAAAACAATAGTTAAAGGTTTTGTCTCTGAACATGATGGATTGCCTTACAAATGTTTTATCTTAGAGTACTTATTTTGTGACATTAGAGTTAGAAATTAATCAAACGGGAGCTATTCAATTTCTTTTTATTTATTCTTCTACATAAAAATCTCAGAAATTTTATCTGATCTATGGTTTGCATTCACATAGGAGAAAGCGACTTTCATTTGTGCAATCCATTTTTGAATGATGAATTCCAATCAAAGGAGAGAAGCAAGCTTTTTTTTTTTCTTTTTTGCTGTACTCGGATGCACCCAATGCACACCAGAATTACGCGCGGATGTACTTGTCGGCCACCATTGATCTAAACGAGCCATTTGACTCTCTACTCGAAGGAACAATGAAGCTTAAATTTCCAAAGCGTTCCTTTCGAATGACATTCTGCTGAAACCCGAACTCTCTTGCCGTTCGGAAAATCTCGTTAGGCCGCGGATTTTATTTCCTTTCTTCCTACGAACTCAGCCTCTGCTTTCAGCGTTTCTTGCTGTTTGTTTTATCTTTTGCGGAAAAGTTTTCCCCTCTCTTTTGACTTTGTGTTTTATTGCCGCTAGTTGTAAGCCTTCGCGTATGGAAAAGATTACAGGAGATTTCTCCCCTTGCAGTCAGTCACGAATTCATTGTTATTAGAGGCCGGCTCTGATCTCTCGCAACTGCAAGAACAAAAGGCTGATGTTGTTTGCGAAGCAGTAAAAGTTTATTTGGAAAAAAAAAAATGTTGTTTGCTTTCTTTGAATTCCAAAAGATCAATGCAACCAGTGATATGGGGTAGGACAGAATGTTTCCAAGTATTCCGTTCGAAATGTGTTGTTTCTAATTTTCAGCCCATACCACTTTTATGGTAAATGGGTTTTTTTTTGACAATATTTTATCTTGTTATGTATAAGAAAAACTGTTTATATAAAAGTATTTGTAATGAAATTTTTAATGTGCGCATCACAATAAAGTAGTATAACTGCAAGAACAAAATGTCGATAATATCTGCGATGAAGTAAAAGTTTATTTGGAAAAACTGTTGCTTGCTTTCTTTCATCTGCAAAGATCGCCGAACTAAAAAAATATTTCCAAGTATTTCATTAGAATTTGAAATACCATACCATTTTTATGCTAAATGGTTTTCGTATTACTTATACGAAAACTATTTTGTACAAAAAATATTTGTAATGAAAGTTTTAAACTATACGTTTCAATACGATACGATAATTTAATTTGCAATTCACAGTAAGAAAAATAAGAACTTTGAATCCCAAAGGTCGACAATCAGTGATATATGAAACGAAAGAATGTTTTTGCAAGCATTCCCTACGAAATGTGTTGTTTCTAAATTTCTGAGCATATCATTTTTATACTAAATGATGTTCGGTTTTTTTCCACAAGTTATTTTGAAGTCTCTGTACATCAGTAGAATTATTTATACAAAAATGATTTTAATGAAACTTTTAAAGTGTACGTTTCAGTACAATACCATAATTTAACAATGAACGTCTTCACTACTACGAGTTTTTTTTAGTTAACACACTTTAGCAAAGTAATCCTATAAATTAAATGATGAATAAAACTCAATGTTTTTAATTTAAATAAGTTAAAAAATAAATGAAATTAAAATAATATTTTTTATTATGCAAAAAAGGAATGTGAAAATATGTTCAGAATTTAATTTCAAAAGGAAAGAAGAAGAAAAAAATACCCCTTTATTTCTAAAACTTTAATGCAAGCAAATAAAACTTAAAGCATCTCTCTCATTAAAATGCATGAACCACAATTAATATTCATTGGAATTTGTACAATGGAGAACTTTTTCATTGAGTGCATATTGAAGACATGAATGCGAGCTTTTATGAGCGAAGAGGGGAAGATGCCGTTTTCTTTCTTTCTTTGTGTCTTTCATATTGAAAGCAATATTTGAATAAGTATTCAATTCTTCGAAACATCATCTGCATATAATCATTTTTGAGTGCTTTTCATTCTTTTCATTTTGTAATATTGAGTGGAAGGAGTTTAATTCTTCGATGAAGAAGAATTCGGTGTCATTTCAAGTGATCCATGTTTAAACGACGAAGCTCGATGGCATTTTTTTTTTTTTTTTTTTTTTTTTTTTTTAACGGTGGATTAAAAAAGAAAAAGACGCGTCAAGAAAGCGATTCTTCAGAAGGTGATAAAAGTATGTGCTTTGAAAGGTAAATTTCATTTGCAATGAAAATAATTTTTTCAATTCCTTCTATTAGCTCACACTCTCCCTATATATATCTTGTCCAAATTTTCAATCGTTCATAAAATACTTTTTATTCATCCACTCGAGTTCAAATACATTTTTTTATTAAACCTGTAGTGGATGACACTGGATGTTAATGCAGTTTTTTCAAATATTAATTCGTTAATTAAATTTAATTCATTAATTATAGTTTTTTTTAGATTTAAGTTGCATATATCTACCAATAGATGGTGCCAGATAAACTTTAAAAAATGAATGAAAGTTATTTATAAAGGACTTTCTGCAATAGAGTGAAAAAAAAGTAGGAATTGAATTCAAAAAAAAAAAATTTATATTACTTATTTGTGTGTATGTTTATCGCTTTTCATCATCATAATAATTAAAAAAAATTATGAACATTTGCTATCCAATAGCATTAGAGCTTTGTAAGCTACGGGCCCTCCATAGATTATTTCTTTTTTTAATAAATGCAAAGTGAGCATGTTACATCTGTAAGCCAGAAAATTCCTCCATAGCGTTTCTAGAAATATGATCGGGCCTGAATGGCCGGGTGGCTAGCGCTCGGTAACACAGGTTTCGGGTTCGAGTCCCGGCGGTGCCATGGATGTTTGTAGGGGTTCGAAATCCACTTTAAGCTGTATATCCCCGTCTCATATGACTGTAAGAGCGTCACGGAGCAAAACTCAGACTTCTACCTACGGATGCTCCGTCACAACAGAAGCTGCTTCCTTTCCCCTTCGACCCTGAGTCCATACGGGTTCGTGAGCTTGGTCTAGATTAGTTACCTACCAAGTGGGATAGGTAACAGCAACACAACACAATACGTAAACTTCTATGCAATCTTCTTCAAAATTCTGGCGGCAGTTTAATATTCCTGTCTTTGTGTGTACAGTAGGCTTCCTTCACCTGCTAAATATCTCTTGACTTCTCGAGTAATTTTCCGGTTACAAAACAACACGAGTGTTTCAGAAGTCTGAAAGATAATGAATCTTTCATAACCGACGCAGACGTTCGTATTGAATTTAAGTGATATAAGGCAAGATGGATATTTATTTAAATGTAAATTTCTTCTATTATTTTTATTTTTTATTTTATTAATGATGAAAGTGGTATTTTTCGTCTTTTTAGCAATTTTTATTATTTTCTAGTGAACTAGAATTAAGCTCTAAAATTTCAATTTTTTCTGGTACGGATTTCTATAACGAGTAGTTTCGCTGGAAATGACGATAATGTCTGGTATTAGCCGAGGATTCTCATGACACATTGTCGTAGTTGTCTTGAACGAAGCATGCATAGTGTTGCCTTACAGTTTCTTTCGTTTTTATCATATGCATTGTATACAAAAGATGATGTTCCCGTAGTGAACAATTTTTATGGATTAACAAAAACTAAATTACTCCTAGTACGAGACCCACATACAATGTTGAAAATGTAAGGGTTTTATTTAATCATTACATTTACATTTGCAATTTATTTTTTATTTTATCATTTCATTTAAAGTATATTATTTATTTATTTATTTATATTTTTAAGACTGTGCACCCTGTTGCGAGTTCAAATTTCAACCCGAGTACGATTAGACGTCTTCTGCTATCTCAAATGGAAACATTTAATATTTATAATATTATTTCATTTCTTTACATTTTTCCTTAAATATTTTTTCTTCATTAAATAATCCAAAGTAAAAAGTAGATCATTTTTTGAAGATTGGCAACGCTGGGTCCTATTTTTATTTGAAAAAAAATATCAATTATGTCTGATTATTTATAATTTTGATAAATAATAAGATATAAGTGATGTTTTATAAATTATCTATTTTATTTTTTTTCCATAAGAATTTTAAGAATAAAGATAGAAATGAATCACGCAAGATTATCTTTTCAGTAGCAGCTTTCGTCCTCTTTTTTTTTTTTTTTTTTTTCTTTCTCTTTTTAAAATGTTTAATTTCAAAAAGATGGATTATCCAATCACTGAGGGGAGAAAAAAAAAAAGGCTCACTTTTTGTCTGACGAGGACCACGGACAATAACCTCTGCAATTAACCATAAAGAGTGTTTTATCTTCAAGATATATCGTCCTGGTTAAAGCCCCCCTTGCTGAATGATTAAATAGAAGAGGTTTAAATCCAAGGAATTAAAATGGAGCAAAGGGTTTCGCCTCGGCGCAGAGAAAGGTTAACGAGACTCTTCGCTGGAAAATGAATCTTTTTTTTTTTTCCCCTCAAAACAGAATTTTTTTTTTTTAATTGGCTTTGTTTCGCTCGAACGGAGAGAGAGAAAAAAATTGATTAAGAAAACAAAGATTCGCGCAGTTTATACATTAATAGGTTAAAAGGAGCCAAGAGTGTGCTGTATTTTAGAATGATTAATTGTCCAATTAGTGCAATGAGGTTAGCGATATATCGAAAACGCATTCTGGATTTAATAATTACGTTACGAATTGCATTTTTTAGACACTGGAAAATGAACGATAAATTGCATGGAATTCTTACATCCGTGAAAAAATTCGGATTTTCTTTTTAAGATAATACTTTCTGGATAAAAAGAAAATTTTCACGATGTCTGTCGGTTGATCCCTTTCGCTTGTCAGTCGAATAAAACAAAAATGGCGATTTCTTAACTAAATTTATTTAAAAAAATTTCATAATTAATCTCTATTATTTTATTTCAAATCGAAGCATTTGCTAACTAAATAATTAATAATGAATCCTGCAAATGACTGATTTAATATAACATCGTTTCAGTGTTAAGAGAAGAACGAAATTTGGATTTCTGAAACACAAAACGTTCTAAATATTTGTGTTACATCTGTAAAATTAACAACAACAACAACAACAAAAAAAAAAAAAAAAATACATTTTGACTATACTTGCTTTCCTAAAAAATGCCTAACATAATTCTATAAAATGTACTAAAATTCTGATTGTAAGGCGTCGAAGTGTTTTTTTTTTCGACTCTCTGATGCGAAACAATCGCGACTGGAAACGGCAAATATCAAGATACATCCGCGAAATATGGAGGAGGTGGGTGGGGGAGAAGCACCATGCTTAGATTTTGCCACCACAACTTTAGTTCTAACCAAGTGTGTTATTTCGGATGAGCATCCTCTTCCTCTTTCTTCCTGAGATCAATCGAAGGATATTCCAACTGACGGATTTATCGTGCCCTATCTACCATAGGCCTGGAAGCACCAAAAGCTAACAATTTGTTCACACTATTTTTTTACTATCACTTATTACAGTCCTATCTGTTATCTAATGGAAAGGTGACAAGCCGTCGAGTGAGACAAATTCAAACACAGCATTGTGAAAAGAAGGGTGGAGATCATTTCGGATGCATAATGATGCCCTGCTGCCAGGCAGACACTTCAGGGCGACTCGCCACCCTCGTCCGGACGCCCTCTTACAGAGGTCAGAAAGAGTGTTTCGCGAGATGCATTCACGCATTCAAATGCGGACGTGACTCACTGAAAACTCACGTGCCATAGTTTTCAGTTAAACTTCGCTTATTGGGTCTCAAACGCGAATCCCTAAATTCGAAAACTTATTGCTATAGACGAAGTCGTTTGACTCCCTTAGAAGTTTATGGGAGGAAAAAAAAAAGCATCACTTAGAAATGAAGCATTCTTTATCACTGTGCCCAGTCAACCAGACAGGAACTAATAAATTGTGCCAGCCGTATCTTACCTCCCCCCGTGCCACAGAAATGAAACCGACGAAACAGTGCCATTGTATCGTTGCTCTTTTATCACTCTTCTCGAGCGCCTCGGTTGGAAACACTTGCAGTCGACAACAGTTTCAATAACTTCTTTCCGGAATTACTTTGTTTTGCTTCGGCTTCACTTTGTTAGTATTTTTTTTCAGAGAGAGAGAATCGCGAAAGTGGGAAAAAAGGAACCTTAAATAAAGGATACATTTTATCTCGGAGAAACTTTTTCTGAAGAGTCAAAATGCGGGAAGGTCTAGAATCGATGCAATCTCAATGAATCTGCGAAAATTTCGTCAATGTCATTAATTAACTAATTAATTAATTTTATTTTTCTTTAGTTCGTTAAAGTCGTTTGAAGTCCTTCAGTGTAAAAATTCAACCATGTTACTTTACTTAAATTAAAATATTTTGTTGCTTAAATGTTTGTCCATTTTGATAATTTACAAAAAGAAATGCATTTTTTATTATTTTTTTTTAGAAATACTGCCTTTAAAGCATTCCATTATATCGGGGTACATTATTAGAGCCTTCATCTTCTTTGGAAATGTAAACATAATGATTAAACAATGTGTGCAAGTCATCGTTTTTCTGGTATTACAGAAACGAAATGAAATTGAATGAACACAACTGTCTTTTTACGAATCTAAAATCAACACGAAATTTTTAAGAATCTAAAATCGTGTAAATATGCCATATTTTTTTAAAACCCCAAGTCAGCTCAATGACCTTTGCCTCCTTTAAAGACATATTTAATTTCGTAAAAAACTAATATGGTATTAATTACAATGTTTAACTTGAAATGAGTTTGGTTATTTATTATTATTGATCTTTTTTTTTTTTTTATTTTTTTTTTATTTTGAATTGTTTAAAAAAGATTTTTTTTTGCATTTGGAAAAACTAAAATTTAAAATGAAATTTGTTTTTTAATACAATATAGAAGCCATGCCCATCTGTTGAACTTTTATTTGATTTATTCTCCTTGGGAAAAATGTCACCAAAACAGTAAAAATTAAATAACTACCGTGTAGTTCTGATCAGCCCTCCCAGTAGCGCTTTGAATACAGTAAATTACTTTTATCCAATCAATTTCGCGCAAACAAAGCGAAGCACTTCAACCAATTGTCTGCGTTTTTACTGCATCGAACAGAGAGGGAGGGGGGGGGGGAGGGAATCTTATTGTCGAGTCGATAATGTCGCTCTCGAGGTTTATATCGCGCGTTTTCCTAATGTCACATCGAAATATTTATACATTAATGAATTTTTCCCGTGACGCGATTGCGTGTGATGAGCTTCTTTCGCTGTCACTCAGAGTCACCGCTGAATGGAGTTTTAATGAATTGTGCTTTGCTCAGCTTCGAGACGATGACGTGGGAAATCGAATTCGAGTACTATTTGTTTTTGTTGCGCAAATTCGGTATTGCGCTGGAATTTTTCAATTCCTTCTATTAGCTCACACTCTCCCTCTATATATCTTGTTCAAATTTTCAATCGTTCATAAAATACTCTGTATTCATCCACTCAAGTTTAAATACATTTTTTTTTAAACTCGTAGTGGATGACACTCGATGTTAATGCAGTTTTTTCAAATATTAATTCATTCATTAAATTTAATTCATTAATTTTAGTTTTTTTTATATTTAAGTTGCATATATCTACCAATAGATGGTGCCAAATAAACTTAAAAAAATGAATGAAAGTTATTTATAAAGGACTTCCTGCAATATAATGGAAAAAAAAGTAGGAATTGGCTTAAAAAATTTATATACATA
>BPLQ01014506.1:332137-343392 GCA_021605075.1 Caerostris darwini
AAAATATTGAGGCTTAAAATAGTGTGTATTGAATAACTGAAAATATCGAGATGGTTAAACTATTGAGTATTGAGTAGTTGGAAAATAGGGATGAAATATTGACTGAATAGTTTTTGAGTTTAATATGGGGAGAACATATTGAGTATTTAGTACCATAATTAATTCGTTTGTGTTGGAAGGTTGAATCATTTTAACTGTTTTAAAAGACGCTGTGAAATCTTGTTCATAAAGTTGGAGCCGTTTCATCTTAGTGAGTGGTAGTCCGAAAATAATGAGGCAGGAGAATCAAGAGAACTTGTTTCTGAAGAACAGTTTAGTGAAACTATGGGGACGTTTTCGAACAAGACAAAGAAAAACCTTTCTGGACTCGAACGATTTAAATTAGCACCACTACTTGAACTGCAAAGGACACACAAACTGTACTGTTGTGGAAGAAAGTGCGATGCCATGGAAGTGGGTACTAAAAAAATCTTTGATTTTCAAGAGATCCGATCCAGCTGTGAAAATAGTGCAAGCGGAACCACACACTTCGGGAAACCCATCCTTCAACCGGGCCACGGAGGAAGACGTAAAATGCTGCATAGTTTGAAATCGAAATCCCTAATACCTACGAGATTCAAAGAAAAGGAATCCGATCAAGTACTTGCTGACCTAATCATTGTTTGGCCAATTGTGTCTAACGACTTCAATCATCGATTCAGTTGACTTGCAGTTGATCCCAGATAGAAATTACAAATGACGAAATTCTTCGACTGTTGACTTTAAAAAAGGCCGCTGAAGTAGCAATGCAGCTATCAAGAATATCGTTGGAAGTAAATTGTCCTCATCTACTATAAAGAGACAACAACCGCGTGCTGCTGTCATACGAGAATTGGCAAGCCTTTCCCTGTGACAGATACACGAAATCGGCGATCTTGCGCATCGAAGAAATATCAGGGAAAAGAATTCACTTCCGAATCTTTTCTGAATAACCTGTGAAATCTGAAGTTATCTACTGACCATTGAATAAGGGATCTTTGCAGAACACCGCGTTTGTTAGGCCCGGCCTGGCAGTAAGGCCACTGGTATGAGAGGCTGCAAAATATTACATTTTTATTATGCTAAGATTATTACATAATACGGATTGATTCATTTTTTTTTTTAACTATCAGGAAATAAAAATTATTTGAATATACTAGGAATAGCAATTATAATATTTTTTTGTAGTTTATAAAGAAAAAAATTTTTTTAAACTAATTACGGAAGAAAAACAAAATTTAAAAATTAATTACGAAAAAAAAATATTAATTATGCGGGAAATTTAAAAGAAATATCCATTTTTGTTTATTTTTTTCAACTGTGGGCTAATATATATTTTTTTATTGATTTTGAAAAAAATAGCTCAAGCATTTATGAATAATAAACATTTTTTGCGGTTTTTTAAACGATTAAGAAAGTGATATTCAATGTGATTGATTAATGAAAAGAAAAACTGTCACTGCTGCATTTCTTCTTAAAGCAGTTATAATAGATAAGTTAAGCATTAATTGGTTAAGTTTATTTCGTTATAAATATTCATGCATTTTTTCGATGCATATACATTTTGTTTTAAACGATGTGCAGCATTGAGCACTTTTAAAATTTTATTATGTCTTCTAATATATCTTATTATACGAGTAATAATTTCATCACATATATCGGAAGCATCAAAATGATCACTAAATTTACCCTATTTTAATAAAAAAAATTCCTCGACTTTTTCATCAATTTGCTGCATTACTTGATAGTGCTATCAAGTAACTACAAACTAATGATTTGACTGTACTTATAGTTACACACTTAATCAAACTTCCACTGCGTGGAAAATTGGCCTGTGACGGATTCCTGCGTCGTAGGAGAAGAAATGTTTCAGGAAATAATTAAGAATAAAGAAGAAATAATTTTTAATCATTAAAATTTTAGACGTGATATTAATTAAAAACTAGACCAAAAATATTCCACACTATTATATTTTTTTTCTTTCAGTGTAGGTTAGCACTGCATATATGTAACTAGCACCCCTAACAAGACATCGATTCTTCCATTTCCGCCGTTATGTCTACCATTCCACAATGTCATTATAATAGTTACAGTTATGTATGTGCATCTATATTGCCATGAACGTGTAGTTTTGGCGAGATGTTTTTTTTTTACGGGCTAGGGTTGTCAGCTCTACACCCAACGCTCATCTGTCATATGAGACCGGTACCTACGGTTTAAAGTGGATTCCAAACCACTACAAACATCCATGGCACCGCTGGGACTCGAACCCGAAACCTGTAGTACCGAGCGCCAGAGCGCTAGAAACTCGGCCATTCAGGCCGCAAAATAATTATGACCCAAACATTTTTTGAATAAACCATTTCTGATTGAATAATCGCTACTTTGAATAATAATAAAACAGAAAAACGGAGAGGAATTGAACGAAGATCTACCAAAATGCACTGTCAAACAAATAACCTCAATTCAAAAATCCGCTTTTATCGCCCCTGGAATGGACCGTTTCGAATTTTGAGAACATCGTTTAAAGAATATTACTAACTCTTATCAATAATTGTATACTTAGAGAGAAAGTAGATTATCTTCATTTAATTTTTTTTTTTTTTTTTTTAATATTTTAATTCATTTTCGAATTTAGATATTATTAAAGAAAAAAAAAACATTAATTCTTACAATATTTGAATAATGGCTGGCAAATGTGTCACATGTTAACTGTAGAGGATTTGATGATATTCAATTTAAGTTTAGTTGAGCAAAAGCTTGGGAAATAAATCTATAGTTATGTAATTTCTTTGTAGGTTTATTTCAAAAAAAAAAAACATTAAAATGTGCGGAAAAAGTACAATTTCCGCATATTTGACACATTCCTTGAAGACCATTCCTCTGAGGAAGGCTTGTCAATAAAAAAAAAGAACCACCCTCTTAAAAATTCTTCTTTACTTGAAAATCTATCGACGAGCAATTGCATAGTTCTATCATAAAATTGAATTCTGGAAAACAAAATATTGGTATATGAGACTGATATCTTTTCCATTAATTCCGCAAATCTGCGAATTTCTTCTAATTTGTTGTGGTCTAAAAAAAGAAAGCACGCATCTACATCTGCCCTTGCTTCATCTGGATGTGAAGTATTTTATCGAAGTTCAAGGAAGTAGTATTTCGGATGAAAAATTTTATACGGAAAGCGTTCGCTGTGTGCCTTCCTATTTTTATGGCTCCTCGCCAGATGCGCAATAAAGTTTTCTGCAAGGGTCACATCGATTTCAAATGTTTGGGCTATAAAAATTCAAGTTCAAAACATTTTGAAATTTAACTCGATAGCGCAGCACTCCCTTTTTTCAATTCCTTCTATTAGTTCACACTCTCCCTATATATATATATATCTTGTTCAAATTTTCAATCGTTCATGAAATACTTTTTATTCATTCCCCTCACGTTCAAGTAAATTTTTTTTTGTTTGAACTTGTAGTGGATGACTCTGGATATTAAAGTAGTTTTTTCAAATATTAATTCATTCATTAAATTTAATTATTTAATTTCAGTTTTTTTTAGATTTAAGTTGCGTGTAACTACCAATAGAGGGCGCCAGATAAACTTAAAAAAATGAATGAAAATTATTTATAAAGGGCTTTCTGCAATAGAGTGAAAAAAAGTAGGAATTGACTTTAAAAAATTTGTTTTTATGTTACTTGTTTTGTTTGCATTTGTTTCAAAGTCATCTTCCTTTTTAATGGGGCTTTTGTGATGAGAATTTAAAACTGTATTTAAATCAACGTTATTGCGAGGCGTGTGTGTTCATAATCTGTTAAGAGCACACATAAGTGAAATAAAAAGTGCAAAAAAAAATGTTTTTGTATAAAAAGGGTGCATTTATTAAAACAAACATTGATTCACCTTGTTTATTAGTAATTCATATTTTACTATGCATTGCCGATGAACAACGACTGACATTAAATCACTTTGTATACTACTTCGTTTTAAAATAGTTGACCTCAAATTTATTGAAAATGTGTTCAAAAAGACATGGCTTTAGGTTTGAAGAAGATAACTACTAAAGCCTTTTTTATATATTCAGCAATGCTTCTGAAACAATAATAAATCACGCTATAAGTATAGATCTTTAATTATTAGCAGAATAGGATTCAGTTTTCGAATCTTTAGTTATCAGGAAAATATGAATAACTTTTTAACTAACTAATGTAAATTACATAGATGTATGTGTGTTTAATTTCTTGAATAGTTTTTATAAAAATGTAGATAATTTATAAAAAATGCATTTTGTTATTTTTATCGAAATTAATTATAACCCTCAGCGAATATTCTTGTAAATGGATTTTAATAACGCTTTCCCCTTAATAATTAATTATGAATATCTTGACAGCCCATTGTGTCAACAACTCTCTCCTCTTCGTTGTTCTCTCAGTAAAAACAGCTGAAATAAAAACAACAACTCCTCAGAAAATAGTGTTTGCATCAAAAACAAGAAATTTTTCTAGACACTTTCCCGCCCCCCCCCCATATTTATATGCGAAAAAAAAAAAGATTTTTTTTGAGTAAAGATGTATGAATGAGAAGGAAAGAAAAAAATGTCTATTTATGTTGTCTGTTTACGCGTAAGCTTAATACCTCGAATTAATCTTCTTGGATGGAGTCCAGTCCAGCGGTGTTTGGAGAAATAGTTTCTTGTGGGCCATGATGATAGCGTCTCTAGAGGGAAGGCTCTAATCGATCATCTATCTGGACGGAGCGTAAATAAATAACTCCTGTCATCCCAGATAATCTCGCATCATCGGATCTGTTGAACGTCTTCTTCTTCCTTCGGTGTACTTTGGAGGTCCGCGAAAGTTATACAGAGAAATGTGTGTGCTGCTAAGACTTTAATTACGCAATTTAATTACTTTCATTTTCTATCTATAACTTGCGAGTTAAAGGGGGAAATAGGGTTTATTGCGATGGGCCCAAGTTATGTAACAGTTATTTATTTTATTTCACAGACAAACATCGATAGTTAATTACAAAAATGAAAAGAAACAAGTAATATAAAAAAAAATATTTCCTACTTTTTTTTCACTATATTACAGAAAGTCCTTTATAAATAAAGTTGGAATTTTCCTATTACACCTGGCGCCATCTATAGGTAGATACATGCAACTTAAATCTGAAAAAAACCTAAAATTAATTAATTAATTTTAATGAATGAATTAATATTTCGAAAAACTGTATCAACATCCAGTGTCATCCATTACAAGTTCAAAAAAAAATGTATTTGAACTTGAGTGGCTGAATAAAAAGTATTTTATGAACGATTGAAAATTTGAATAAGATATATACAGGGAGAGTGTCAGCTAATAGTAGGAATTTGAAAAAAGGAACTATCCAAAGTATTCTTTAAATAAACAATGGTGAGTAGATATTTAAAAATTAAAAGAGAACGGTTAGAAAAAAAAATGCATGTAATAGTTATCTAAAAACCAATAGACTTGCGCAATTTATATGAACACTATTTTGTCCTTCGCAATTTTGTCTCTATCTACGAAATTGAGATATCATAAAGAAAGAAGAGAAATCCTGCTCCAATCATGGTTCCGCTTCCACCCTTCCCCCCACCTAGCGGAAGTTCGTTAAGAATAATTTCTACGAACAGGTATCGGCAGACCGATTTTTTAATCTTTATCGAAATTTCTTTCTTTTTCCAAGAATTTAATTTATTTTTTATTGACTTTCCAAATTGTCTTTTTAATTAGTATTTATGAGTGAAACTTTGTTGTTGCAGAATAAACTTCTGAAATTGGGTCTTATAGGATCATTCATTTTAAAGCCCTACGCAGTTGAGATTTTTTTTTTTTTTTTTTTTTTTTTTTTTTTTTTTTTTTTTTTTTTTTATCTCTTTAAATTCTAAGATATTCTGTAATTTATGCAAAACTCTTAAACTCTTGTGATATTTTTTTAAACAAATCCTCCTCTTTTCCGAGTAATTCCTTTCAGGTTTTGTTACTTATTTTTAAAATAAATTTTCTATTATTTTTTTGTTCGACTAGCGCACAGCGTCTTTAAATTTTTATTTATTGCATTCCATTTTTCAATTCCTTCTATTAGCCCACACTCTCCCTATATATATCTTGTTCAAATTTTCAATCGTTCATAAAACACTGCTGGACTTTCTGCTTTATTCATCCACTCGAGTTCAAATACATTTTTTTTTCTTGAACTTGTAGTGGATGGCACTGGATGTTAATACAGTTTTTTCAAATATTAATACAGTAATTAAATTTAATTAATTCATTTTAGTTTTTTTAGACTTAAGTTGCATGTAACTACCAATAGATGGCGCCAGATAAACTTAAAAAAATGAATGAAAATTATTTATAAAGGACTTTCTGAAATATAGTGAAAAAAAAGTAGGAAATGGCTTTAAATTTTTTTTATTTTTATATTACTTGTTTCGAGCTACGTTATCAAGTCCCTTCTATGAATAACATATTAAATAACTTGGGGCTTGATGGCCGAGTGACTGGTTCGGAATCTGCTTTAAGCTTTTAAATTCCGCTTTTCCGGTCTAATACGACTGTTGAGCGTAGGGCTAACAACCCTACCCGTAAAAAGGAAACATCTCCTGTCTCGAAATCTGCCAGAAGGCAGACGGCCTCGGCCCATCATAGGGCTTCTGCGCCATCGATGATGATTATGATGATGACAGTAAATATCATAAATAATATTTTAAGACTTCAAACGCATTAAAACAAATTTTGCCTTTGGCTGTTTTAAAGGGAGAACACTATACCTGAACTCTTTCTGATCTTACCATAGAGTAGTCATAAAATAGAGGGCGTTCCCCTATTCTGAAAGAACAGAAAATTAGGATTAGTCCTTTTCCTGCTAGAGTTATCAATCCGTCGTCTCCTTTCCCCTACTCACATTTATTTAAAAAACGTAAACATGCTACGAAGCATTTCAAAAAGAAATGCTTTAAACGTTTTTTTTCTCAAATCATACATTTATTGAATTGTGTGCTCACTAAAAATAAGCAGATACGAGACATGTTATTTCTTTCATAACTCTGATCATTTTGTACGAAATTCAATAAAACATTACGAAAAGCTTGTATAAATGAATATTTTATTTTTCAATCCATTTGAAGGAAAAATATTACACGAGAAAGATTATTAATAGAATATGAATTCCAAAATATGTTGACAAATTAAATGTATAATTATTTACAGCTAGAAAATGGGAACCTATTCTTTTGAAAGTAGGCCTTTTTCTCCCTTCAAACCAACAGTGAAGAGTATTGCCAAAAATCGCCAAGCTGTCACCGCATAGACTAAAAAAAGTAAAAAGTCACATGAGATGTAAGTATGATCACGTGAGGAGTATGTTTGTCCCAAACTGGCAATTCCGATGCGTGCTCAATTACGTTACTATTCCATGGTATCTTAACCTATCCAAATAATTTTCTAAATTTAGAAAATAAGGTGATAAAATAAGATGTAATAGTTATGCACTCACATGAGCACATGTTCATATAAGTGTTTACCTGTTCATATGGAGAATTATGAAGTTTCACTTATTCAGATGAATGTCTGCACGTGTCGTTGTACGGTATGAATAGAAGAAGATCAATATCGAAAGATCAAGAAAGAGAAGATCAGTACAAATTATGTTGTTACTTATCCCACTTGGTAGATATCTAAGCCCACGAACTCGTACAGACTCTTGAAGGGAAAGGAAGCAGCTTCTGTTGTGATGGAGCACCCGTAGGTAGAAGTCTGACGCTGTTACAGTCATAGGAGACCGGGACCTACGGCTTAAAGCGGATTTCGAACCCCTACAAACATCCATGGCACCGCCGGGAGTCGAACACGAAGGTACTGTGCGCTAGCCACTCGACCCTTCAGGCCGCTAGTATAAATTATCTGGAGCACACAGGGTTATTATTGCTTGATGGTTGTAAACTCATTCTGTGTTGTAATGTGCCCGGATGTCAATTGTTTCGTATTCTGTATATTAATACTTTATGAATATTATCTGATCTGATATTCGTACTGTATGGTTTTGGATTGTTTGTGCTTCTCGAAACTGGGCCGTCCTAGTTACAGGAGTGGTCATTTCGCACACGTCCATTTCAATGTTCCGTTTAAGTGTTTAGAGGGACGATCAACTGCAGAGAGATACGAGTAAAATTTTTCCACAATTATGATTGGTACATGTATCAATGGTGTCTCCTGAAGGGTTATTCAGGAGAGAGAGGTGTTCTTTAACGTCAAAATCCAAAGGTGCATGGATTCTTTTTCTGATTTTACATCGGGCGGAATGACCACATTTAAAATACATTTTATTTACATTAAAACGTTTCACGAAAGATTTCATTCGCACACTGTACATCTTGAGTCCTAATTCATCTACAGCAGTGTAATAATATTCATATAATACAAAGTTCTAATCTCAGTCAAATCTGTTGGTGAAAATGGCTGTAGAATGAAGTGTGATTTTGCATTAGTTGACAGTATTAATGTTTCTTTTTTTAATTAACTTTCAACCATTTTTTTCCAACTTTAAATATCTTTCTTAACTATGTACTATGGAGAAATTACTTTGCCCCCCTTATCACAAAGAATCGATTTTGCATTTTATCTATTCGAGGAAATAGCTTGTTATTTCACAAATTGCATTTCTTAACTGAAAGCACCCTTTTTTTTTTTTTTTATTGCTCATGCATTTGGGGATTATATCAGCCTAATAATTCTACTAGTTTTATTTTTATCCTTATTACCTGATAAAACAAGATAGGAAAATACTATTTCAGAAAAGGACACAAAATGCCCTTTTGAACAACTCTCTATCTGAAAAGATGCGGAACGAAAGTGATGTAAAAGTTTAAAATCCCCTTTTTTTCCCCCTCGCTTTCAAACGGAATAAAAGTAAGTAATTCGATTTTTGCTCTACTTTTTTTCACCGAGTACTCTGCGATTTTTCGAACAACAAAAAGAGCTATTAAAAGAGGCCCGCTTTTAAAAGATTATAAAGCTGATTACGTAGGCCCTTTGGCATGTTTTTTTTATGAAAAAAAATGCCTGAAAATTAACTTAATAGAGGAGTTATTCGGCATAAAGCACGTTCCATTCAAAAATAATGTAATAAGATAGCAAAATGAGGTGGATAAACATGATTGTCCATTAGTATATATGTATATATGTTCTTTTTTCTTGGAAAATGATGCATTCATTTTTTTTTAAATTACATTATAGCTTTTGATTTTAAGAGAATTACTTGTTTAAAATTTCTATTATTATGATTTATGCGTATTTTTTAAATTGTGACTGACTTTTTTTTTCTCTTTATAGAATCAAATGTAAATACTTTTGACTCTAATTAGTCAGAAAAACTTTCTATGTTCAGTGAAGTTTGAAACCAGCAAATTTTATGTAATTTACAATGAAAACTTCAACCTTGCATACGAGGGGTTTAAATTTTACAATTAAGTTTTCATTGGCGTGATTCATTTTTACATTGAATTAATAAGGCATTCGTTTAATTCCCATATCTTGCGAATTCAAATATTTTAAATGTATTAAAATAATATTTTATTTGCATGCAGCATTAGCACTCTGGTGTATATAAATTAATTTATCAATAGAATAAAACAGATTTAAATTTTCTGATTATGAAATAAATCTCATGTGCTGTTTTCTGAAGAACAATTTCAAGCCACACACACGCAAAAAAAATACTCAATTAAAATATTATTCAGCAATAAATAATTAACATTAATATGTATTAATTAAAAATATTCATTTAGAAGATTATTTTGCTTAAAATATAAAATGATGAATGATATTGTGAGTCGATGAAACTTGTTTGAGGAAAATGAAATTCATTATCAATTTAACAAAATGCAGGAAATATCTCAAATTCTGCATTTAACTACACAAATTAAAAATATAAAAATTAATAATATATTTATCAAACAAAAACAGAGTGAATAAATAGAAAAAGCATAACTGAAGGCATGTACGTTGGTACTTTTTTAAACAATATTATAAAATTATATACTTTTCCTAAAATAAATATTCCTTCTGCCCGTAATAATAGTATCACGTGACTGTTTAAACGGCGGTTATTGGCGCAAGTGAATGTCGTAGCGCAAAATTGCCAAACCTTCCCTCCAAACCAATGTTTCATGATATCTGTCATCAGTTTTGTCATCATTAGCTTTTTACATAATGAGTACGAATTATAACTATTTTTTTTTTTTTTTTAAATTTCATCCGTTGATCGAAATCAATGGTTTTCGTACTTAAAATAAAAAATGAGTAATATTTTTCATTTATTGTTCAATTTAATCTAATTTTTTTTTACAATAGCTTAATAGTTTGTTGCGTTTTATATTTATTTTCTTTTGCAAATGTTACCATGGGTGAAATTAAATTCATCAACTGTTACTGTTATTATAGGAGCGAAGGAGAACTGAAAGAGTTCTTCCGGCGAATTTTGAGGGGTTCAAAATAACTTGACTAATGAACGAAGCTTCTGGTTTAGTGAAACTCCAATAAAAGAGTGGTTGGAACTTGCACAAAGATTAACTGATTCATTTTTAAAATGTATTTGTGCTGATAAATTTGAAATAAAAGATGAATCTGTTTCTCAACAAATCTGATTTGAAACATGCGATTAAATAAATTAATAGTTTAAAAAAACTGAAAAACACGCTTTTAGAGTTAATTAAACTAAAAAGTGAAAAATAATTGTTAACATAAGAATAAAATGACTGACGAGAAAATCAATGTCACTGTTCTAAACGCTGTTGTTAACAATTATTTTTTACTTTTTAGTTTAATTAACTCTAAAAGCGTGTTTTTCAGTTTTTTTCAACTATAATATTTAAATGAGGTCCCCGTTGAGGATTGGAACTATAGTTCTGACAATAATTTAATTGTGAGTAAAACAAAGGCTAAATACGAATAGGTCGAGTCAGCCAGGATTCGAACAAGGAATCTCCTGTGCCGTTGTCAGGCGCGTAATCCGTTGTGCCGCTGTCCCAACTAGGTTTGAATGTCTTTACTGAATACTTTCATTTTACATGGGTTAAATTGCTCTTCATAAGTTAAAATAAAATCACTCATCCTGGCGATCCTAATCATGAGGAGATAATAAACTTATCAAAATATTTTATGGTCACCGGTCCTTGATAATTCTACAACGTTTAAATTAAATCTGATCGCTTAAAGTAGGGCAAAATC
>BPLQ01014506.1:343402-355567 GCA_021605075.1 Caerostris darwini
CTACAACGTTTAAATTAAATCTGATCGCTTAAAGTAGGGCAAAATCGAGCCCAAAGAGTCAGTTATATACATACATACAAACAAACAAACAAACATACAGGTGAAACTAATAAAAGCGTATTAAAAAATAAGGACTCAACTGTTGTTTCCGAATTAATTTCAGCTGCCTTAACTAAAATGTTGAACTGGAGTGCTTATTTTTTGAATAAAGCTTGTCATTTTAAATAAAATTAATTGCAATTTTATCTTAAACAAAGTTAAATACAATTTTTTAAAATTTTACTGAAAATTGAATGGATTTGAGCCATGTGTGCATTTAAAACATAATAAATATTCAGAGTCAACGTTTTTATAGAAAGTTTTGTGCTTCTTAAGACAAGAGACGATTTATTTCTTTATTGCTGGAAATTGTCTTTTTGAAGAATCGTCAATAGATTTCATTGGTATTTTTATATAAATATAATATTCATGCAAGCTATGCGAGTGCAAATGTAAAAAAACAAATTCAAGATTTATTAAAATATCACTTTGTTTGACACTTTTGTATTTCCATTAGCAACGCGACGTCATTTTTGACGAATCAGATTAATGTTCGAAAATGATTCTCGATCATCCTAAAATCGAAGATTTGGGATGACAATGACAAGATTTGTTGGATTAGACAAATACGTTTGTGACAGTGTATGAAAATTTTGCGAAAGTATGTTCAAGATACGAAAATCGGATGAAAACTGCAAGGAATATATATATATAGTATTATACATCATTCATAATCAAATAATTTATATAGGATACAATTATATAACATAATTGATCATGAATAAGGTTCATGATCATTCATTTTCCAATTTAATGCTAGTAAAATTGAATTTCTCTTTATTTTTATTCTTTTTTTATCATTAGCATTTATTTTATGAATTTAACTATTACTGTTTGTGTTTATTAAAATACTGAAGTACCGCAATTCAAAGTTATAAATATGTTAAAACAAACGCATAAAATTTTATTTATAAATTAAATTTATAGAAACTAAGAATTGTAGTGTCATTCGCAGTCATTGTTTTCATAAACGAGAAGATTAGACGGCGACTGTTCATCAAAGCCGATGAACGTTTCGTATCGATATTAAGGCTGTTTTTTCCGTGGTTTCTCTCATAGGAAAATATAGGGTTATCTTATTTTTGTCAACTTTGTTGTTCAGTTCTTTTATTTGTAGAATTTATTTTTTCCTTTATTTCAAAAATAATTTCAAATCGTTATAGAGCAAGTTTGAAAACCCATTTACGAAGAAGTTGAAAGCCTTCATAGGTGACTTTATTGTTTCAATATATTCAATTTGAAATGTAATCCACTTCTTTTATAATCTTCGTGATTTTTGTGAACAAAAGGCTATTTGCCCCAAAATTACAACAGATAATCGTATAAATATGTGACAAGTTTAAGATGTTCCACGCCAGCATTTTGCAGCCAAAGAGGATTATGTACTCTGCATCCGTTTCGAAATATTGCATTCCGTCAAATGATTCATTCTAAATTCACTTAAGGACTTCCTAATGGGCTTTTATTATTTCTGACGAACGCCCAATTCATTCAGATAATCTCGTTTCTGGAAGACTTTAGAGCAGTCCAAATATATATATATATATGTATTTTATCTTATTTGAGAATTTCCAATTCCCATTCATTTTAAAAATTGGATTTTGAAATAATGTCAAACGCGCCGATTCGTGCTCTTTTCAAATGTCTCCGAGTCATTTCTTTGACAACTTCTGAAACCTAGAAGGAATACATCAGTTGGCAGGAAGGGCCCGATTCTAATTACGTGTGTGTAGCTAAATTTAAAAAAAAAAAAATTTTAAATCTATTCCTACTTTTTTTTCACTACATTGAAGAAAGTCCTTTATAACTAATTTTCATTCATTTTTTAAAGTTTATCTGGCGCCATCTGCCGGTAGACATATGTAACTTACATCTAAAAAAAAACTAAAATGAATGAATTAAATTTAATGAATGAATTAAAATTAAAAAAAAACTGTATTAACATCCAGTGTCATCCACTACAAGTTAAAAAAAATGTATTTGAACTTGAGTGGATGAATAAAAAGTACTTTATTAAGGATTGAAAATGTGAAAAAGATATATATAGGGAGAGTGTGCGCTAATAGAAGGAATTGAAAAAAAAAAAAAAAAAAATCGAATTCTAAATGCAAATTATTGCATTCAATTTCGTTTGCGTTTACACGGCTTGCAGATAATCTCCCCTCGGAATTCTAAGCAGTTGGAAAGCTGGCGATATCCGGTTTCTCCGAATGCAATTTATTCCGAACATGTACAATGTGTTTGTCTACAGTGGACGAATCCGAGTAGAAAGAGGTGGATTTACGAACCACTAGATTTGCGCTTTTTCGTCGGATATCTGGATTGTAAATTTTCCCTGCTGTGTATTTATCAGGATTTCTTTCGGGCATCAAGAGCTTCTTCGACTTTTGTTCTGCTGAGGACGAAGCGATCTGTAAAAGATCTGTGAAGCAGCAATGGATGGCTTTAGTTGGCGAAAATCTTATCAACACTTTTAAGAAAATTGCGAGGGGAAATGAGAATTTGCGATTCGCAGTCCCAAGAGTGTTTTTATTGAATTCATTTAAATGTTTTATTTTAAGGCATTCAAGTTAATGCTCGTGTTTATCGAAACATTTTAGCAAAATTAATTCTTATATTTGACATTATGTGAATGATGTGAAATTGCAAAAGATATTGCATAACTTTCTGTGCAGATTAAATGTTAAAGAAATAAAATTTTGTTAGAAAATTTGTATCGGAATAGAATTTCTTCATATGGATTAGAACACATTTTTTTTTTTTGTTCGGAAGTACTGGAATTTTTGGAAGTAATAATTTATAACAAATTATTAGCGATTCCTTTGAACTTTTATCACCACTTTTTTTTCTCATTTAAAATGTTTTATATTATTTCTTCCGTTTTATCTTAATTTATTTGTTTCCTTTAATTATTTAACTCCTGCCCCTTCTATGCTACTTTTTAAAAAAAACTTTGATTCTGAGTAGATGTTGGCTAAGCACACAGGATTCAACACTCCTATTCAATGAAGAGTTTTGAAATATTCATATAGCAAATATATAGATGATGTAATATAATGGATAAAAGTCTATGGGAGATAATAGGATGTCTTGAACAGGTCAGTGATAGTTAGAAGTAGTCTGAGTCATAAATGCCATCCATTCCGTCACTTCCCAACTGTGGAACAGACACTGTTCTTTAAGTTTGATGCCTAGAAAAAGAAAGTACGCGACTGCAAGGAGAAGTATATGACCTTCCATGAGACACAATTGATTAGGAGGACGTTTTTATTTTTTTGTATCTGTAATTTTTAGCTGTATTTTTTTAATCGATGATGTTCATGAGGGACTTTCAGTTGTAGGCAAGCAAACCACTAACTTAAATTACAATGACGGCCTCGTACAAAAGCAGTTAATTAAACTGAACACAATCAGATACAACAGTGGCATAGCGTGCTTCTTTCGACGATGAATGATCTCAATGAACCTTGAAACTCTGCATTAGGCCATGCATACAGAAGAAATGGTTTGGACTAGGAATGATGTCAACAGCAACACTGATATCCTTATGGGTGAAAATACTATGCGATATAAAGTTGGTATTCTTTTCACAGTATGTGAACAAGTTTCTTGCACTTGCAGTCATGAATTTTTTTTTTAAGGATGATAATATCCATGTTCACAAGAATAGCTGTCAGAACCTGCCACACTGCATTGCAAGGAATGGTAATCAAGTTCATCCAATTCTAATCCCATCAAACATGCAGGAGACATGCTAAGGCGGTATTTATATTTACTCTTCGACCCACTTTCGAGCTAAGGAGTGACTTTTCTGGTTGCGGACGCCCATGTCCAAATCGCCAAAGAGGATCTCATTGATAAGAATCACCGCTGGCAGAACTATTCTCATTCCATTGATAAACATACAGCATTGTTTTTTGTTTTTTTTTCTCTCGTCTCTTTTGTGTTAGGCTATATTATTTAATTTACTGAAAATTTGTTTTCAAATATTTTCAGATGAGCGCCTCTTTTATCCCATATATATATTATTCTATTTATATATAAAGATATCCCTATTCTTAAATTAATATTTTATTATGTTATAAATTTTTTTAACTTTGCCATTTCTCTTATGGACACAAATGCAACTACGTGGATGTGCGGTTTCATTTTAATTCCCTGATTCAGAATTCAAATTGTTTTTGTCATGTGTAGTCTGGTTATTGCAATTGTCAGAAAGCAGAAAGATTTTGTTGCTCCTATATTACAGATGATATTCTGAAATAAATTAGCCTATTGAACAAAATGAAATCCAATACTATTTTCAAGTAACAGAAGCCAGACCCCGTAAATAAAAATATGCAATTCTGTATGCCTTATGCCATTGAGGAATATTTTCAGCAGTTGGGCAATATTTCTTCATGCGCTATTCTGGGAGAGTCAGAGAAAACCATATTTATGAGGGATATCACTCTAGTAGGGAAGGAGTAGGTAACTACTTGGTCAAAGGTAGATGTTATTTATTAAGTCGGTCATAGTAATAGTGTTCGAAACAAAATAATACTATTGTATTAGAAATATATATATATACATGATTATTAAAAAAAGCTTTAGTTTAAAAATTAATTCGAGGTGTGCGTTTTAGAATCACATGAAAAATTATAGTTAAAATCTAATGATTCAGTTACAGCGATATGATGTCGAAAGTGGCAAAATCTACTTTGTTCATTGGAATGTGATCTCCACAGCGAAACACCATGAATAGCGTCTGGAACCATGCAGCCTGACGTAGGATGGCACTTTTGAAATCAGGTGCAGTTTGCGGATTAAATGCATACACATTAGATTACAAGTATCTCTATAGCGAAATGCTCTACCTGCCACGTGGGATGCAAAGATGGCCCTGTATCATTTCTGAGGTTTCTGTCAGACGTTTCTTAAACACAGATGTTTGGTGACATAATCATCTCCCTGCATTTTATGTTTTCGTGGCCGTCAAGGTCTCCCGATCTCCCTCCATTAGATTAAAAATAATTAAATATTAAATTATATAAAAATAAAAAAAAATGTTACAGTGATTAAAATTACTTGTTTTATGTTTTAATCATATAATTTACATGACGTATTCAAATAAATACAGTTAAAGTAGTGAATCATAAATAATTGATACAGATTTGAGCCCCGCATGCTAAGCCACGCTGAAACTTCTCATATCTATGGTGGAATAGCACGATAAACCATTAGACTTAAACTTTTTTTTTGCTAGATTCAATCAGGTGCAGAGATAGAAATAAATACCTAGATGCCATCCTTAGATATGTTGGCACAAAATTGTGGTGATAAAATGTGGGGTTTTTTTTTCTTACCTCACATAGAGCATTCTAAATAAGATTCGTGTTTTCTATAAAATATGAAACGATAACTCTTAACATCTCATTTATATTATTATGCCAAAGTCTTTAGGGGCCGGAATGGCCGAATGGCTAGCGCCCTGGCGCTCGGTACCACATGTTTCAGGTTCGAGTCCCGGCGGTGCCATGGATGCTTGTAGTGGTTCGGAATCCACTTTAAACTGTAGGTCCCGGTCTGTTAAGCCCTGGTGAGACAGAAGATGACCCTAGAGCGACAAACCAAACCTTCCTCAAAATCTTTTCTATGGTTTTGGGGGAAAAAAAACCAATTTTAAGAAACGCAGTAGTTTTTAAATTGTTCCTCTTGAGGCTCATTCACAGAAGTGCGCGACGCAGCGAAGTGTCAAACGACAGAACTTTTTTTTTTTTTTTGTACGTTCACTACGAGGCGGCAAAAATCGATTTACGCCGAGCTAAGTTCCAATTACTCCTGCTAGATGTCGGTTTTGATTGGTTATTTCCGAGCTGGGAAGGAATCCGCAAATCACCTTTTATTTGGCGCGCTTAAGATAGTGACTAACCGAGACTTAAGACTAGTCTATATTTAAATATAACTTACAGTAACGCATGGCACGATTTTATGGATTCTATATTGAATAGGATTGCTCCATCTTAACGTAATATTTTTAAGTATTTTAACGTAATATTTTTATTCATTAATGCCATTAATAATTTATATAAATCATTATTCATTTATTATCATTGATACTTTATACAAAAACAAAAATATCGATTTATCATGCTGTAGTACATGCTAATTATCATGCTGAGCAGGATAATTATAATGTGTTGTAGCATGACAAATCAGGTTTCTTCTGCACCTCATTTACTTATCGGATCAAGTCACATAACGCGTTAAGCGTTTGAGAATTAGAAGTTGGCCAATTCGCGCGATAGTTTCGGGAGTAGCGCGTTGAGGCTTGTGATTGGTAAACGCGCCATGTTTCATCCGTTACGTATCTGTACCTGTATATGTCATTCCAGGCATCTGTTCCTGTACATGCCATCCAATCTCTGTTTATCTCAATGCCCAGGCGTATAAGTGCTGTTATTACTGCCGGTTTGGTTTGATTTCTCGCTCTACGGTCATCTTGTGCACGCGTTAGGCTAAGCAGACCAGGACCTACAGTTAAAAGTATTACTGCCAGAGGTGGTTGTTCGTTCTGGGTACTGATTTATCAGGATCTATGCATCTAAATTTCTTGAAAATTTAATCACTTGTTAGTTCCAGTATAATATATTTGTCCAATAAATATCATTTTGTTATCAGCATTTCTTCCTGGTTTAACAATTTTAATGGCCAGTAGTGTATATAATTTTGCAACACATATTTATATATATTATTTTTTAATTTGACAAATATATATATATATATATATATCAAATGTAAATTTCATAAGCTGCTGTTTTAAATTCTGCCATTTGTGTAACAATGTTATAAATGGGAGCATTCATGAAATGGCTCTTTGGAACGAAATAAATACATTGAAGCTACCAGGGACGAAACATTTTCAAATGTGAAGCAACAAATGAAGCACGAGCTACAGAAATAACAAGTAATATATAAAAATATTTTAAGTCAATTCCTACTTTTTTGTCACTCTATTGCAGAAAGTCCTTTATAAATAATGTTGATTCATTTTTTTAAGTTTATCTGGCGCCAGCTATTGGTAGTTACATGCAACTTAAATCTAAAAAAAAACTAATATTAATGAATTAAATCTAATTACTGAATTAATATTTGAAAAAACTGCATTAACATCCAGTGCCATCCTCTACAAGTTCAAGAAAATAAAATGTATTTGAACTCGAGTGGATGAATAAAAAGCATTTCATGAACGATGGAAAATGAGAACAAGATATACATCTTGGGGAATATTACACCACTCATCAAGCAATGCCCTCCGAAGTTCCGGTTGACAGGTGGGAGGGGGTTGACGGGCTGCAATTCGGCGGCCAAGCATATCCCGCACATGCTCTATTGGATTCAAGTCCGGTGAATATGCTGGCCAATCCATACGGGTGGTATCCTCCAATTGAAGGCATTCGTCTACAATGTTTGCACGGTGAGGACGGGCGTTGTCATCCATAAATAGAAATTCAGCACCCATGGCGCCCCGAAACAAACGTACATGTTGTTCCAGAATGACATCCCGATAGATGTGGCCTGTCATCGTTACACTCTGAACAGTTCTGGAACCAAGAATAATTCCTTCCCAAACGAGCCATCCTGCACCAATGTGCCGTTCAATGGTGTTCTCTTGGTGGTAACGGGTACCTGGCGCTCACCATATGAAAGTCCGGCGAGAATCAGACTGCAAACTAAACCTGGACTCGTCGGAAAACATCACACCAGACCACTGTTGCGGTGTCCACAATGCATGCTCTCTACTCCAGGTTAATCGCAGGCGACAGTGAGTTGCGGTAAGTGGAACACATCTGACAGGCCTACGAGCATATAGACCAATGTGCCCTAAGCGTCTGTACACGGTCTGCCTTGAAACTGTCGTACCGGTATCTGAAGAGAGCTGACGAGACAGGTCTGATGCTGCGCTCCGTCTGTTTCTTTTGGCAGTAACTGCTAAATACTGGTCCTCATTCGGCGTTGTAACTCGGGGGCGACCTGTGCTGTAACATCTACTCACATTACCATCATCTTGGAATCGTTGCCAAAGCCTGGGGATGACACTCTGGGCGATTCCAAGTTCCTCGGATACTTCCAGCTGGGTACGTCCACATTCCAGTCGTCCGATAATTCTACCCCGTAAAAAATCATCCAAATGCTTCCTTTGTGCCATAATTATGCGGTTATTGCACTGAAAGGCCTTTAAAGCGCTTGTGAACAATTTTACTTCTTTGCCACCATTCCTTATATACCCATCTCTTACACTCTCGTCATTGTTGACGTACTATCCGCGCCATCTAGTGGTTTTCGGTAATTTGCATATTCTTCTTATTAGGTGAAATTTTTATTTTAGAGTTCAATTTCTGTGTGATTCTGAATTATCCTTAATTTATGAACATGAGTGTATATAGGGAGAGTATGAGCTAATAGAAGGAATTGAAAAAAAACGCTTTGTTACGTAATGCTGAACAAATATGTCGTTTCGTATTTTGGCCGATGAAGAAAAAGAATTGGACTGAAGACGATTATTTATTTACAACGTCACAAGTGAAATAATTGCAAAGCCAACAGTAAATTAGATGTCGAAAGGCAAGAAATAAAATATGGGAGTAGCGGACCCTCCATCTCAATTACGACGTTTGTATTATTTTTAGCAATGTTATTTTATTGGTAATTTAACTGTTATTTTAATTGTTATTTTAAGTAATACTGAATCTGCTATTAACTCCAGTACAGAATGAAAAGCAAATTAGTATTAAAAGCACGGAAATTCCATACCTGGCCTTTTGGAACGCCTTGTTATTTCGAAATTCAATAGCAATTTCTTTCCAAAAATATGAGAAAGAAAATTATCTAAAACATAATTATTTGGCACTTGAATGTATTTCATGAGCTTTTTTTCAATTCCTTCTATTAGCTCACACTTTCCCTATATATATCTTGTTCACATTTTCAATCGTTCATAAAATACTTTTTATTCATCCACTCAAGTTCAAATACATTTTTTTTGAACTTGTAGTAGATGACACTGGATGTTCATACAGTTTTTTCAAATATTAATTCAGTAATTAAATTTAATTAATTAATTTTAGTTTTTTTTTAGATTTAAGTTGCATATAAACTTAAAAAATGAATGAAAATTATTTACAAAGGACTTTCTGCAACAGCGGGGGGAAAAAAGTAGGAATTGAATTAAATTTTTTATTTTTATTTAATATTACTTGTTTCATTTAATCTCAAGATATCTATCCTATTTGAATTTAATAGCATAAACTTTAAAGAAACAGATAATGTACATATTGCTTCAGTAAAAAAATCTTTTAAAACAAAATGAAAAAATAAAAATTTGAAATATTCATTAGAGTATATGTGTGCGTTCATTTTTAACAATTCTTTCTAAATTAGACAGCAAGAGCAATATCTTATTTTAGAAAAAATGCAATAAGTAGACATTAATTATTCAGATTGGATGCGATTCTATGCAATAACAATGTATTTATTATAAAAGAGCTGTTTCATTTTCGCAGTGTAATCGCAATTAAAAAAAAAATCCCAGCAACTCGATTGGCAGAAATCCAATAACGCCGCTACTAACATTACACGAAATTAATCTACAGGAGGGGAAAAAAAGAGCAAGAAAGAGAGAGAGACCCGCAAAAAGGAAAAGTCCCTTTTGGCATTGATGTATTTACAAAGGTTTCAGATTTCGACAGCAAATAGGGAGGTCTGTCCTATGAGGTGACATTTTTTTTTCTTCAGTGTCCCAAAGTATGACGTCAAAGATTTCCGACGGGATACTTGTGGTGATTATGAGAGATTGCATTTGGCAGAAAATCGATTCGATCAGCTATCATCCGCGGGATTAATCGATTGTTGTGAGGCAATCTCTTATCAGCCGGATCGCCTTGTTCTTCGAGAACTCGCGCGCCGGCGTTTCGAAACGGGGCATCCTGATGTAGGGACTCGAACAACGTGAGTCGTGTTTGCAAGAATAACTTTCGTGGAAGTTGTTCTTTCACAACGAATTTCTTACGTAAACGGCGTGGGATCAGAGGTTCAGTCGAAGAATGGATTGATTCAACGATGGTGTAATTTTTATGAAAGAAGTAAAATGTTTTGAATGCACGAATGTTGCGATACATTTTTGTCTGCTCCAACTGAATGGCTCAGTGACGTCAGAAGAAGGGTTACAATAAGGATTAAAAAGACAACATTATGTAGTAATTAGAAAATTTAGGAATAAAAAAATTTTATTATTATTTTATAGCTATTATTATTTTATAACCTACAATACAATCTAACCTATAATATTTTATAAATATTCGATTTCAATTGTATATATTTTATAAATATATACAATCTAACCTATGATATCTCTGAATATCTTCGAACTTGGAGTGAACTGCACCTGCGTATCTAATTTATATCCTTAATTTTCATTTTTTGTAAATAGAATTCCGTATACATTGTAGATTAAACACATTTGCACATTGCATTTTTAGTACACAATTTGCTCATTCTAATTTACAACAATAACTTACCCTTTACCTGTTATATATATATATATATATATATAATGGACTTGAGTGGGTTCAGCTTACTGAAACACATATTTTTTGTGTAGGAATGTAGAGTCGGAAGTGACGCGTTGAAGCGAAAAAATGAGACAAGAAAAGAAAAAAGGTTGTTTATTGACAACATCATTGTAATTCATCATCATCATTTTTTGATTCCATGTTTACCATAAACTCTTAAAATTGTGCAATAGTAGTATAAGCTTGATAGCGTCGAAGAGAATGATTGGCGGACAGATGGCAGGCATTTCGCACACGATTGCAGCCGCAGTGGATGGTGCAGCAAAGAGCTCCTCCACCGAATCAACTGGTGTTTCGTGAATGAAAACAAACTTGCCAACACAGAGTAATAACAGAATAGAGTGCGCATCGGGGTTCGCATCCAGAGTTCTTGAAACTCGTCACTTGACGGGTAGCAGTTGGCGCGGTTGTGGCTGGCTGTTCGTTTGAACTCACTCCTCAACGCGTCAACTCCAATACACACACACACACAAATGTTTATTTTAGTAAGCTGTATAACCCAACAAATATTGTCCCATAACCATTAAATCACCCTGTATGTATTGTACAGCTTGTAACTGTAGTGTTTCAATTACTATTGTTACCAGCTGGTCATCAGAAGTTATCAGGTCTGAGTATAAATAAGGAACAAATTGGGAGATCGCGGTGGACAGGCGTTGGGCCCATAACCGTCAGTCCGTAGCGATACATATTGATTCACTATAGATAGGTTAATTAAGATTAATTAAGCGTAATTCGGGTATTTTCTAACATACTCGTTGAAATATAAGAGCACGCCATCTTCGCTGAAACCAAATGCGTTGTTGCAGAGATACGCTAACAGTGAATGCTGTAAGAAATGCATCAAATAAATTATGAGAATAAGGATCCCTGATGTCAACTAACTTCTTTTTTTATTCTCTGGTGTGAATACGTGATAGTTCCGCCTGTATGATTCTGTGTATTAATTCGTTTGCGCTTTTCTTCAAATCTGATAGAATCCTTTGGATGCGATATTGATTTATATCAAAAATCAAATATTTTCTCTTCTGGATGTAAAACGATAACACTTGTTATGAATTATTTAATATTAAAGACTCGTTTCTACCGAGGCGAGAGGCGTTGAAGATTCACGCGGCAGGCAAGAAAAGTTTTTCGACCACTTTACAGCGAAACGTCAGAAATAGCATTGCGCCTAGTGAAGTTCCGCTTCGAGTTGAAAGTGGGTCAACTCGAAGCAGTGGATTTCAAACCGGTTTCAGGAGAACGTGGTAAAGCTAGTGATTGGTCAGCGCTTCTCGCTTAAAGCCTCACGCCTTGGTGGGAAGGACCCTTAATGCATCAAGTAGAATTTTGCAATCTGGAATCCATTGTCAATCCTTACCCATACGGTCCACTAAATTGCTGTCAGTGTCTTCCTATGATCCACTCTGGATAACGCTGAATCTATTTCAAATAGGCTATTACAAAGATGATT
>BPLQ01014506.1:380323-414462 GCA_021605075.1 Caerostris darwini
TTGGTCGCTTCGCGACCAAGGTACTCCGTTCACCTACACCGATTCACAGAGAACTTCAGCTAAACAATCTCAGTTTGCATATGTGTCACCGAATCTATTCGTTTTTCAAAACCGTGAGCAAAAATCGTGACTAGATGTTAGATTTCAATAGTTTGAATTTCCTCCCCCAACTTAAGTATATACTATACATACCTATAACGCCTATATACTATACATACTTACATCCGTTGTGTCCCTACCTATATCCTAAGCTTGTGTCCCTATATCCCTAAGCCTGTTTCCTTCCATGATCATTAAGCCTTGAATGGTGTTATTATAAACCTGATTTCTTGTTATCCTTAAAATGAGTAGAAAAGCAGTTAAAAATAACGTTTTGTTTAAAACCTTTTTTTTTTAACGGCAAACTTTGTTGATCGTTCATGTATTTATTTATAAATTTTTCAAACATTTTAAAGATCTAGGTTATTTGAAATAACTTCCAATGTAAATAATCCCCCTTTGAAATGTCTAACAACTGCAATAAAGATTCGCCCCTCAGTTGGAAACTTAAACTAATCCCCGCGCAAGAGTTGTAAGTTCCGAAATTCATTACCGGGGGAAGCATTCGATGTCGAAACCTAATTTCGCTAATCCCCCGAGCGCTCGTCGTCGTCGCGCGCGGCGTTCGCAGCAGTAATTTCGAGAACGCTCTTGCAGACGTCTCGTTTAGCCCCCTGTCTCAAGTTGTAATTCAAATAGAGGAAGAAGTTTCATTTGCTCAGCTTTCATAAAGTCAGATTAAAGATGGCTTCGAACAATAATAAGTAATTCAAGCTTAAATAATATTTTAAATTCGGTTTGACATTCGTTTTATATGGAGTGAAAGCTTTATATATAATTCAGATTCGTTAAAATCCATGAAAACAAAGAAACATTTTCTACGCTAGTTTGAAAACAGTTTTGAATTTCTTGAAGCACTTCGGATAACTGGGGCCTGAATAGCCGAGTGTCTAGCGCTCTGACGCTCGGAGCCACTGGTTTCGGGTTCGAGTCCTGAAGGTGCCATGGATGTTTGTAGTGGTTCGGAATCCGCTTTAAGCCGTAGGTCCCGGTCTCCTATGACTGTAAGAACGTCACGGAGCCAAAATCAAACTTCTACCTACAGGTGCTCCGTCAGAACAGAAGCTGCACCTCTCTTCCCCCCTTCCCTGAGGGACACGACAACAACAACTTCGGATAACTGATACTTTTTAACTGGCTTATTTTTTTACTGATGTCATACTAAGCAGAATTTTTCATGACGTTGAATTACAGGATCATAATGTTAAAAAAAAAATGCGAGTGAAAAAAAAAACCCGGTAATGTATAAAGATTAAATCATATGCAACCAAATAATTAGCTTTTATGCAAAATGACGGTTAGCTATTTTAAGTGAGGAAAAATATTGTAATATTAGTAATGGCAGAAAATACAAAATATAGACGTAAACCTAATAATGAATGGTTTATTGGTTTTCCTCTTTAGTGTTGCTTTTCACTGCCAAAAGTACAAACCAGTTTTATGCGTGTGTTAAAGAATAATTATCGAAATAAGCTCGATTCTTACTTGATGCTGCATCTGTCTTCGTTTGAACCCGATTTTAGAAAATTCGGCTTCATGAAAAAAGTTCAAACATCGGACAGGAATTCTTGTAAGTGATATCAAAAAAATTACCCATTGACTTGAATAATTGTATTGAACTCACATCACAAGTTTTTATTCAGTTAAACTGCTATTTCTAAAAAAAAAAAATAATAATAAATTATATTGCAAAATATAAAATAAAAAACAAAACATGTTGTTGGCTTGTTGAATAATTTCAGTCGTTTGCCAACTAACTTATGAGCATTTTTACTTATTAATGAATTGGCGTGGAGTAGTTTGTGAGGTGAGTTATGGGGAGAAAAACATATGGTTGTTAGTTTTATCTAATGACAGGGAATGCATTGGGTGCACTGATCTGGAAGTTATTGAGCGAACCTCGCGAGTTTTCAAGTAGAAGTTTATTAAAGTACTACGTAAGAATTTTCTATGAAGACAGTTAGATATATACAGTGGGTAAAAAAAGTATTGGCAATTGCCTTAATTTATTCATATTGACAAATAAATAAAATGTTATGCAATTTTAGCTGTCGTAATTAAATACAAGACATCTTAGATATGTAAAAATTTTATTTTAATTTGCATTTTCTACGATTTTTTCTTTCAAAAACGAAAATTTGCATGTCAAAAAAGTATTGGCAAAGTTTTAGCTGCTATGCAAATTTTGTTACATTGAAGTCACGTGCTTCGACTGATAAGAAACTCTACCGGTATAAAGTCTGCAAAACTACTCCAAAAGTGTCTATGCATTATTTTGCGATTACTGCAGTAAAATGACTTCGAAATCGAAGGAGTTGGATGTTAGTGTTAAAAACACGATTATTAGGCTCAGAAATGAAGGTTTAACTTATCGTGCTATAGGAGTGCAGTTCAATATAAGTTTATTTACTGTCAGAAGTGTTGTAAAAAAGTTCAAGGAAACAGGATCAACGGAAAATAAGACTAGAAGTGGACGACCTCGAATATTTTTTACAAGAGAAGAACGTGTCATTATTAACAAGGTTAAGAAAACCCCTAAAGTAAGTGCACCCCAGATAGCTAGAGATGTTGCTTTCACTTCGCAAAAGACTTTCAGCGTACAGACTGTATAGAATGTTTTACACGAGAGAAGTTATTATGGAAGGGCATCTAGAAAGAAACCATTCATCTCGGAAATAAATAGGAGAAAGAGGTTAGATTTCGCAAAATCCCACGTTGATTTATCTGAAGAGGAAAAGCAACATTTAACTGCTACTGTAAAACATGGTGGAGGCAGCGTCTTAGTTTGGGGCTGTATGGCAGCTAATGGAATTGGCAACCTGTATTTTATTGATGGTATTATGACAGCACGTACATACATTGTCATTTTGCGCCATAACTTAAAAATCAGTGCCCAAAATCTTGGCTTGGGAACATCATTCGTTTTTCAACAAGACAATGACCCCCAAGCATACAGCGAATATCACCCGTGAATGGCTATTCTACAATGCTCCTCGCCAATTAAAAACCCCACTTCAATCGCCTGACATCAATACAATTGAAAATTTATGTCACCTGCTGGATCTAGAAATCAAGAAGCAAATTTCAAGTAAAGACGACCTCAAACGTTTACTCTTGCAAGAGTGGCACAAAATTCCCAACAGTACAACAAAGATCTTGGTTTCCTCTATGAGAAATAGATTACAAGCTGTTATAGATGCAAAAGGTATGCATACAAATGTACTAAACATATACTGATGTCGTTTTCGCTCATAATTTTGTCAAATTCATAATTTTTGCCAATACTTTTTTTATCATGTAAATTTTGGATTTTCTCGTAGATTTTGACTAAAAATATATTCAAATGAAAATTTCGTTATATGTGTTTGTCTTTTCTCTTTCTGTAATCGCTATGTTAAAATAAAATTTGTAAACATACTTTGTTAGCAAATATGATCATTTATAGGCAATTGCCAATACTTTTTTTATCCACTGTAAATGAATTGCAGAGTAACTACCTAACATGCCTGTTAATCACGTGCGTCTTTGCTTGAAAATGCTTAAATGTCAAAATTACTGCAGAAAATTTCATGATTATACACTGGCTGATCAAATTATTTGAACACATGCATGGCATTTTTATTTAACGAAGGTTACAACGGTTAGCTCTAAATTTTATTTTATTTTATTTATTAAGCTAAGATGCATTGCAAGAAAATAGTTAAAAAGTATTAATGTTGAGTAGAAAATATATAAGCTTTTGTACTTTCTGTAGGTTTGTTTATCGGAAGAAAAAAATTTATATAATGAAGATATTTTTATAGAATTGAAAGCATCTCGAATATATAGCATTTCCAATAATACTGAAATGAATGTTACGAAATGAAAGCATTCTTTTTGAAAATAAAATATCAGCAAAGACAGTTGTGCATATTTTAAGAAAGGACAGGAATTTCCCATTATTAACATATTTTTTATTGTCGTTGCAATGATCCCACTGGCAGGTGATAAGCACCATTGCGTTCTGGGATGAATTTCAGAAGTGAAAAACCCCACATTTGTGTCTGACTCTCCAACCAGGGTCGAATCCGTGCTTCAATGTCTGAAGGATCGTCGAAATCCCTCATTTCTGAAAGCAATCCGCGCAAACAGCGGGATTCGAACCCTGGGTCTCCTTGCATATGGTAGATATGCGCAGTATCTTTGGACTATTGAAATATTTGTTACCAAAATTAATTTTTATTCTAGGAATCCTACTTAGTGTGCGTAAATGTTTCCTGGTAAAAGAAATGCAATTTCCAACGTAATGGTTCGAATAACTAAAAAATATCATTATTTTAGTAATGCTATTAAAATAATTGAATTAATTAATTTGTAGAATTAATGTAACATATAAAATGCTTTAACATTAGATGATCATTTTCTGTACATATTTGATTTTCGCTATTTCTTTTGAAAGAGAATTCGTATCAGTATGTTTAAAAAGCATCTCTTATCGAAAGTCATGCTGCTCTTCCGTACGACACCCAAATTCGAGGGAGTTACCCCTAAAAGTCATCCTGGAAAGCACTTTCCTCCCCTCGGGGGCCCCCGAGAGCCACATTGACCCCTTACTTTTCTAACTGGCAGGGGCTACTTAACCTTAGATGCTGGGGTTAGGTGTGGAGAAAAGAAAAAAGTAAATCTTGACTGTTGTTGCGAGACCTTTTTACTCTCATTGTCACAACCGCCATCGAGTCTCCTCATTTCTGAAAACAGTGATTACGGCAATGCCGACAGCGGATTCGAACCGTTCGCTGCTCACGTGTTTCCGAACAGTAAGGTTAAACTTGTAAATAAACGTGTTGGAACGGCGAATCACTCGAGTGGGGATGAACTGCCCGTTCCTGAGAAACACTCAAATTCGCTCCACATGCTCTCAGTTCAGTGACTCGCCTGAGTGAAGAATTTGCGATTGTTTGCTTACAACTTGAGAATTGCGGATGTTTCTTATTAGAGGTCTAACTGCAACACGGATGAACCTTCCTTCTTCTCGTCTACTTGCTCTCTGTTTTTGTCGCACCTCAATCTACAGTCACTGGGCCGGGCAAAATCATGGGATGCATCACATTTTCCACCCTGTATCACCTGCACTCTTGATCTCGTTCTTAATCACTCACAAACTGTTCGGTCGCGTGTCTGCCTGACGGGCTGTTGCAAAAGATCCATCTCCCCTGAATGCATCGCCCGAGGGTTAAATGCGTCTCGTTGATGAACGACCGAATTCCATTTGAAAGTGCGGCTCCTCTCCTTCGGGCGGGAAATCATCGTTTTCTCTTCCGGCCCTCGCTTCGATTTCCACCCCGGCTCAAGTGGGCTCCCTCCCCGACACCTTGATGGGGCTTCCAGTTATTCTCAGAGGCCCCTTTTTTCAATTCCTTCTATTAGCTCACACTACCCCTATATATATCTTGTTCACATTTTCAATCGTTCATGAAACACTTTCTATTCATACCCTCAAGTTCAAATATATATATATATATATATATATATATATTAACTTGGGTGACACTTGACGTTAATACAGTTTTTTTCAAATATTCATTCAGTAATTAAATTTAATTAATTAATTTTTAGTTTTTTTTTAGATTTAAGTTGCATATATCTACCAATAGATGGTCCCAGATAAACTTTAAAAAAATGAATGAAAATGATTTATAAAGGACTTTCTGCAATAGAGTGAAAAAAAGAAGTAGGAATTGACATTAATTTTTTTTTTTATGTTACTTGTTTGCATTCCTTTCGTTTTCATTTCAGAAGGAGATGGGGAAATTTAGGATGTAAAAAAAAATGTGAGGGATTAATTACATTCGAAGAAATGATTTCGATTTTATTTTGTAATCAGGTGCTTATCCATAAATATCCAAAGAGGAAAAATGTCTTTTGTTGTTGTTATTCGTCTTTGCGCTTAGTATTCCACTGTTATGTATGACTTTGATTTTTTTTTTCTTCGCACACCACTACCTCTTACCAGAAGGGTGAGGGTGGAAGGATGGGCCTCATAAATACCACGGACATCTCACCGACAGGTGTTGAGAGCAGGCAAGGCGATCCGCAAGTAATTTTTAGACAATGTAGAATGCATTTCTAAGAAAAGAATAAACTTTTAGAAAATACAGAGAAAGGAGACGTAACTGCAAAAGGTAGTCAACTCTGGCACTTTGATCTCTAACTGCAAGGAATTAGCTTAAAAAAAATGCTGTCTTTAACTGCAAGAATGCAGTTTGGATGTTCTAACCTATCTCAATCACGTCTTGTTGAATTAACTGGAAGGCTTTTCTTACTTTCTTCCCACACTTCATCGTAGTGCCTAGGGCCTAGCAACTAAAAGATGAGGGTGGCATATCAGTGGACCTAGTACTACAAACAGCCACATCAATGGGTGTTAAGTTGAAGACAGGACCATCTGAAAGGAATTTAGGGATAACTGCCCAAATTTACGTGTGCTATGTGAAAAACCCGGGAAACTCCTAACAGTCAGCCTAATTATCGATATGATATTCTTTACTCGCATTGTTACAATCACCATCCAGGCTCCTCGTTTGTAAAATCAACGACTGCAACAATATCCCCAGAGTATTTGAACCCCAATGTTGCAATGAAGCTACGAGACGTGGGGCAGTAGGTAAATATGATATCCATACAACACAGCAGCAACTGGAAGGCATTTCTTTACTTTTACCCACCCTGTATCTAACTAGCAATCAGAAAGGTGAATCATTGGTGGCCTCATATACTCTTTGCCCACTGACGTGTAAAGAAAATGAAATTTGGGCTAACCAGCAGGACATTTAAGGATCACTGTCCTGCATGCTCATGTCGTATGTGACAAAACCCGGAAAACTCTCTCCATGCCGCCTGGATATCGATGTGAGATACTCTTAAATACCTTGTCACAATCGCCATCTAGTCTTCCCGCTTCTGAAAGCAGTGAGGCGGCCACCGCATTTGAACTTCTCTCCAGCCGATCATGCTGCCACCAGGCCACAAGTCGGGCTGCCTTATGTATGGTAGCGCAAATAACAACAACGACGACGATGAAAGGGAAACGTTGTCGTTGGATTTCCGCTTCACCTCTCCATGAAAAAAATCGATTTGAAACACTCTCTCGATATATCCAAGGGGTTTCGAACATGAGAATATTTACATCTCACAAAGAGGTGTTATATATATAAAAGATTACTGAAATCTAGTGAAATTGTTTTCTTTTTTAATTTTATTTTGTAACCATATTTTCATTAATAAATATTTAAGGAGAAATACTAATTTTGACTTTGTAACTGTAATGCTCAAAGGGATGACATTTAAAAATAAACGTCCATGTCATGGCATGCAGAAAGTCTAATTTTTAAATTTATTCATTAAAAGCCCCTTATTTTTTTGATAAACACATTTTTAATATTTTTTTCTTAGTAAGTAATTAATAAAGGGTGATAAAATTAAAACTAAACATAAACGAATGTCTGAATGTTAAAAGTGACCCATTTTTTAGTATTATGATTATCACTTATGTGAAACTAAAAAACTGAGTCAAATTCAACATAAATGAATCACCTTCAGTTTAACCAACGACACAAGTACAATAATTAGTTACAAGTAGCAAAACAATTGAAATTTTTATACTTATTTATATCATATATTATTTTATTCACAAATTAATTACTTATTGTTATACGAGGGTCACTCTGAAATTTTTGAGATACGGCTAAATGGTACAAGTTTAACTTACTAAATCAATGCACTTTTGCACTATCATCACTATCAATGCACTTTTGCACTATCAATGCACTTTTGCAGACGATTTTTCCAAAGATTAAATGTTCCACGCCATCCATTTCTTGAAATTGATGAAAAATATGCTTTTATAGCCTCATCAATCTCATTTTCGGAATGAAAACAGCGACCACGTAAAGTTTTCTTGAGATTAAAAAAAAGCCAAAAGTCACACATAGCAAGATCAGGGGAATAGTGTGTATGTTCTATCACTTTGATGTGTTTTTGTTTAAGAAATTCGAATTTCGATCTTGCCGTATGAAAAAATGCATTATCTTGGTGAAGCATGAGTCCCCTTACATTCACTTCTTGACGAATTTCTGGAAGACACTTAGTGTGTATCTGTTAGCTGGGACTGTCTTCTGTCCCTCCATCTTGATAGCTTTGACCAGTCCCGTACTTCTGAAGAAAACGGCATACATTACTTTTTTCATTGCTCGTTTTCACCATTGTTATTTTGGGGTGATCTTCAAAGACCCATATTTTATTTTCTTGTCGTGTTGGAACGTCAAAAAACGATATGTAAGTTTCATCACCAGTTATGATTTTAGAAATAAGGCGGTGTCCACCATCGTTAAGTAATTTTATGGTTTCTTTGCAGATTCTGACACGTTCCATTTTTGGTGTTCTGTTAAATTATGGGGCACCCAACGACAAACTAATTTTTTCGTATGCAGTTCTTCATGAATAATTCTATGTATAGCTGCGGATCCAATATTAAGTTTATTCTGTATCATTTGGTAAGTGCAGCGATTATCATCGACTAACATTTTTCGTATGGCCAACACATTTTCTGGAACTACAGCTGATGAAGGTCTTCCTGTGTGGTCTTGATCCAGCAGAGAACTTCGACCTCTACGAAATTCTGTAAACCATTTAAATACAGTAGCACGAGATGGAGCTTCGTCTCCATATACTAATTGTAGACGTTGAAGGCATTCTTCTTGATTTAATCCCACTTTAAAATCATTGAAAATTACAGCGCGATAATCTTCTCGCGTCAATTCCATTTTCTTTTCTTCCAAAATCTATTCTACGATAGCTAAATTGCAATTGCTGCCACAAATTATAGTCTGCGGCCATAAAAGAGTTCAAATTTACAAATTTAACGAATATTTTTTTTCTTGCGTTTGTCGTCTGTCACTATCTCAAAATTTTTAAAGTTACCCTCGTATTACTTGTCATTATTTTCACAAACTAATGCCTATTTATGATTGCTTTTTAAAGATCATTTAAGAGGAATAGAAGAATTCTTAACTAATATTTTATCATTCATTGTATTTCATTTTCTTTATCTCCAAGCTACCGACAAATGCAAAACAACTTCTAATACTGTAATACATTTTATGTGCTTATCTTTTCAATTGAATGGTAAGAAACGAAGGAGCTTCGTCGCATCCGTCTCGAACGGTGCTTTGCAATCTAATTTGATGCTGTGTAATTAAATTGTCCTCATTCTTTTTTTTTCGTCCTTTAGATTCCTCGAAGAAATTATCCGATGTCCTCCAGGAATTTAAAGAAGATGGTCCTCTCTCGAAGTACAATCCGGAAGGTGTAAGTTGAAATTAATTCACTTTGCAAAATAGCTTCTCTTCTTAAAAGAACGGTTATTTGCACGTGAGGTCCGTTGCCTGCAGAGATGGCAAATTTGATTAATATGATGTAATGTAAGGAATTTCTTTTAACAGTAGTTTGAGAGGGAAGAACTCAAATAATAAAATTATATGAATTAATACTAAACTTACAGGCATAGATTTTTAATACGTATATTTTCGGCTCTCGCGTTATGTCTCCATGTATGCATACAACAAAGAGCCCAGCTACATATTCAGCAGCGTATTTTCAGTGCTAACGACCCCTTATGTGCGCATACTACGGGAGAAAAGCCAGACAACCTGACTGACGATACGAGGCTCTGTCACAAGCAGCATCGAGTCGTTTCGCTTATAAAAGCAATGACTGCAACGAATGCCGCCAGCGGAATTCAACTCTAGTTTTCTTTTCCTCATTCATTCCGTGTGTTGCAATTTAAAGTCAGTCGAACCTCTTGCCATCTTTGGAATAACTCATTCATAGAAAATTTTCATAAGTTGTAGGTTAATGTTTATAAAAGAAAAAAAGCTTTGTTCCAAGAACTTTTTAATAATGTTTTATATTTTGTAGCATTATTTGTGATGAGGCATCAAAAGAAATATACATATGTATAGCAAACCTGAAATCGCTGCAGACTGCAATCCATAGAATGTTAATAAAATTACAGAGCGTCCCCTTATTCTAAAGAAACAGAAAGTTGTGTCAAACATCCATTGTCCTTTTCGTACTAGAGTTGACGCTCTATCACAGCTTGGCTTCTTTTCCCTGCACGCACTTATTTAGAGAAACAAACGATTATTACGAAGCAATTCTGAAAATTCCGAGAATTGCCTGAATTTTTTCTTCTTAAGTCATTTATTTATTGAACTATGTGCTTACTAAAGATAAATAGAATTAAAAAAAAAAGAGGTTATTAAGAGGTTATAACTCTGATCATTTTGTATGAAATGACAAAAAATTCGTAAAAGTGAATATTTTTTTTCTATCATTTTGGAAAAAATGTTACTCAAGAAAATGTATTGATAGAATTTAAATGCCAAATATTTAAAAAAATTTAATTTAGATTTATTGAAAAAAAATGAACCATTTCTTTTGAAAATCGTTGTCGGATAGTACATGTTTTTCTCTTTTCGCGTAGCCAACTGCCAAAATCTGAAGGTCTGCAGTCTATTCCGCACTGCTAACAATACTTAAGTCCATTTTTTGCTCTGCACCGCAAGTAAGCAAAGGGACTGAATGAACATGAGAATGGCACGCCATCACATCGCTCCTGACAGGGGCAGTGACTGTGGATGTCACGTGAGGTATATGATTACGTGAGGAGTATGTTTGCCCGAAACTGGCAACTCCGATGCGTTGGGCAACGGGCGTAACGGTTACGGAGTTCCTAGGTGGTTTTAAGAACCACAATACCTCCACATCTTAATTTAATTGAAACATTAGCATAAAAGGAAGTTGCTTAAAATTAATTCCAATGCGTTCTCTATTTTATTACTACTCTAGGGTGGGGTCAGCCGATAAGTGAAAATAGTAAATCTGCCTTTGCTTCAACTTCATTAACATTTTTAAACAGTTAAAAGGGCTTGAATGGCCGAGTGTCTAGCGCTCTGGCGCTTGGTGCCACAGGTTTCGGGTTCGAGTCCCGGTGGTGCCATGGATGTTTGTAGAGGTTCGGAATCCACTTTAAGCCGTAGGTGCCGGTCTCCTATGACTTTAAGAGCGTCACGGAGCAGAAGTCAGACTTCTACCCTTCCATCAGAACAGAAGCTGCACCCCTCTTCCCTCCTTCCATGAGGGATACGACAACAACAACAACAACAGACAGCTAAAAAGTTCGAGTCCCGATCTTCAGCGGAGAGAACGCGCTGCTTCGAAGGAACTTCTTCGGCGTCGGAGCAAACAGTTATTGGGAGAGCGGGGTCAGTTCACGAACAGAAATAGTAGAGCGGCGATCCGTTCTGGAATCAGCTGAGAAAAAGTGGAAATGCCTCGATTATTCAACTTAATTTGATAATTAAATAGCGAGGGGAATTCGGTGAGAGAGCAAAACGGGATTTTTACCAAATATATGTATTTCTGAAACAGACCTTTATAAACTCTCGCATAATTGTATTTAATTTATGTTATCCTTTCAATTAGCTCACGTTAACGAAACTTATATTTGATTATTAAAGCTACTAATAAAGTTATTCATAATTAAATTTACGAAGTGCATATTATAAATTGAACTACACTCATGTCCATAAATTAAGGATAATGAAGTTCAGGCAAAGAAAGAGACAGAAGCAAAACAAATTTGACTTATTTGTAAAATCTATTTATTAAACAAAAGATAAAGAGCAAAAAAGATGCTATAGGTTTGACATAATTAATAAAAATTGCGATTTTTACTCCCTGGAGCAAATTTCAAAAAAGAACCTATTTACAAAAAACAATATAACATGGTTAGTTAATATGGAGTATGTCTCCCGGACGTTGCAATACAGGCCTTACAACGCCTAGGCATGCTGAGTATCAAATTATCAATCTGATCTTGGGAAATATTACACCACTCATCAAGCAATGCCCTCCGAAGTTCCGGTTGACAGGTGGGAGGGGGTTGACGGGCAGCAATTCGTCGGCCAAGCATATCCCACACATGCTCTAGTGGATTCAAGTCCGGTGAGTAGGCTGGCCAATCCATACGGGTCATATCCTCCAATTGAAGGCATCCGTCTACAATGTTTGCACGCTGAGGACGGGCGTTGTCATCCATAAACAGAAAATCAGCACCCATGGCTCCCCGAAGCAAACGTACATGTTGTTCCAGAATGACATCCCGATAGATATGGCCTGCCATCGTTACACTCTGAACATGCAGGTCAGTTCTGGAACCAAGAATAATTCCTCCCCAAACGAGTCATCCTGCACCACCGTAACGGTGTCGTTCAATGGTGTTCTCTTGGTGGTAACGGGTACCGGCGCTCTCCATACGAAAGTCCGGCGAGAATCAGGCTGCAGACTAAACCTGGATTCATCGGAAAACATCACACCAGACCACTGTTGCGGTATCCCCAATGCATGCTCTCTACTCCAGGTTAATCGCAGGCGACAGTGAGTTGCGGTAAGTGGAACACATCTGACAGGCCTACGAGCATATAGACCAATGTGCCCTAAGCGTCTGTACACGGTCTGCCTTGAAACTGTCGTACCGGTAGCTGAAGAGAGCTGACGACACTGGTCTGATGCTTTCTCCGTCTGTTTCTTTTGGCAGTAACTGCTAAATACCGGTCCTCATTCGGCGTTGTGACTCGGGGGCGATCTGTGCTGTAACATCTACTCATATTACCATCATCTTGGTATCGTTGCCAAAGCCTGGAGATGACACTCTGGGCGATTCCAAGTTCCTCGGATACTTCCAGCTGGGTACGTCCACATTCCAGTAGTCCGATAATTCTACCACTTAAAAAATCATCCAAATGCTTCCTTTGTGCCATAACTATGCGGTTATTGCACTGAAAGGCTTTTAAAGCGCTTGTGAACAATTTTACTTCTTTGCTACCATTCTTTATATACCCTTCTCTTACACTCTCGTCATTGTGACGTACTATCCGCGCCATCTGGTGGTTTCCTGTAATTTGCATATTCTTCTTCAAGATGTGTGTGATAATTCTACAGGTGAAATTTTTATTTTAGAGTTCAATTTCTGTGTGATTCTGAATTATCCTTAATTTATGGACATGAGTGTAAAATAGAATAACTGTAGTGTCACTTTGTCATGAATCATACGCTAAATCGTTTAAGGCAAAATTTTCACAAAGTTTTTTAAATAAAATAAATTATCTCTTTAGATTCGGACATATAGATCTAAACACATTATCATGATCTTTTACTTATATAATTTTATTTTGTGCGTGTGTATATTTTTTCAGTAGAAAAAAAAGTAATTATTTTAACATTAATATATATATTTTTAATTTTATATTGATTCTAAATCAATATATATAAATTGAACTTTTCATAACTGTAAAGAAAACTTTAAAAAAAAAAAGGATAGCATTTAGATTGTATTAGATTATGTAGTTCGAATTTGTCTATTAAAGGCGATTATTTTGAAAGATTTTTTAACAAATAAGGTAAATGTATTTATCTTATTCAAAAATCTTTTTTTAATGGTGCGTTTTGTCGCATTTTAAATCAAAAATATTCTTGATATTTCTAATTTTAGTTAATAGTTTTATAAACTAAAATAACAAAACGCATTAATGTCACCAAAAGTGAATTAAAAAAAGCAGAAATTTTATATCAAGTTATTAATTCTTTTCATTACTTTTTTTCCATAATTTACAAAGAAATAAATGAGAAAAAACATTCAGAATTTTTATCGCTTTAATTTCTCTTGGTGAATATGCATTTTAATGAGATCTCTTGATAATATGTTTCCCAACTGGAGAAATTCGCCCTTCCTGACAAAGAGCGATAAAAAGAAATATATATTTTAATCATTTTGTTATTTTAATGTGTTTGACGGTGGTTTTTATCGTAATTGCGAAAATATGTACTCCAGATAATACATTTTTTTTTATATTCAAAAGTAATTTATCATATCTTATGACATTGAACAAATATCCTTTTTGATGTAAAGATTTTCATAAAGGATATTGAATTGGCTCTTACCAAAAGAAACCAATATCAGTTTCCATCTTTGAAGAAAACTGAATAGGCCACACATGTGTTTAAAATTATCAGTGTTCAATATAGTATGTTTATGCTTTAATGAGATCAAACCACATCAATTTGTATATTATTTATGAAGTGTTTTAATGAACTTGGTTAAATAATGATAATAAGGTTCATGAAATAGACTCACAGATTGTTTGGATATTACTGCTAGGGTGATTAGCCTATTACGTAATTCTGCTTTTTGATACTATTCGTGCCGATGTCCGGCTGATAGACTTATGGCAAACTACGGCTACCAGTTTTGCATTGCATGCTTGTTAGACATGCATGTGTGTTAAATTTAAATGACAACACATTTATTGACATACAGGTTATATACAGTTTACACTTTAATAATATCAAATCAAATTAATAATTATAAAATGTTTTAAGGAAATTAGTCAAAAAAGGATAATAAAATTAACGAATGAATTGATTGTGAGGGATGGACATTTATTATTATTGCGAAATTTATAAAAACTTGGTATGCATACCTGACTTTCATATTAATCTATCTATTACTAAATAATGGTATGTTGTTTTCTTTTCGAAAAATTTATTGGGTATCTATTAAAACTATATTTTTATTTTTCATGTTTTAATACTTCTTTTGATTTTAACTAATTTATACACAAAATATTAATAGCATTTTCCAATTATAATTCAGTGTATTTTAAGAAACACCGCGTACGACCTGCTTCCATCATTGTTAATACCTTAGTTATTTCTTGATAAAATGAGAAACTTCAGTTGTGTACTTAGCAAACTATGAAATGAATAAAACCTACAAAGACAAACATAAAACACTTCATATGCGCAGTGTCACAGGGGAGCGCACTCTATTTTAAGTGCTCGCCAAAACGTCTTCTTCCTCTCGTAAAATATTTAAATACCGAGAGGCCCTGGCAGCCACTTTCTTTTATTTCTTGTTATTCCCTCGGCGATGAGGCGAAGGCAGTTAAGAGATCAGTAAACAAGTCTCGCTTTTTATATCACTCTGTGATCCGAATATCTTCTTGACCACAGCCAGCAACCACATCTCATCTAAAATGGAGCCTGGAGTAAGAGTCCGTCTGTCATATATATGAGCTGGGATATCATGATGAGAAAGCGACCAGCCTGTGCTTTTCGTGGATGGAATCGTGCGGGAGAAAGCGAAAAAAAAAACAGGGATAAAATGCATTATATCGGACAAGCGGATGCTTTCTCATTTAGGCAACTCCCGTGTAACTCTGCTTCCTGTATTGCAGTTTCAATCTATTCGTGAATAGCATGCCTATAATAGGATATTTGTATTACGCTATTTTGCCCTGAGGCATCTCTCATCCCAATATCAACAACGACCCTACTTTAAGAGAATCGACCACCCGCAGAGACAAAATTTTATAGAAGGTTTTATGGATTTTTTTTTTTTTTTGTGCTATTGTTAAATTAGGTTGTAAAGCACTAACGAAAATTAAAATATGTACGCGAGCATTTCTTTGTTACAAAAAAAAAAGTGTATTTTGACTTTACGCAAACACTCCTCGCTAAAGAAATATGTAAAACATGACGAAAAGTAATGTTTTGAACCGAAATCGCAATAACCCATCTCTCAATGGATCTATTGAAAATCTTTTAGTTGCGCGCATCCATAATATTATTAAAAGTGTATTAAAGTAAAGTATTCGTTCGATTCTGCAAACTATTCTGACGGTCATGACTGTTGTCTTATGGAATGCGCGAATGCCGTATTCCAATGAGGAAGCGACTGCATCTCCACTTATAAGAACCCTGGAAACAAATTTGAAATCTTGATTTCGAAGGCTGAAGTTATCTTTAAAATAAAATTTTTTACAAAATTCGATTTTTTTTCACGAAATTCTTGATTTGAACGCGGTCAGTCATCCATTTTTTTCTCACTTGATCTACGTATTGAATTTACAAGTTTAAACCATTTTTTTTTCATGGAATATTGGAAATATTTTAAAATTTTCAACTTTTCCCTCTTTTACACCACACAATATCACGGACTGAAAATTCACATTGAATCTGTATCAAAAAATTTTTTGAGCAATATTAAATATGCATTTTTTGGCAATAAATTTCTAACTTGAGGCATGTCTATAGGATGTAAAGAAAAACTATTCTTAAATGAAATTTCCTATCGTTAGAATTAAAAAAAGAAAAATGTATTTTGAATTTTCTTTTTTTTTTTTAAATATCTGAGTTGTTGTTTTCAATGTCGGACACTTTGACCACTTCTCATTTACCATTAAAAAAGCACGTATGTAGCAGAAACAGCGATGCATTTTGCCATTATTATTTTGAATGAATATTCCCCAGTGTGGTGTGCAGCCATCTTCAAAAGCAATCGGAGGAGTTTTCTGCTGCACTCTACTTTTTGAGTTAGGAACCTGGATCCCCTACCTTAGGAACCTAACGCACTCCCTACCCAGCCACTTCTATCTTAAAAAAATTAAAGTGAGGATGAAAAAAAAAATAATATATTAATATATGATATTTTTGTCAATTTAATAAACCTATTTCTTATAGTTTAAAAAAGATATCTTCCTTGTAATGTGTGTAACATAACTCCTAATTCTTTGCGTTTAGCACGGAACAAAACATCCGTGATTCACGATTATCCGTTGCATTTGTTAACAAGGAACATAAAAATAATTTTTTAAGTCAATTCCTATTTTTTTTCACACTATTGCAGAAAGTCCTTTATAAATAATTTTCATTCATTTTTTTAATAATTTTCATTCCTTTTTATCTGGCGCCATCTATTATTAGATACATGCAACTTAAATCTAAAAAAAAACTAAAATTAATTAATTAAATTTAAATTAATGAATTAATATTTGAAAAAACTGTATTAGCATCACGTGTCATCCACTACAAGTTAAAAAAAAAAAAAATTTATTTGAAGTTGAGTGGGAGGAATAGAAAGTATTTTATGAACGATTGAAAATGTGAACAAGATATATATATAGGGAGAGTGTGAGCTAACAGAAGGAATTGAAAAAGGACTAGTTAACCGATAAATGTTCATTTCATTAATCAAAATGCTTCACAAAAAGGAGACGAAGGCTACACGCTTCTCTAATGAGTGTCTGTCACAGAATAACAATCGGCAGCACGTTCTCGATTGTGTTGTCTTTGTGCCGAGTTTCCATCACTTTTAGCGACCTCGGGATGGCACTCGAAGCAATTACGCGGCCATTATCGAGGATGAATGCCAATTCGTGGGAGCCGTTATCTTTCCCATTCGGCAATAAAAGAGGTTTCATTCCCTCTATTTCAGTGGACGCACTCTACAGTGCAGATGAACGGCCGCAATCTCGTCGGAATCTGATCGCATTACCTCGTTAAAAGGGGACATCCTTCTTACTATTACGATTTTTAGAATGGTTGAAAAGTAAATGAAACCCTAATTTCCTATACTCAATGATACATTTATCCATGTTTATAAAGTGGTAACCAACAAGTTGAATTTTTTTTCTTCTAGTAACTCACACTCTAACTATATATATCTTTTCAATCGAATAAAATTCGAATTTTTAATCGTTCATAAAATACTTTTTATTCATCCACTCGAGTTCAAATATATTTTTTTTTAACTTGTAGTGGATGACACTGGATGTTAATACAATTTTTTCAAATATTAATTCATTCATTAAATTTAGTTTTTTTTAGATTTAAGTTGCATGTATCTAATAATAGATGGCGCCAGATGTAAGAGGAAAATTTCAACTTTATTTATAAGGGACTTTCTTCAATATGGTGAAAAAAAATTCGGATTTGACTTAAATTTTTTTTTTTTTTTTTTTTTATATTACTTGTTTTATTTACACAAGTAGAATTTCCTTTCAAAAAATGCATCTATAAAATATTTTATGAAAATAACAATCGAAACTTAAATGAGAAAGTAAAACGATTTTGAGAACACTGATGAGATATTTTAGCGTAAATGGTCAACAACGGGGAAAAGTTTAAAATAAGTTTTTTTATAAGATTAAATCAATTGTGAAATCATCTTCCTTGTCGTAAGTTGAAGAAATTAGAGTAAAAAGAACAGTGGGCATTTGAATGTTCCGAATAAGAGGGAAATGGAGAAGTCTGAATGAAGGCTTTGTTTATTATAAATACATATAACATGTTTTATAAAATATTATATATTTACTTTAATATAAAAATCATTGTCACTTATGTCATGTAGAAATTAACAAATTTTTACACACAAAGTTATAGAAAGTCTTGTATCATTTGATTATCTACCAAATTGATTAATAATAAACATACACGAAAAAAATACAAATTCAAAGAATTGTTTGTTTTTTATGCCATTGATATTTTCAATATCTATATGAAATTAGATTTAATGTAATATGTTTTAAAGTGTAAAACATTTTACAACATAATGCACTTTAAAGAAAATAAATAATAATTAAATAATTTGCCAATCAGTGTCGTATTTGTAGCCCTTTTCTGAGAGATTTCGCCTAACGTTATCTTCCTTCATTTGTAGGAAACTGCAATTAGATTAATTTCTCTTTAGCATATTAAGTGATTACGTTGATGTCAAGCAGTTCTAATTTCGCATTGTCTTTCTAAAATCGCCCTCATCACGTTAAAGGGCAATAGAGAGCATTCTGACACTGTTACGAATAATTAAGTTTCTGTGTTGCTTTTGCAGTTCGTAAAATATTAATTGCAAAATTAATTTAGCTAAAAATATTATTACGGCATTTAGATAATTAATGTTGTTAAATTGTGGAAATATTGCTGAGAAGTAAATTTCAATAAAATTACAATTAAATCTGCCTTTTATGAGTTTAAATTCAAACATTTTTAAAACTGGTAAATAAAATTAAATAAATTCAAAAAAATTAAATAAATTCTGGTTTAAATTCAAACATTTTTAACAAAAGGTTCCAATTAATTGTGGCAGTAATTAAGTAAACAAAAATCAAATATTTCAAATCTACGCATCTGCAAATCTTCCAAATCAATTATTTCAAATCTAGGCATCTTCAAAACTTCCAAAACAATTACTTCAAATCTAGGCATTCAAAAATTTCTCATGTCCCACTCATAGATCAAACACATTTCAAAACGGAGAAAGTTCGAATTTGCTGGAGATGTAATGCATAATTTCTACTTTAAAAATGAGTAGACTCAGTGGCGATCGTCGAAAGAAATCTTAGTCTCTGCCTCGCAGATACCATACAAGTCATATGAGCCAATTTCGAGATGGAAGAATCATAGGTCTCAGATAAAGAAAGCTTCCAGAACTATCCACTTCATTTACTTCCAGAACTACTTAATTATTGCCAGAAAAAATCGATCTTCGGAAATCATTACTGTGCTTACTTCCAGAAACTGTCGTTACATCCAGAACTTTACTTAATTATTGCCAGAATGATTCGCCTTCTAGAAAGTAATACTGCTCTTGCTTCCAGAAACCATCGTTACTTCCAGAACTTTACTTAATTACTGCCAGAAAGAATCGGTCTTCGGAAATCATTAATTCACTTACTTCCAGAAAGCCTTCTTGCTTTCAAACCTTTTATTTAATTTCTGCCAGAAACAATAGTCCGGCTTCTGGAAAGCATTATTTCACCTCACGCCATTGTTGGCGATGTCGTTAACACGCTTTGGTTAATGAAAGCAATGTCAAGTATTTTAAAGATGTTTACCTCTCAAAGTCTTTCTTTTCTCTTTATTCAGATCAATTCGTAGCTTTTTTTTATTTTGCAGAGCAGAAATCCGAGGAAAGAAGAATTTTAAAGCATTGTCTTTTTTAGATCTCATGGCTTAACATCCCATCAAAATACAGTACAAAAAAATGCTGATTTTACATATGCGATACAACTTTTCTTTTTCATAAGCAGATTGTTTAATTTGAATGAAATGATTGATGGGTATTCTGCTAGTTTCCTAGTGCTGACTATTAGTACTAGTGCTACTAGTTTTCCTTGTGCTGGTCATTAGTAAATTGAAGTCACTTGTCACTTATTCAAGTTCATCCAGGATTGCGTTACATTGCCACTCGTTATAGTGCCCCCACAATTTTACACCATAATTTGGAACATATAATCAACTTGCATTTGAAGCTTCGCATCGTTTTCCACTTTGAAATAGCAGAGATGTCTTCCGGCCAAGGGATTTCTCATGCCAAACTTGTTGAAATAATCTCTTGCCTCGTTCCGACGCAAGATTCCTTAATTTGGTAGTCTAACGCGTTTTCAAATCCGATTTTTTGTGATAGATGTTTAAAAGGTTTGTTCGATATGAATAAAATTTATCTCATTATTTTTTTTAACATTTTCAGGAGAAAAAAAAGCTTTTAATATAGAAAAAAATATTTGGACTTCAATAAGTTCGTTGTTTTAGGAAAATTAAAATTAATTGTTGTGGGGATTTAGATAATCGTTAAGAAAACCGAAAACTGCCGATAAATTGACTAGATCAACTAAAGTGTCGATAAACAGGAAATACAAAATAGATTAACAAAAGCGATTGAAGGATCATGATCTTGTCTTGCATTCTAAACTGTTATGCGCGGCGCATAAATGGGCATTGTGGTTTAAGTACTAGTATAACAGATACTTCATCCTTGGCCTATCAAATATCCGCGGGGCAGATCTACTTTCTTGGCTTGTCTAATTCTTAGCATGGCAGATACTTCTTCCTTTACCTATCTTTACCAAATCTCAACACTTACAACAGCAATGTACTTATATTCTTCCTTTATCCAAACTTCGGAGGGTAGATACTTCTACTTCTTGGACCCTCCCGATAGAGTTGCTCTCTTAGACAACACGAGTTAGTTTCACGCGTCATGGACTCAAAAAATGAGAATTTGTCAAAGAGCCTTTTTTTCATTTGCACCCAAATGTTTCATCTTGTACGGAACATGATGCCATGGGAGTAATGCTAATGTGAAAGCAGTGGCAGAGCGGATGCATTAAACCTCCGAGGGAAGGACCATAAAATACGATGATACTGCAAGACTATTTTTCAGATGCTTCTCGCTCATAGCGCAGAAATTCAGCCTTGAGAAATATGTTAATCTTCTGCTTCAAAAGAAGTTCAGCCTCTGCGATTCAACATTACATGTGCTTCTTCTTCTTTAACCATCCCAAACTCCAGAATGGCAAATACTACTTCTATTTTGGCTAATCATCAACAAGGTGGATCTGCTTCCTTGGCCTTCCAAATCTCAGTTTGGAAAAGACTTGTTCTTTTTGTGCCCGTCCAAACTCTAGTATAGTAGACATTTCTTTTTCCTTGACTGAGCATCAACTGTTTCCTTGACCTGTCCAAATATCTGTCTGGCATACAGTTCTTTTTCCTTTGCCTGTCAAACTCACACCAGGGTGAATACTTCTTTTTCTCCTATAGCGTGATAAAATTCTAACATGTCATACATCCATTTCTTTAATCTACCCAAATTTCAGCAAAGCACATATTCTTTTTTTTCTTGGTCTATTGAAGGCTCAACAAGGCGTTAAAGTTAAGATTCAATCATAAGGCACGTAATGCATGAAGTGCAGAGACTGGTCTTCTGATCAAATACATATCTTTAACATCCACTACTAATGAATTGTGAACCCTCATACAAGTTAGTCTATGGCAGTCGAAGCTCTCGCGGTCATCAAAGTCTGTTTCATTCTGTAACATTATGTTTGGAATCTCGTATTTGCTCGGGTCAATTTCACAGAAAGCAAATGTATCACGAAGGAATATTTGAAATTTAACCACATATCTCTTTTTAACATAAATTATGTGGGGTGAATGTAATTTTTTTCTAACAATCTTTTAATGGCTTTCCGTAATTAATGTCTATATGACACAAAACTTGCAAGACATGATCTTCATTAATTTGAAAAAATGATTTATTTATTCCATATCACAAAAATGCAAACAATAATAAGATGTTTCATTAAATATTACATAACTGAACACTTTTTTAATTAAACTCAGACAGAAGCATTTGAAGAACATAAATTACAAAATAGTCGTTCGATTTCTTTTTAGATTCTGCTATCAAAAATATGTTGTTGTCGTTTTTTCTTTTCTTTTTTCTTCCACTTCGTGAATTTCTGCGGGGCAGAAGTGATGTGACACTTGAAGCAGAATTCGGTTCTTGTCCGCGAAGGAAGAGAAATGTAAATCAAAAACAGTAAACGGCCGACCTGACATAAATGTTATCCCGTGGCGAGTGACAAATATTTTCTCTTCCACTCTGGCAAACGGCACAGGGATTTGGTGACAAACTTATAACGAGAATATATTGGCAAGCCATTTCCTTTTCTTCCAGCCCATGGTGGTTTTAAGACTTGGGGGATTTTTGTACCATTTGAGCATTGGGATGATTCAGTGGGGGAGTTTGTATACATGTTTCGTGCTGTTAATTACAAAAGTTGTCGACAGACGTATTTACGATTTGCATAAGGAATTAAGATATCTGTTTATTTATTTTTCACGGATTTCAAAAGGGGGAGAACATCATAAATAAATAAATTTAAAAATATATATATATATATATTGTCTTAACTACAATTACATTTAGATATAATGCAATCAGCCATACGTTGAATTATCGAAAAACATTCTAATTTTCTTTTTTTTTTAGCTGCAAATTGTGAGCCAACATGTAAAACATCTCAACGTTTATTTTACATCGCATGACGTAAGATCGAAAAATCTGAGCGACCCTGTTGATTGGGAAAAATGAACTTCATCAAAATTTCCATTCCAGCTTTATGGATTCGCACAGTCTTCACGCTCTTGTGAAAATACTAGTACCGTGTCTAGGAGGGAAAAAATAGTTCACACAGTTTTGTTTGTGAGATGGCACACTAGTATTCGCTTCTGTTGTATATCTGCCTCGAACTCCACAGTTCCATGCGGTAAAGTTGAAAGAAAAAAGAAAAAAAAAGAATTATGCTGAAAATTCTTGACATGTTTTTCTTTATGTTATGGGTCTCTCATTTTATAATGTATAATACTTTCAAAAATGTAAATTTTAAAAATCATATTATTCATTTATGTATTTCGTTAAATGTGGGCAATAAAAGTGAATACATTAGGAAAGAATGTTTTCTAGCATAAAATACCTTTTTTTCCGAACTGGAAATTGTGCAAAACTATCGCTCTGGGGAATGCTTTGCTATCAGAGAGTGCTTCGACATTGATGTGTGCTCGCCGGCATACAAGAGGGGGAAGATTAGATTCCCAGTTGTGGAATGCAGTGAGTTCTTTGAAAAATTGACTTTCGGATTAGATGGCGATTGCTGCGTCTAACATCGAAAGTTGAATTCCCAAATTTTTTTCTCGATTCCATTTTTTTTTTCAGGCATTATTTTCAAAACGACAGACAAACGCGTTGCGATTACCCATAGGAATCCTCTGAATAGCACTTTTTCCCTTATTCCCTGGGCATTATGATAATGCAGTGAAATTGTGGTTTTTTTTTATCATAAAGATGCATTTAGCGAGGCTGTATTCCCCGAAGTGCATTGGAGGGGGGGAAAATAAGCCATACTAATCAATCTAATTGAACTTCAAACCATTTCCAGGTAAATAATTCAATAAACCCATGAAATAATGAAAGAAGAAGATTTGCCTTTGGGTAATTGGAGAAAAAAATTAAAAATTGTGTTCACTGGAAACTTGAAATTGCTTCACCGCAGACGAAAAGAAATGAACAAGCGAATTATCTGTGGAATCGAAAATAAGATTTCAGTTCCCTAGAGGGGGTTACCACAGAAAAAGTTCTTCATTTTTGGAGAAAGAATCCAAGTTGACAAAGTAGTTACTTCTGTAAAACAATTGTTTTCTATTGAATTGAGTATCCTGCACTTCCAGAAATTGTTAAGGGTATTGAATTCATATGCTGTGAACTAATTATATCCTGATAGTGCATTATTATCACCCGGTTTATTAATTAAGTTTAATTATTTTTTCTTTTATGCATGCATAAATCGTTAGAACTTTCGAACGTCTTTAGAGATATGAGTATAGTTTATGCTTTCCCCACCGAGGAGATAAAAGGTTCAAGAATTAAAATTTAGCATCAGAAACGCTATAAAAGTGTGCAAAAAAATTCTAACTGAAAGGGAAACAGATGGAGAAATTTTGTCATTTTAATCTTCAATTCATTTAAAATGAGATTTATCATTAAATTAGAAATAAATTTAGGAACCTTATTCTTACGAATATTCTTTACTATTTTTATATTACGAATATTCTACTTTATTCTTATTCTTACGAATATATTTATAATGCATGTCGAATAACGCCTTTAAAAAATATTCAGTAAAAAAATGCAATCATTAACAAATTTCAATTTAGGACTTGTGAACATATTTTGTCATTTATTTAATCTGTGTAATTAATGATTTAGTAACTTTTCATAAAGATAGTTCTTTTCAGGTTCTGCTCTTTAGAATAAAGATTTAGAATATTATACCAAAAAGTATTCTTGCCTTTTAATTTCTCGTTTCATTTTTCATGTTTTACTTTACTGCAAAAACTATGCACTAAAGCAACATTGCATTAAACAATGCATTAAAGCAACAAACAACAAATGCATTAAAGCAACACTTAATGAATATCAGAACCTTCAATAACAATCATGCAATATCGCAGCTTTCATCATCTCGATTCAATTCATTGCATTTTATTTGATGCCCTTTTGCTTATGTTTGGGATTCCATGATTTCATCAAAATGTGGAATATTATTAAATATTCATTTTTACCGTGTTTTAGCACTTTCATGAGTTTTCTAAATATTCCCAGGGAAATATTTCGTAAGCATGTTCAAACGCAAATTTTAATTTCATTCTTCAACTTAATTTTATCTCGCAACAAAAATGAATGTCGCAGACACATTTATGTCATGTCGGAATGATTTTCAACTGAAATCAACATTGAAATTTAAGAGTGAGAGTGTTAGAGAAGCCACGAACAATTACGAAATGTGGCTAAAGGGAAATGATTTTGGAATATTATAAGTATCATCAAAATATGTTTGTGTCTTATAATTTTTTTTTTTTATAAATGAACAAATTAATGTTCTTTTAAGGAAAAGTTTTTGAAATTATTATTATTTTTTGTTTTGTTTTACGTTAAAAAATTTTTATTACTAAAGAGGTAATAATTATGCTTAAATTATTATTTACTTTATGTTCACTCTATTTTGAGCTGGACCACGAACCTCACGCATGCGCAGCATCATGCTCACACGTGAAAATAATATTCTTCGATCTGATGTCAAAGCTAAAAATGGGTTTCCATCTGATATGAAAATCTCACATTGTGGAACATTAACCAGTCGGAAGTCTGATCTATGATGATTTTAATGAAGTATCACTCTAAGACGTGAAATATTTGCATCCTTTGGAACCCCTATTCTTTCAATTCCTTCTATTAGCTCACACTCTCCCTATATATATCTTATTCAAATTTTCAATCATTCATAGAATACTTTTTATTCATCCACTCAAGCTCAAATACATTTTTTTGAACTTGTGGTGGATGGCACTGGATGTTAATACAGTTTTCTCAAATATTAATTCATTCATTAAATTTAATTCATTAATGTTAGTTTTTTTTTAGATTTGAGTTGCCTATGTCTACCAATAGATGGCGCCAGATAAATAAAAAAATGAAAATTATTTATAAAGGAGTTTTTGCAATAGAGTGAAAAAAAAGCAGGAATTGACTTTAAATTTTTTTTTTTTATATTACTTGCTATACTATCGCTTTAATAACTATGTACCAAGGCTTCATTTTAGTTACCAGCAGTAGGATGCTTCAAACAAAATACGAGTGTAAGTTATCGCTCTTCTTGTAGAGGAAGAAGTTTACAGTTTCGACTTCTTTAAGCACCTTTTAACACGAGACACATTTTGGCTCTCATCTTAGAACTGTAACCTTTTACTGTCATCAGTTTCTTTTAATTTCTGCATGATTTTCACATTCTACCAACGAAATTTCAACTTTTTGCGCGAGTATCCACTCGGACGCCTGTCCCTTGCAGAACTCGTTCATTTCTTATCTTACCTGTTTCGATTTGTCATTTTTGGTGTGTCTATTTACAATCCAGAACGACCGCGGGCACGGGGCGAGATTTTGCAGTCATGCACATTGGTGAAATTTCTCTAACGATAGTCCTATGCATCATAGCTTCTGCTGGAAACACATGTTCACCTGTAATACAAGTGTGTTATTCCATTTGTTATTATAAAGAAATTGGCCAATTAAAAGGTGTATCGATTTTAAATCACACATAGTTGGAAATTGGTTTTTAGTTATTTAAAAAAACATTCGCGTATGTATTTTTCTTCCTTTTTATGTGTGCAAGGCCCAATCAGTAGACGCTGGATAAACGTTGCATCTCCGATTTCTATGAAGATTCATGCAGTCAATATCCCGACACTGAATGAATTACAAGTACACAGATTTTCAACACTTTTGATGAACTTGTGGTGGAATTATTTATTTTAAATTTTATGCTTTTTATAAATTTTATGTTTTTCAACTAGACTAAAACAAATTGAATTTTTTTTTTAATTTTGTATGTCTTCCATTTCTGACCTTTAGTCCTGGAAGGGGGGCGGGGAAACCATGTATCATGGGGGGGGGATTTATGTATTCCGAAATGCAGATCCCTGAAAATTGAGCCGGAAATCAAACGTCTCCCCTCGCGAGAACCCTCTGCAAGAAATTGAACTGCATTTCAATTTCATCGCTGATCTCAGGTGTTAAACGCGTTTTCAATCTCATCTCAATTTCCTCCATCTTTGTTCACGTTGCCTCTCCTCCTTCTGCGTCTTTTTATTTTATCTGTTTATTTTATTTTTATTTCCTTGTTCCTACCTCTTTGGGTGTTTTATGTGTCGGATAGTAAATCATGACGCAATGTCACAACCTTTCACCTATTTTTTTCTTTCACCAGAAGTCTTTTCCAGAAAGATTTCTCTCTCTTTTCTTCGATAAAAATAGAGTTCTGTCGTTCCAATCTGTCGTTCCAGGACAACGTCGAGAACCCCGGGCAGATCAAGAAAAAAAATACGAAATACATTGTTTCTTTCTAACCATCCTTTTTTTTTTAAATCTTCGTTTTAAACGTTAATCTTTTTTAATTTTTGTTATCGATTGTCAGTGTTATTGTTTTTTTATAGTGTTAATTTTTCATTTTTTTAAACAATGTTGTGATGTACCGCAGTCAAGTTTATTCATATTTTAGTTCTTGCGATTATTTTTCAATTCCTTCTATTAGCTCCCACTCTATATATATATCTTGTTCAAATTTTCAATCGTTCATAAAATACTTTTTATTCATCCACTCAAGTACAAATACATTTTTTTTTAACTTGTAGTGTATGACACTGGATGTGAATACAGTTTTTTCAAATATTAATTAATTCATTAAATTTAATTAATTAGTTTTAGGTTTTTTTTAGATTGCAGTTGTATGTATCTGCCAATGGATGGCGCCAGATAAACTTAAAAAATGAATGAAAATTATTTATTAAGGACTTTTTGCAATATAGGGGGAAAAAAGTAGGAATTGACTTTAAAGTTTTTTTTTTTTTTTATGTTACTTGTTTTAAAGATAGTTTATTACATTTATGTAATAAAATGTAGACACCATGCAATGTTATTTGCATAACAACCTAAAAGATAAAGAAAAGAAAATGGTATATTTTAAGCACAAAGATACTCTATGTGTAATTTTTATTTTGTTCTTAATAATAGAATGGCTTCTAGAAGACCTTCCTTTTTCGTCGAAGATAGTTTTTTAAGCCTCTGTCGGAGGAAAGTCTCCCAAAACCTTCTTGCTTCGCTGCTAAACAAGAAGGAATTTCTACGTGATTTCTGCAGGAATTACGCCAAAAAAAGTTGTTGCATAAATTTTGCATAAAGATTTGTTGTGCAGAAAGATTCACTATTGAGATTGTGAATGCAGTAATGGAACATAATTAATAACCAATTTAAAATAAATCAGTAATAAAATCAAATTATATTTCAGCCTCAAAAATTCTCATCTATCATATGTTCACACCCTGTGGATTTTCTCATAATTTTGTAAATAATTTTAATTGCATATATAACTTGGTGTAAACATAATTTTAAATTTAATTAACTTTAAAGACATTCATTTCGAATCGAAACATAGGGGGAAAAAACCTTTTTTCATTATATTCATTCAAGTAATACTTATCGTTTTTGGAAGTAAAGTGTTTATAAATGTGTTTTCCAATCATCTATCAAAGATCTCACTTCATCTTTCCGTTTTCAAATATTTTTTAAATAATTTCATCGATGTTTTTTAACACATATTATTTTTTAGAACATTTGAATTTAAAAATGTATGCATGAAAAAGCTACGCATTTTTTTAGGAATCAATTAAAAACTGATACTGTTATAATATCAGTTATATCACGAAAAATAATTGTATTATAATATAGTTATTTTAATTATTAGTATTAAAATAATTTTTTAAGACATTGATTTTTTTATTAATTTTTAATGTAGTATAATAATATAATGGTTTGTTATAGTAATTATGCATCGCTTTTTTTTAAATATATTTTTTTAATTAAAAAATAATATAAATTTTTCATAGTTTTTTGACAATAAAAAAAAATAGGATAGAAGGCAATTTTTGTTTCTCTGAATTTAAGAATAACAATTTTTAAGTTTTAACGTAACGCCTTTTCATAGTTAGATTGTAAACAGACTTTCTAAACAAGTAATAAAATAAAATAAAAATAAAAAAAATAAAAATAAAAAAAAATTAAAGTCAATTCCTACTTTTTTTTCACTCTACTACAGAAAGTCCTTTGCAAATCATTTTCATTTATTTTCTTAAGTTTATCTGGTGCCATCTATTGGTAGACACATGCAACTTAAATCTAAAAATAACTAAAATTAATGAATTAAATTTAATTACTGAATTGATATTTAAATAAACTGTATTAACATCCAGTGTCACCCACTACAAGTTCAAAAAAAAATGTATTTGAACTTGATTGGATGAATAAAAAGTATTTTATGAACGATTGAAAATTTGAACAGGATATAGATAGGGAGAGTGTGAGCTAATAGAAGGAATTGAAAAACAAATTGTTTAAGACCTTCGAGACACACAGCTTAACACTAGATTGAAGGTTTCGAAATGTATAGCGCCTGCGTGACCTTGTGCCGTGGATTGTTATGATGATAGTTAATGGAGTTGATCAAGACTGCTGGTGGCTCATTAAGTATTCGTTACGTTTAATTACGAAGCGGTGCAAAACGGTCGATGGCAGGCAACTGCGACGATTAGCCACCGGGAGGCTCAAATTATGATCGATAATGGATGATAGATAACGAATTTTTAGTCATTATAAAGTTTGTGAAAGGCGATAGCACTTGTAGGCTTCACTCAAAGAATACTTGACATCTTAAACGCGCTGCGAAGGTCGCGAAAGCTGCGGGTGTTTCCTTTGTTATGCAAGTGAGCATTATTGTGCTAAGAACTTCGTTCAACACAGAATGATGCGCCTGCCGCTATCATAAGGTCAAAAGTCCGCTGACGTCTCGTGTGTCATCCGCAGGGTTTGCTGTTCATTTTTGTCATGAAAGTCTTTTTCTATTGCAGTGTAATAGCAGTAAAATTTTATTGTTTTTTCCCCCACTGGATTTGAGGACATTCAGCGCTAAAGAAGCACATTCAACATTGACTACTGCACTGCATCACGATTTGAAATCAACGTTTTCAGAATGATATAAGAAAAGTTCGAACTATCCTCCTCTCTTCTTCGAATTCAACAGAAAGATTTTCCAGCCCTCTAATTTATCACGCTTATCCCCTGAGTAAACAAAAAAAAAAGATTTTGGTTCAATTACTCTTGCAGGGATTGTGATCCGAGTTTTAAGGTTCAACGTGGTATTTAGTAGGCACACCCATTTGATACGCATCTCTGACCTTAAATAAACTAATATGCATAATACTTTTAGAAATCATAATTTTCTTGTACATAGTTCGTAACTTTAACCGTGATTAATAACTAAAGAGGAGAAAATGTCGAAATGGGAAAACTAAATTTGCAGTGATAATGGGTAATTTTATTTTTTAAAGAACATAACTATAAATATATAGTACCTCAAAAACCTGAAGAGCTGCCGGAGTCTAAATAGAGAATTATTTTTCCTTGGTCTTTTACGAGTCTTTCTTGGGATTAATTATTTTGTGTTATTTTCCTGGTTGTCCGTCATTTTTTAATTATATTTCTAATAATGAATAGGAAAGTTTCTAAACTAATGTATAATACATTCGTAGATATTATTTTAATAAATCTATTGAATGCATTAGCAGTATACATATATGTATATATATACACTGAAGTGACAAAAGTGATGGGATACCTCTTAATATCGTGTCGGCCCTCCTTTCGCCCGGCGAAGTGCAGCAACTCGACGTGGCATGGACTCAACAAGTCGTTGGAAGTCTTCTGCAGGAATATTGAGCCATGCTGTCTCGATAGACGTCCATAATTGTGAAAGCGTTGATGGTGCAGGATTTTGGGCACGAACAGACCTCTCGATGACGTCCCATAAATGCTCGATGGGATTCATGTCGGGCGATCTAGGTGGCCAGATCATTCGTTGGAATTGTCCAGAATGTTCTTCAAACCAATCGCGAACAGTTGTGGCCCGGTGGCATGGCGCATTGTCATCCATAAAAATCCCATCGTTGTTTGGGTACATGAAGTCCATGAATGGCTGCAAGTGATCTCCAACTAGCTGAACATAAGCATTTCCAGTCAATGTTGGGTCCAGTCGCACCAGAGGACCAAGTCCATGCCATGAAAAAACAGCCCGCACCATTACGGAGCCACCACCAGCTTGAACAGTGCCTTGCTGACAGTTCGTGGGGTCTGCGCCACACTCGAACCCTACCATCAGCTCTTACCAACTGAAATCGGGACTCATCGGACCAGGCCACGGTTTTCCATTCATCTAGGGACCAACCAATATGCTCACATGCCCACGAGAGTCGCTGCAAGCGATGTCGTTCTGTCAGTAAAGGCACTCGAGTCGGTCTTCTGCTGGAATAACCCAAGAAAGCCAAATTTCTCCGCACAGTTCTAACAGACAAGTCCCTTGTACGTCCCACATTGATTTCTGCGGTTATTTGACGCAGTGTTGCTTGTCTGTTAGACTTTACGACTCTTTGTAGACGTCGCCGGTCTCGGTCGTTAAGTGCAGGCGGTCGACCACTGCGCTGTCCATGGTGGGATGTTATGCCTGAAATTTCATACTCTCGGCACACTCTTGACACAGTGGATCTGGGAATGTTGAATTCCCTAACGATTTCCGAAATGGCATGACCCATGCGTCTAGCTCCAACTAACATTCAGCGTTCAAAGTCTGTTAATTCCCGTCGTGCGGTCATCATCACGTCAAAACCTCTTCACATGAATAACTTGAACAGAAATGAAATCTCTGCGAAAGCACTGCGCATTTATACCTGTTCTACGCGATGCTACTGCCATCTGAAAATTTGCATATTGCTATCCCATGACTTTTGTCACTTCAGTGTATATATATATGCACATTTATATATTGCACATTATGCACCCTAGATTTGCACATTTATAAGGCTACTACATGAAACTTTTTTCGGATAGATTTCCTGTTATTGAATGATCAGTATATTTCTTAAATTCTATGAAATTGTAGAAGAGAAAAGAATTTGTGAATAAATTGCATCGTCTTATATGCTGAAATACCTAATATGTTTAAATATATATATATACTTATACATTCAAGGAATTTTTACACATAGCAGTACGAAAATAATATCGCACTATTTATAAAATAAGTGAAAACCTAGACAAAAGGATATGAATAGAATATACGATATTAAAAATATTCTTCCTGAAATTTACGAAGGGATGCTCAACATACATAAATTCACAAATAAAACCTTTTTCTTCCAACAATTTTTAAAATCTGAAACGAAACATCCTTTTATCTCTGTTTACTTCATTCTACAGAGATGCAATAACTTTATAGATTGACCACCACTGACACTGACATAAGCAATCAACATTGCCATTTTACGACGGGGGCAATTTTAAATTTCCAATAAAATCTTTTCCCGAACTATAAAATCTCCGCCGGGAGTCCAAAAACATCCTGTCATTATTTTCTCAGAAACAAAAGCAATCCGTCTGGAAACTAGGCGGCTCACCAAAATATTCCCGCCCTAAACGGTTTGTTTTCCGCTTACCTCAAAGACACGTGAAATAATATTTTATTTTTATCCATCAAAACCGCTGTAAATAGATATTCCCACGAGAAAGGCGATTTGGGAACTCCGATTTGTCTTTGCTCGAAACTCGTAAAAGAAACTTTAACGACCTTCAGAGGGGCTTCGGACGAGCCTTCTGCTCTTTGATGGATGTCTGCGCTGTCGTGTAATTGGACTTCGTTTGAGAGAATTAAAGACGCTCTTCATTTTGCTTCGTCTGCCTCCAACGTCGCTATACTTTCTAATAATGTACCTTTTAATATAGAGTGGCAGTGATGAAACAAATTGTTTTCTTCGACCACGTTTATGGTGTCGGATTTCGTTCAATATTAAAAGAAGCCTTAACTTTTGGAAACACAATACTTTTTTACAAAGCCCTTGTTAACTCTAGCGCGGTGCGGTCCTCTTTATTGGAACTATGAGGGCAACAAGAACAGCATTGAGAAGGTCTTAAAACTGTTGTTAACTATGCGGAAAATAAATAGAAAATTTAAAACATTTCAAAACTAGTAAAATTTAATAAGGATGTTTATTTCTTCATGTAAAATATTGAAAAAAAAAAAAAGAGACTTTAAATCCTTATGCTACCGATTTTCATTTTAATGATGCAGCAGTTTAAAGTTTTTTTTTATAAGATTATACTATTTTTCATTCTTTTCTGATATCTGATTCTTCCACTTGATTTTTTCAAAATACGTGACCTTCCTTCAAAATTTTAATTAAATGTTTTATTTTTTTTAATTATCTAAAATTTAAAGTTTTAATTTAATTATTAATAAATATTTCACATATGTATAAAATTTATCTTTTTATTTAAATTCATCTTTTTATTTAAAATTATCTTCTTATTTAAAATTTATCATGTTTTGATATATTTAAAACAAAAATATATCATTACATTTTTTCATGTTTCTAAAACGAATGTAACTTATATTTAGTAAAAAGTGTCATTATTGATGCTGATATCTATAATGCAAATATCTCAAATACATAAATTAGAAAACCTAATAAAAAAATTATTATTTCATTTGTAGAAATACATTAGAAACAATTTTTACACACGAATGCAACTTATATTTATTAAAAAGTGTCATTATTGATGCTTAAGTACTATCTATAGTGCAAATATCTCAAATACATAAATTACAAATCCTAATATTTAAAAGAAATTTATTATTTCTTTTGTAGAAATACATTAGAAACAATTTTTACACACGAAGGCGGCACGTTAAAACAGTTTAAAAATATTTTGTGCTAAAAGATGGACAGACATTTTTTTTTTAAATATTTCCTTTTTATAAATTTGAATATATGTATTAGAAAAAGAAAGATAAAAATGTCGCAATTGAATTACCTGCTTAAAGAAGAGAACGTAAACCATTTGAAGAGATTTTGGATGCATATATGTACTTAGCTGTAATTGAATTTAGCTAATCGAGTCAGGAATGTACTTCATTCCGCATTACTGTACTTCAAATTTACTTTATTTTACTTCACACTTAACTTCAGGCTATGTAGCCTCAGACGAGAATGGAAAAATTATTTAAAAAAAAATTTAATTGGAATAAACAGTATCATATACATAATTACAGGAATTCGGTGAATCTTGTGGTCTATGACAAGATTCACCGAATTCCTGTAATTATGTA